>CM045718.1:1565000-1567500 GCA_024712875.1 Inonotus hispidus | reverse complement strand
GGAACGCCAGGGTTAGGGCCGGCTTAGGGTTACACTACACTAGCGGTTGTAGTCTATTAGTGTAGTGACATTGTAATTGGGGTCTATTAATTGTATGCTATAGTACACTACAAACCGCACGCATTTTGTAGTCTATTACTTGTATGCTATGATTTGTAGTGTACTACATACCGCGCGGGGTTTGTGGTCTATTACAATCCGCACACATTTTGTAATCTACTAGCTATAGTCTAATGCGCGCTCGAGCGCGATTTGTAGTCTAATCCGCACACGTGCGACTTGTAGTCTATTAGTTGTATGCTATAGTATGCTACAAACCGCGCGTTTTGCGTTTTGTAATCTATTAGTTATATGCTATAGTCTAGTGCACCCTCACGCGCGCTTTGTAGTCTATTAGTTGTATGCTATAGTACACTACAAACCGCACACGACTTGTAGTCTAATGTGCGCTCGCGTGCAATTTGTTACTTGTATGCTATAGTATACTACAAACCGTGTGCAATTTGTAGTCTATTACTTGTATGTTATAGTATACTACATACCGCGCGCGCTTTGTAGTCTATTACTTATATGCTGTAGTCTAATGCGCGTGTGCGCAATTTGTAGTCTATTAATTGTATGTTATAGTCTAATGCACGCTTGCGCGCGGTTTGTAATCTATTAGGTGTATGCTATAGTAAACTACATACCGCGCGCGTTTTGTAGTGTATTGATTGTATGCTATAGTGTAATGGGCGCTCGTGCGCATTTTGTAGTCTATTAGATGTATGCTATAGTCCTATGCACACTCGCGTGCGCTTTGTAGTCTTTTAGATTAGATATATGCTATAGTATACTACATACCACGCACGTTTTGTATTCTATTAGATATATGCTATGGTCTAATCCACGCGCGCGCACGGTTTGTAGTCTATTAGTTGTATGCTATAGTACACTACATACCGCGCGCGTTTTGTAGTCTATTACTTATATGCTGTAGTCTAATGCACGCTTGCGCGCGCTTTGTAGTCTATTAGCTGTATGCTATAGTAAACTACATACCCCGCACGTTTTGTAGTGTATTGGTTGTATGCTATAGCATACCCGCGTGCATAGTCTTATGCACACTCGCGTGCTTTGTAGTCTAATCCGCACACGCGCGACTTGTAGTCTATATGCTATAGACTAATGCACGCTCGCGCGCATTTTGTAGTCTTTTAGATATATGCTATAGTATACTACATACCACGCGCATTTTGTAGTCTATTAGTTGTATGCTATTGTGTACTACAAACGGTGCACGGTTTGTAGTTTATTAATTGTAAGCTATAGTAAACTACAAACCGCGCGCGTTTTTAACTCTATTAGATGTATGCTATAGACCAATGAGCGCCCGCGTGCGGCTTGTAGTCTATTAATTGTAGTGCATACATCATGTAGTCTAATGCGCATATAGCCACCTTCCGCGCTCCCATAATTTTTCCTAATTTTTTTACCACCCCAAACGCACTCAGGACACTCCTCCCAACATACCTAAAGCACATCCGTGCTTTGGCATGGGTGTAGGGAGGCATATGGTGAGGAGGACGACTGCCAGAATAGTTTCAAGTCCTCTTTCCGCACCCCCTCCCGCCGAGCACGAACGGCTCAACCGTTCGGCTTCAAAATAAATATACGGACCCTTCTAATATAGAGGATAGCTGATATGCAATTTGAAGCCGAACGGTTCAGTGGTTGAGGAGATGCAGGGGGGTCGGTTTGTAGTCTATTAGTTGTATAGTATGGTCTAATGCACGCGCGCACGCGATTTGTAACCTATTACTTGTAAGCTATAGTAAACTACAAACCGCGCGCGATTTGTAGCCTCTTAGATTTATGCTATAGTCTAATACATGCGTGTGCGCGATTTGTAGTCTATTAGATATATGCTATAGTCTAATGGGCGCTCGCGCGCGTTTTGTGGTCTATTAGTTGTATGCTATAGTCTAATGCACGCGCGCGATGCTAGAGTACACTACAAACCGCGCGCGTTTTGTAGTGTATTAATTGTATGCTATAGCATACCTGCGCGCATTTTGTAATCCATTAGATATATGCTACGGTAAACTACATACCGCGCACGATTTGTAGTCTATTAGATGTGTGCTATGGTCTAATGCATGTGCGCGCGCAATTTGTAGCCTATTAGATATATGCAATAGTTTGCTACATACCGCGCGCGATCTGTAGTCTATTAGATATATGCTATAGTCTAATACATGCGTGCGCGCGATTTGTAGTCTATTAGGTGTATGCTATAGTAAACTACATACCGCGCGCATTTTGTAGTGTATTATTTATATGCTATAGTGTAATGGGCGCTCGCGCGCGCTTTGTAGTCTATTAATTGTATACCGCGCGCGTTTTGTAGTGTATTAGTTGTAGTGCATACATGGTAATAGTTGTAGTCTCATGCGCATATAGTCACTTTCCGCGCTCTCATAATTTTTCCTAATTTTTTTACCGCCCCAAACGCACTTAG
>CM045718.1:1550000-1555000 GCA_024712875.1 Inonotus hispidus | reverse complement strand
AATGCGCATATAGTCACTTTCCGCGCTCCCATAATTTTTCCTAATTTTTTTTTACCACCTCAAACGCACTTAGGACACTTCTCCCAACATACCTGAAGCACATCCGTGCTTTGGTACAAAGTGTAGGGGGCATGTGGCGGGGTGGACGGATGCCAAAATATTTCTAAGTCCTTTTTCCGCACCCCCTCCTGCCGAGCACGAACGGCTGAACCGTTTGGCTTCAAAAAAAATACACGAGCCCTTCTAATATAGAGGATAGATAATATGCAATTTGAAGCCAAATGGCTAAGTGGTTGAGAAGATAGGGGGGTCGGTTTTTGAGATTTTGGTCACGCGTGGCGTTTTGGCCCTGTGGCGCGATATAGTGGACATGGTTTTTCACGCTTTAGGCTTGACGCGTCCATTTGCGACCTTGCACGTGACTTTTCCTACTATAAGGGGGTTATACTAAGGGTATACTAAGGGTACTGGGGGCGTAATGAGAGGTGGCATTCAAAGTTGGTGTACTTAAGTGCAATCCGGGGGCATAATGAGAGATGGCTTTCAAGTTAATGTAACTATGTGTAATGACCGAGGGCGTTATGGGGGTGGTATTCAAGTTAATGTAATTATGCGGTGATGCGCGATAAATACATTGTCTTGTAATGTGAGGGTGAGGTTAGGAGCGCCTGCTTCTGCTCCTACCTCGGTGAGGTGTCCCGCTGCTGCAAGGGACACCACTCGAGACCTTCGGGTCTTGGGCACGTGCAGATGTGCAGGTGCCCGGGATTGAGAAGGACTCGAGGGCAGGCACGGGCATGGGTGCCCGAGGCGGGGGAGGGGGCGGAAGAGAAAAGAAAAAGAAATAAGAGCGAGCCGCCGAAGGCGGAAAGAAAAATTGGGGCGTAACGCTCGCGGCGCGGCCCTTTAGGGCCGGGTCGCGAGGTTTAGGGCCGGGGTTTGCAGTTCAGGGCCGGGTTATGGTTTAGGGCCGGGGTTTGAAGTTGAGGGCCGGTCGCAACGTTGAGCCGGCCCTCATGTCGTCTAGGGCCGGCAGTGCACAGTTCAGGGCCGAAACGCCAGGGTTAGGGCCGGCTTAGGGTTACACTACACTAGCGGTTGTAGTCTATTAGTGTAGTGACATTGTAATTGGGGTCTATTAATTGTATGCTATAGTACACTACAAACCGCACGCATTTTGTAGTCTATTACTTGTATGCTATGATTTGTAGTGTACTACATACCGCGCGGGGTTTGTGGTCTATTACAATCCGCACACATTTTGTAATCTACTAGCTATAGTCTAATGCGCGCTCGAGCGCGATTTGTAGTCTAATCCGCACACGTGCGACTTGTAGTCTATTAGTTGTATGCTATAGTATGCTACAAACCGCGCGTTTTGCGTTTTGTAATCTATTAGTTATATGCTATAGTCTAGTGCACCCTCACGCGCGCTTTGTAGTCTATTAGTTGTATGCTATAGTACACTACAAACCGCACACGACTTGTAGTCTAATGTGCGCTCGCGTGCAATTTGTTACTTGTATGCTATAGTATACTACAAACCGTGTGCAATTTGTAGTCTATTACTTGTATGTTATAGTATACTACATACCGCGCGCGCTTTGTAGTCTATTACTTATATGCTGTAGTCTAATGCGCGTGTGCGCAATTTGTAGTCTATTAATTGTATGTTATAGTCTAATGCACGCTTGCGCGCGGTTTGTAATCTATTAGGTGTATGCTATAGTAAACTACATACCGCGCGCGTTTTGTAGTGTATTGATTGTATGCTATAGTGTAATGGGCGCTCGTGCGCATTTTGTAGTCTATTAGATGTATGCTATAGTCCTATGCACACTCGCGTGCGCTTTGTAGTCTTTTAGATTAGATATATGCTATAGTATACTACATACCACGCACGTTTTGTATTCTATTAGATATATGCTATGGTCTAATCCACGCGCGCGCACGGTTTGTAGTCTATTAGTTGTATGCTATAGTACACTACATACCGCGCGCGTTTTGTAGTCTATTACTTATATGCTGTAGTCTAATGCACGCTTGGCGCTTTGTAGTCTATTAGCTGTATGCTATAGTAAACTACATACCCCGCACGTTTTGTAGTGTATTGGTTGTATGCTATAGCATACCCGCGTGCATAGTCTTATGCACACTCGCGTGCTTTGTAGTCTAATCCGCACACGCGCGACTTGTAGTCTATATGCTATAGACTAATGCACGCTCGCGCGCATTTTGTAGTCTTTTAGATATATGCTATAGTATACTACATACCACGCGCATTTTGTAGTCTATTAGTTGTATGCTATTGTGTACTACAAACGGTGCACGGTTTGTAGTTTATTAATTGTAAGCTATAGTAAACTACAAACCGCGCGCGTTTTTAACTCTATTAGATGTATGCTATAGACCAATGAGCGCCCGCGTGCGGCTTGTAGTCTATTAATTGTAGTGCATACATCATGTAGTCTAATGCGCATATAGCCACCTTCCGCGCTCCCATAATTTTTCCTAATTTTTTTACCACCCCAAACGCACTCAGGACACTCCTCCCAACATACCTAAAGCACATCCGTGCTTTGGCATGGGTGTAGGGAGGCATATGGTGAGGAGGACGACTGCCAGAATAGTTTCAAGTCCTCTTTCCGCACCCCCTCCCGCCGAGCACGAACGGCTCAACCGTTCGGCTTCAAAATAAATATACGGACCCTTCTAATATAGAGGATAGCTGATATGCAATTTGAAGCCGAACGGTTCAGTGGTTGAGGAGATGCAGGGGGTCGGTTTGTAGTCTATTAGTTGTATAGTATGGTCTAATGCACGCGCGCACGCGATTTGTAACCTATTACTTGTAAGCTATAGTAAACTACAAACCGCGCGCGATTTGTAGCCTCTTAGATTTATGCTATAGTCTAATACATGCGTGTGCGCGATTTGTAGTCTATTAGATATATGCTATAGTCTAATGGGCGCTCGCGCGCGTTTTGTGGTCTATTAGTTGTATGCTATAGTCTAATGCACGCGCGCGATGCTAGAGTACACTACAAACCGCGCGCGTTTTGTAGTGTATTAATTGTATGCTATAGCATACCTGCGCGCATTTTGTAATCCATTAGATATATGCTACGGTAAACTACATACCGCGCACGATTTGTAGTCTATTAGATGTGTGCTATGGTCTAATGCATGTGCGCGCGCAATTTGTAGCCTATTAGATATATGCAATAGTTTGCTACATACCGCGCGCGATCTGTAGTCTATTAGATATATGCTATAGTCTAATACATGCGTGCGCGCGATTTGTAGTCTATTAGGTGTATGCTATAGTAAACTACATACCGCGCGCATTTTGTAGTGTATTATTTATATGCTATAGTGTAATGGGCGCTCGCGCGCGCTTTGTAGTCTATTAATTGTATACCGCGCGCGTTTTGTAGTGTATTAGTTGTAGTGCATACATGGTAATAGTTGTAGTCTCATGCGCATATAGTCACTTTCCGCGCTCTCATAATTTTTCCTAATTTTTTTACCGCCCCAAACGCACTTAGACACTCCTCCCAACACACCTAAAGCACATCCGTGCTTTGGTACCGGTGTGTGAAGTGTAGGGAGGCGTGTGGTGAGGTGGACGGATGCAAGTGTAATCCTAAGACCTCTTTCCGCACCCCCTCGCGCCGAGCGCGAACGGCTGAACCATTTGGCTTCAAAAAAAATACACGGACCCTTCTAATATAGAGGATAGCTGATATGAAATTTGAAGCCAAACGGCCAAGTGGTTGGGGAGATAGAGGGGGTCGGTTTGTAGTCTATTAGTTGTATGGTATAGTGTAATGCACGCGCGCGCAATTTGTAGTCTAATGCACACGCGCGTGCACGCGATTTGTAACCTATTACTTGTATGCTATAGTAAACTACAAACCGCGCGCGATTTGTAGTCTCTATGATTTATGCTATAGTCTAATACATGTGTGTGCGCGATTTGTAGTCTATTAGTTAGATGCTGTTGACTACTGCACGCGCGCGCGATTTGTAGTGCATACATTGTAATAGTTGTAGTCTAATGAGCATATAGTCACTTTCCGCGCTCCTATAATTTTTCCTAATTTTTTTACCACCTCAAACGCACTTAGGACACTCCTCCTAACATATATGAAGCACATCCGTGCTTTGGTACCGGTGTGTGAAGTGTAGGGAGGCATGTGGTAGGGTGGACGGATGCCAAAATATTTCTAAGTCCTTTTTCCGTACCCCCCTCCCGCCGAGCACGAACGGCTGAACCGTTTGGCTTCAAAAAAAATACACGAGCCCTTCTAGTATAGAGGATAGATAATATGCAATTTGAAGACGAACGGTTGAGCGGTCGAGGAGATAGGGGGGGGTCGGTTTTTGGGGGTTTTGTCACGCGCGGCGTTTTGGCCCTGTGGCGCGATATAGTGGACATGGTTTTTCACGCTTTAGGCTTGACGCGTCAATATGCGACCTTGCACGTGACTTTTCCTACTATAAGAAGTAGTGCCGCCGCGCGTCAACAACACTTATGTAATGACTTCTAGTCTTACTTAGTATTTGAACGCTACGCTACAACACTCTTCTAGGTACTAGTACCGACTGCATTTGGTTTCATTTTTGTGGGGGGTTTATGAGGGCTTTGTACCGACTTTGAAGGTTAATGTGGAAAGTCTTGGATCGAGCGATAGATATACTTTGGGTGGGCGAACCTTTTCAAAGGCACACTCGTTTGTGAATGGATTGACCTGTCGATTTTCTAATGCTGGGGCGTACCGACTTTTGAAGGTTAATGTGGAAAGTCTTGGATCGGGCGATAGATAAACTTTGGGCGGGAGACCGTCTTCAAAGGCGTACTCGTTCGTGAAAATTGATTGCCTGGACCTTCTAATGTTGGGACGTACCGAGTTTTGAAGGTTGACGTGGAAAGTCTTGGATCGAGCGATAGATATACTTTGGGCGGGCGAACCTTTTCAAAGGCATACTCGTTTGTG
>CM045718.1:1537500-1540000 GCA_024712875.1 Inonotus hispidus | reverse complement strand
TGCTATAGTACACTACAAACCGCACACGACTTGTAGTCTAATGTGCGCTCGCGTGCAATTTGTTACTTGTATGCTATAGTATACTACAAACCGTGTGCAATTTGTAGTCTATTACTTGTATGTTATAGTATACTACATACCGCGCGCGCTTTGTAGTCTATTACTTATATGCTGTAGTCTAATGCGCGTGTGCGCAATTTGTAGTCTATTAATTGTATGTTATAGTCTAATGCACGCTTGCGCGCGGTTTGTAATCTATTAGGTGTATGCTATAGTAAACTACATACCGCGCGCGTTTTGTAGTGTATTGATTGTATGCTATAGTGTAATGGGCGCTCGTGCGCATTTTGTAGTCTATTAGATGTATGCTATAGTCCTATGCACACTCGCGTGCGCTTTGTAGTCTTTTAGATTAGATATATGCTATAGTATACTACATACCACGCACGTTTTGTATTCTATTAGATATATGCTATGGTCTAATCCACGCGCGCGCACGGTTTGTAGTCTATTAGTTGTATGCTATAGTACACTACATACCGCGCGCGTTTTGTAGTCTATTACTTATATGCTGTAGTCTAATGCACGCTTGCGCGCGCTTTGTAGTCTATTAGCTGTATGCTATAGTAAACTACATACCCCGCACGTTTTGTAGTGTATTGGTTGTATGCTATAGCATACCCGCGTGCATAGTCTTATGCACACTCGCGTGCTTTGTAGTCTAATCCGCACACGCGCGACTTGTAGTCTATATGCTATAGACTAATGCACGCTCGCGCGCATTTTGTAGTCTTTTAGATATATGCTATAGTATACTACATACCACGCGCATTTTGTAGTCTATTAGTTGTATGCTATTGTGTACTACAAACGGTGCACGGTTTGTAGTTTATTAATTGTAAGCTATAGTAAACTACAAACCGCGCGCGTTTTTAACTCTATTAGATGTATGCTATAGACCAATGAGCGCCCGCGTGCGGCTTGTAGTCTATTAATTGTAGTGCATACATCATGTAGTCTAATGCGCATATAGCCACCTTCCGCGCTCCCATAATTTTTCCTAATTTTTTTACCACCCCAAACGCACTCAGGACACTCCTCCCAACATACCTAAAGCACATCCGTGCTTTGGCATGGGTGTAGGGAGGCATATGGTGAGGAGGACGACTGCCAGAATAGTTTCAAGTCCTCTTTCCGCACCCCCTCCCGCCGAGCACGAACGGCTCAACCGTTCGGCTTCAAAATAAATATACGGACCCTTCTAATATAGAGGATAGCTGATATGCAATTTGAAGCCGAACGGTTCAGTGGTTGAGGAGATGCAGGGGGTCGGTTTGTAGTCTATTAGTTGTATAGTATGGTCTAATGCACGCGCGCACGCGATTTGTAACCTATTACTTGTAAGCTATAGTAAACTACAAACCGCGCGCGATTTGTAGCCTCTTAGATTTATGCTATAGTCTAATACATGCGTGTGCGCGATTTGTAGTCTATTAGATATATGCTATAGTCTAATGGGCGCTCGCGCGCGTTTTGTGGTCTATTAGTTGTATGCTATAGTCTAATGCACGCGCGCGATGCTAGAGTACACTACAAACCGCGCGCGTTTTGTAGTGTATTAATTGTATGCTATAGCATACCTGCGCGCATTTTGTAATCCATTAGATATATGCTACGGTAAACTACATACCGCGCACGATTTGTAGTCTATTAGATGTGTGCTATGGTCTAATGCATGTGCGCGCGCAATTTGTAGCCTATTAGATATATGCAATAGTTTGCTACATACCGCGCGCGATCTGTAGTCTATTAGATATATGCTATAGTCTAATACATGCGTGCGCGCGATTTGTAGTCTATTAGGTGTATGCTATAGTAAACTACATACCGCGCGCATTTTGTAGTGTATTATTTATATGCTATAGTGTAATGGGCGCTCGCGCGCGCTTTGTAGTCTATTAATTGTATACCGCGCGCGTTTTGTAGTGTATTAGTTGTAGTGCATACATGGTAATAGTTGTAGTCTCATGCGCATATAGTCACTTTCCGCGCTCTCATAATTTTTCCTAATTTTTTTACCGCCCCAAACGCACTTAGGACACTCCTCCCAACACACCTAAAGCACATCCGTGCTTTGGTACCGGTGTGTGAAGTGTAGGGAGGCGTGTGGTGAGGTGGACGGATGCAAGTGTAATCCTAAGACCTCTTTCCGCACCCCCTCGCGCCGAGCGCGAACGGCTGAACCATTTGGCTTCAAAAAAAATACACGGACCCTTCTAATATAGAGGATAGCTGATATGAAATTTGAAGCCAAACGGCCAAGTGGTTGGGGAGATAGAGGGGGTCGGTTTGTAGTCTATTAGTTGTATGGTATAGTGTAATGCACGCGCGCGCAATTTGTAGTCTAATGCACACGCGCGTGCACGCGATTTGTAACCTATTACTTGTATGCTATAGTAAACTACAAACCGCGCGCGATTTGTAGTCTCTATGATTTATG
>CM045718.1:1522500-1527500 GCA_024712875.1 Inonotus hispidus | reverse complement strand
GGGCATGTGGCGGGGTGGACGGATGCCAAAATATTTCTAAGTCCTTTTTCCGCACCCCCCTCCTGCCGAGCACGAACGGCTGAACCGTTTGGCTTCAAAAAAAATACACGAGCCCTTCTAATATAGAGGATAGATAATATGCAATTTGAAGCCAAATGGCTAAGTGGTTGAGAAGATAGGGGGGGGTCGGTTTTTGAGATTTTGGTCACGCGTGGCGTTTTGGCCCTGTGGCGCGATATAGTGGACATGGTTTTTCACGCTTTAGGCTTGACGCGTCCATTTGCGACCTTGCACGTGACTTTTCCTACTATAAGGGGGGTTATACTAAGGGTATACTAAGAGTACTGGGGGCGTAATGAGAGGTGGCATTCAAAGTTGGTGTACTTAAGTGCAATCCGGGGGCATAATGAGAGATGGCTTTCAAGTTAATGTAACTATGTGTAATGACCGAGGGCGTTATGGGGGTGGTATTCAAGTTAATGTAATTATGCGGTGATGCGCGATAAATACATTGTCTTGTAATGTGAGGGTGAGGTTAGGAGCGCCTGCTTCTGCTCCTACCTCGGTGAGGTGTCCCGCTGCTGCAAGGGACACCACTCGAGACCTTCGGGTCTTGGGCACGTGCAGATGTGCAGGTGCCCGGGATTGAGAAGGACTCGAGGGCAGGCACGGGCATGGGTGCCCGGGGCGGGGGAGGGGGCGGAAGAGAAAAGAAAAAGAAATAAGAGCCAGCCGCCGAAGGCGGAAAGAAAAATTGGGCGTAACGCTCGCGGCGTGGCCCTTTAGGGCCGGGTCGCGAGATTTAGGGCCGGCAACTGATTGTTCAGGGCCGGGCTTATGGTTTAGGGCCGGGGTTTGACGTTTAGGGCCGGGTTACAATGTTGAGCCGGCCCTCATGTCGTCTAGGGCCGGCAGCACTCAGTTCAGGGCCGGAACACAAGGGTTAGGGCCGGCTTAGGGTTACACTACACTAGCGGTTGTAGTCTATTAGTGTAGTGACATTGTAATTGTGGTCTATTAATTGTATGCTATAGTACACTACAAACCGCACGCGTTTTGTAGTCTATTACTTGTATGCTATGATTTGTAGTGTACTACATACCGCGCGGGGTTTGTGGTCTATTACAATCCGCACACATTTTGTAATCTACTAGCTATAGTCTAATGCTCGCTCGTGCGCGATTTATTAGGTGTATGCTATGGTAAACTACAAACCGCGCGCGACTTGTAGTCTATTACTTGTATATTACAAACTGCATGCATTTTGTAGTTTTTAGATACTCGCGCGCGATTTGTAACCTATTAGTCTAATGCACGCTCGTGCGTGATTTGTAGTCTACTACTTGTATGCTATAGTACACTGCAAACCCCACACGAGTTGTAGTCAATTAGGTATATGCTATAGTAAAGTATAAACCGCGCGCTATTTGCAGTCTATTAATTGTATGTTATAGTACACTTATACCGCGCGCGCTTTGTAGTCTCTTACTTATATGCTGTAGTCTAATGCGCGCTTGCGCGCAATTTGTAGTCTATTAGGTGTATGTTATAGTAAACTACATACCGTGCGCGTTTTGTAGTGTATTGATTGTATGCTATAGTGTAATGGGCGCTCGCGCGCATTTTGTAGTCTATTAGATGTATGCTATAGTCCTAATGCACACTCGCGTGCGCTTTGTAGTCTAATCCGCAGCGACTTGTAGTCTTAGACGAATGCACGCTCGCGTGCGCTTTGTAGTCTTTTAGATTAGATATATGCTATAGTATACTACATACCACGCACGTTGTGTATTCTATTAGATATATGCTATGGTCTAATCCACGCGCGCGCACGGTTTGTAGTCTATTAGTTGTATGCTATAGTACACTACATACCGCGCGTGTTTTGTAGTCTATTACTTATATGCTGTAGTCTAATGCACGCTTGCGCACGCTTTGTAGTCTATTAGCTGTATGCTATAGTAAACTACATACCCCGCACGTTTTGTAGTGTATTGGTTGTATGCTATAGCATACCCGCGTGCATAGTCTTATGCACACTCGCGTGCTTTGTAGTCTAATCCGCACACGCGCGACTTGTAGTCTATATGCTATAGACTAATGCACGCTCGCGCGCATTTTGTAGTCTTTTAGATATATGCTATAGTATACTACATACCACGCGCATTTTGTAGTCTATTAGTTGTATGCTATTGTGTACTACAAACGGTGCACGGTTTGTAGTTTATTAATTGTAAGCTATAGTAAACTACAAACCGCGCGCGTTTTTAACTCTATTAGATGTATGCTATAGACCAATGAGCGCCCGCGTGCGGCTTGTAGTCTATTAATTGTAGTGCATACATCATGTAGTCTAATGCGCATATAGCCACCTTCCGCGCTCCCATAATTTTTCCTAATTTTTTTACCACCCCAAACGCACTCAGGACACTCCTCCCAACATACCTAAAGCACATCCGTGCTTTGGCATGGGTGTAGGGAGGCATATGGTGAGGAGGACGACTGCCAGAATAGTTTCAAGTCCTCTTTCCGCACCCCCTCCCGCCGAGCACGAACGGCTCAACCGTTCGGCTTCAAAATAAATATACGGACCCTTCTAATATAGAGGATAGCTGATATGCAATTTGAAGCCGAACGGTTCAGTGGTTGAGGAGATGCAGGGGGGTCGGTTTGTAGTCTATTAGTTGTATAGTATGGTCTAATGCACGCGCGCACGCGATTTGTAACCTATTACTTGTAAGCTATAGTAAACTACAAACCGCGCGCGATTTGTAGCCTCTTAGATTTATGCTATAGTCTAATACATGCGTGTGCGCGATTTGTAGTCTATTAGATATATGCTATAGTCTAATGGGCGCTCGCGCGCGTTTTGTCTATTAGTTGTATGCTAATGCACGCGCGCGATGCTAGAGTACACTACAAACCGCGCGCGTTTTGTAGTGTATTAATTGTATGCTATAGCATACCTGCGCGCATTTTGTAATCCATTAGATATATGCTACGGTAAACTACATACCGCGCACGATTTGTAGTCTATTAGATGTGTGCTATGGTCTAATGCATGTGCGCGCGCGATTTGTAGCCTATTAGATATATGCAATAGTTTGCTACATACCGCGCGCGATCTGTAGTCTATTAGATATATGCTATAGTCTAATACATGCGTGCGCGCGATTTGTAGTCTATTAGGTGTATGCTATAGTAAACTACATACCGCGCGCATTTTGTAGTGTATTATTTATATGCTATAGTGTAATGGGCGCTCGCGCGCGCTTTGTAGTCTATTAATTGTATACCGCGCGCGTTTTGTAGTGTATTAGTTGTAGTGCATACATGGTAATAGTTGTAGTCTCATGCGCATATAGTCACTTTCCGCGCTCTCATAATTTTTCCTAATTTTTTTACCGCCCCAAACGCACTTAGGACACTCCTCCCAACACACCTAAAGCACATCCGTGCTTTGGTACCGGTGTGTGAAGTGTAGGGAGGCGTGTGGTGAGGTGGACGGATGCAAGTGTAATCCTAAGACCTCTTTCCGCACCCCCTCGCGCCGAGCGCGAACGGCTGAACCATTTGGCTTCAAAAAAAATACACGGACCCTTCTAATATAGAGGATAGCTGATATGAAATTTGAAGCCAAACGGCCAAGTGGTTGGGGAGATAGAGGGGGTCGGTTTGTAGTCTATTAGTTGTATGGTATAGTGTAATGCACGCGCGCGCAATTTGTAGTCTAATGCACACGCGCGTGCACGCGATTTGTAACCTATTACTTGTATGCTATAGTAAACTACAAACCGCGCGCGATTTGTAGTCTCTATGATTTATGCTATAGTCTAATACATGTGTGTGCGCGATTTGTAGTCTATTAGTTAGATGCTGTTGACTACTGCACGCGCGCGCGATTTGTAGTGCATACATTGTAATAGTTGTAGTCTAATGAGCATATAGTCACTTTCCGCGCTCCTATAATTTTTCCTAATTTTTTTACCACCTCAAACGCACTTAGGACACTCCTCCTAACATATATGAAGCACATCCGTGCTTTGGTACCGGTGTGTGAAGTGTAGGGAGGCATGTGGTAGGGTGGACGGATGCCAAAATATTTCTAAGTCCTTTTTCCGTACCCCCCTCCCGCCGAGCACGAACGGCTGAACCGTTTGGCTTCAAAAAAAATACACGAGCCCTTCTAGTATAGAGGATAGATAATATGCAATTTGAAGACGAACGGTTGAGCGGTCGAGGAGATAGGGGGGTCGGTTTTTGGGGTTTTGTCACGCGCGGCGTTTTGGCCCTGTGGCGCGATATAGTGGACATGGTTTTTCACGCTTTAGGCTTGACGCGTCAATATGCGACCTTGCACGTGACTTTTCCTACTATAAGAAGTAGTGCCGCCGCGCGTCAACAACACTTATGTAATGACTTCTAGTCTTACTTAGTATTTGAACGCTACGCTACAACACTCTTCTAGGTACTAGTACCGACTGCATTTGGTTTCATTTTTGTGGGGGGTTTATGAGGGCTTTATACCGACTTTGAAGGTTAATGTGGAAAGTCTTGGATCGAGCGATAGATATACTTTGGGCGGGCGAACCTTTTCAAAGGCACACTCGTTTGTGAATGGATTGACCTGTCGATTTTCTAATGCTGGGGCGTACCGACTTTTGAAGGTTAATGTGGAAAGTCTTGGATCGGGCGATAGATAAACTTTGGGCGGGAGACCGTCTTCAAAGGCGTACTCGTTCGTGAAAATTGATTGCCTGGACCTTCTAATGTTGGGACGTACCGAGTTTTGAAGGTTGACGTGGAAAGTCTTGGATCGAGCGATAGATATACTTTGGGCGGGCGAACCTTTTCAAAGGCATACTCGTTTGTGAATGGATTGACCTGTTGACTTTCTAATGTTGGGACTTGTCCTCTGAATTACTACAAAGGTTGACTGGTAAATCCTGGACCGAGCGATTGATGTACCTTAGGTGGGCAACCGTCTAAGGGTGTACTCG
>CM045718.1:1200000-1512500 GCA_024712875.1 Inonotus hispidus | reverse complement strand
CTTGTATGCTATAGTCTAATGTGCGTGCGCGCATTTTGTACTCTATTAGATATATGCTATAGTATACTACATACCGCACGCGCTTTGTAGTCTACTAGTTGTATGTTATAGTAAACTACATACTGCATGCGTTTTGTAGTCTATTAGTTGTATGCTATAGTATGCTACAAACCGCGCGTTTTGCGTTTTGTAATCTATTAGTTGTATGCTATAGTCTAGTGCACCCTCACGCGCGCTTTGCAGTCTATTAGTTGTATGCTATAGTACACTACAAACTGCACACGACTTGTAGTCTAATGTGCGCTCGCGTGCGTATACTACAAACCGCGTGCAATTTGTAGTCTATTACTTGTATGTTATAGTATACTACATACCGCGCGCGCTTTGTAGTCTATTACTTATATGCTGTAGTCTAATGCGCGTGTGCGCAATTTGTAGTCTATTAATTGTATGTTATAGTCTAATGCACGCTTGCGCGCGGTTTGTAATCTATTAGGTGTATGCTATAGTAAACTACATACCGCGCGCGTTTTGTAGTCTATTACTTATATGCTGTAGTCTAATGCACGCTTGCGCGCGCGCTTTGTAGTCTATTAGCTGTATGCTATAGTAAACTACATACCGTGCGCGTTTTGTAGTGTATTGATTGTATGCTATAGTGTAATGGGCGCTCGCGCGCATTTTGTAGTCTATTAGATGTATGCTATAGTCCTATGCACACTCGCGTGCGCTTTGTAGTCTTTTAGATTAGATATATGCTATAGTATACTACATACCACGCACGTTTTGTATTCTATTAGATATATGCTATGGTCTAATCCACGCGCGCGCACGGTTTGTAGTCTATTAGTTGTATGCTATAGTACACTACATACCGCGCGCGTTTTGTAGTCTATTACTTATATGCTGTAGTCTAATGCACGCTTGCGCGCGCTTTGTAGTCTATTAGCTGTATGCTATAGTAAACTACATACCCCGCACGTTTTGTAGTGTATTGGTTGTATGCTATAGCATACCCGTGTGCATAGTCTTATGCACACTCGCGTGCTTTGTAGTCTAATCCGCACACCCGCGACTTGTAGTCTATATGCTATAGACTAATGCACGCTCGCGCGCGTTTTGTAGTCTATTAGTTGTATGCTATTGTGTACTACAAACGGTGCACGGTTTGTAGTTTATTAATTGTAAGCTATAGTAAACTACAAACCGCGCGCGTTTTTAACTCTATTAGATGTATGCTATAGACCAATGAGCGCCCGCGTGCGGCTTGTAGTCTATTAGTTGTAGTGCATACATTATGTAGTCTAATACACATATAGCCACCTTCCGCGCTCCCATAATTTTTCCTAATTTTTTTACCACCCCAAACGCACTCAGGACACTCCTCCCAACATACCTAAAGCACATCTGTGCTTTGGCATGGAGGAGGACGACTGCCAGAATAGTTTCAAGTCCTCTTTCCGCACCCCGTCCCACCGAGCGCGAATGGCTCAACCGTTCGGCTTTAAAATAAATATACGGACCCTTCTAATATAGAGGATAGCTGATATGCAATTTGTAGTCTGATGCACGCTTGCATATAGTTTCTAGTCTATTAGTTCTATGCTATAGTAGACTACAGTGACTGACAAATGTATTGCACAGCCACATTACAGACACTTTTTGATGTGATTCTGCAACAACAATATAATAAAATTCCATAATAGATAGTGCATTATATACATTAGGATATGCCATTATGTGATATATTATGAGATTTAAGAGAAAACTAAGTGAGGGGGTAATATTGGAGAAGAAAAAGAAAAAGTACTGTGCAATACTTTTGTTGCTGTGCACTCGCCTAATTGATAAGGTCAGAATAATTCAAAGAATAAAGATTTTGCTTACCTCTCAATTAGTACTTAGTATAGCCACCTCTGTTAAGGTAGAGAAAGTATAAACTCAACTAGGTGTCATAGTGTGACTGATGACCCTGAATGTTAGAAGGAAATAGACTAATTACCATTTTAGGACATATCATGGCTGATGCAGGATTGGCACCCGATCGACGATACTATACACGATTCCGTTACTGCCCCTTTGGGTCAAGAAGGGCAGACCATCCACCAGTACCTTCCTGCAGGAATTGCCAATGGACATAGAGGCAAGCCTAGGAATGCGCACAAGACATACTAGAGGAAACAATAGAAATAATCGAATGAACAGAACCAATTACAATTCGAACCAACTATGGATACTTCTCACTCAGGACATGTTAGGACCAGTGCGGATCGTTATAAGCAGATCAGGGATCGGTGCCTGACGTTCCACTTGGCTTGGTAATGGCCGGGTGAAAGATCAGGAGCAGATCCCTCAGATTGACGCACCAGAACAAGTCCACTCACTCCACTGATCTTGAGAAGCTATCTTGATCGTGGGGAAGTGCGAGATAGGGATAGTCGGGTAAACAATAAGGCACTAGTAGGGGTCAGGGGACCAGCCGTGCACTAGATGCCTAAGATAGATTTGAGTGGTGCCTAAGGCGACTAAGTGGCAGTACAAAGAAGTCGTAGGCAATACAAAAGAATTTCGCTAAGGAACTTCTGGTGGCAGTGCTCGCTACTTATATACTTTCTAGAAAGTCCGTCACCTGATCCGTTCATCCGCAGCACTGCCCCAACCGATTGTCGGCACAGCCCCCAACACTTCTTCGGCACAGCCACTAGCCAATCCAGTGACTGTGTAGAACCCCGCAATTCCTTTGCTCTCCGTTCCGTCCTTCTAGATCCTTCTTCTCCACATGGTCCTTGTCGAGTGCTAATGATGATGCCATTCCCTGCCAATCCTGTGGCTGTACACCTCCGAGCTAACCCGTCTGTTATTCCTGTCCTCGGTGTTCTCGGAGTTCCCGAAGGTTTCGGGTGTAGCTCCATTCTGATACCGATGTTAGGCCGAGTTCGGTAGACCGTCACTAAGACGAGCCGAATCGACGCTAGAGTCCAATGCACACTAGTACAAGGTGGTGGTAAGTAGATATATTAACAAGCGAGTGAAAGGTCAGTAGCTACCTAGTACAAGGTGGTGGTAAGTAGAAAAGCGAGACAGGGGATCTCTACTTTACCGACCAACTACTTAAGCGCTTTGAGCGCGAGAAAGGGTAGACTAACAAAACAAATGATAAACGAATGATGATGAAGGTAAACATGGTGCACAGACCATGATGAGTCAGCAAGCGGACGAAAAGGAAAGGAAAGGGGAAAAGGATTTGGGGAGTCGTAGGTTCGAGTCCATGAGCGGCCATGATTAAAGAAAAGAAAGAAAGAATGAGAAAACTTCCTAACAATCGAGCTGTCTGTATTCATCGGAGATCCGCTTCTGTTCTGTTTCTGGATCCATCCAATGATATGCCTATTGTGTTCCGATGGCGTTCCTTCGATCGGTGGATCTCAGTTTGTTAGGGTTCAGCCCGGAGTTCCACCGGATTCAGATCGTCTCCCAGGCTTCTAATACAAGTGTATCTTTGAAGGGCTGTCCGCTGCTCCTAACACTGGGTTCGAAGCTGGAATTGGGAGGTGATCCTATTGAAGACAACTGGCTATATCCCGCGGTCCCCTTGCTAGTTGTGATACTGTCGATTTACGAGGTCTCACTGGAGGTTCCCTAGTAAGAGCAGGTTGGTATTGCCAAGAGGCGAGATAGTACAAGGTGCCTAAAGCTAGAGCAGGTTGCTAGAGAGGAAGCTAGGGTGCTAGAGCTGAAGGTTTGAAACGATTGAAAGATGGGGATTGAAGTCTCTAACTACTGCCCTATTTATGCCCTTCCTGAATTACCAATATCTTTTCCATCTGCTCTTCTTATTGGCTACAAATGCCCCCAAGTCTCCTGCTAAAGTCCTACTGAATTGTGGCTGCGGCGTAGTCGATGTCTTGCTGCGCCTGCTGCGATTTCGACTGCGCTTAGCTGCGCATTAACTGTACATTGCTGCAGTGGACTGTGCATTGACTGCGCACGACTGCGGTAGGCTTTTCTGGGTTGCTCTGGATTGGTCTTCTTCAGAGCCACAGAAGCTTTGCATGTGGTCGCTTCCCTAATTGGGTGTCTAGTGACTGCGCCTATTGAGTGCTCCATGTGTGTCTTGCACTGCTCGCAGTTGAGGGGTGAGTAAGCCTCCTTGAGTGCTTCAGTCATCATTGCTTGGCTCTAGTTTGACTGATGCTCGACGTGTTGCTGTGCTTCTTCGATGTCTGGCTATGTGCGCTTGTGGCGGGATGACTGTTACACCTGGTGCGTCTTGATGGTGTTCATCTTGTGGTCCTTGTGGCGTAAGTGTTACGTCTGCAACTTTGTCTGAGTGGTCGTGGATCCATTGTGGAGTCTGGCTTTCGCCTAGAGTAATAAGGAATAGGAATTCTTGCTTCTGGTCCTCATGGATCATAGATCGGAGTTGTAGTTTGCCATGGCAGTGTACTTGCTTCGCATGTCCCCAGATGGCATTGACTATTGTTCCATACAGGAGTTTGCCTATTGGCTCCATCGCTGTTGGGCATGCTGCTCGAACGAATACTTCTACTGCATCACATTCGCTTTGTGGTAGGCTGTCATAGATGCCTTGTATCTGCCAGCGCTGTGGTTGTATCTCTGGTGGTGAGCATAGCACATAAGTGACGTATCGATTAGTTCGTTGGCGTGGAGGATTGGTGAGGTTTATGTGGTGTCGGATTGTCAGGTCGACATCTAAGCTCCTGGTTGCCTGAACTTGAATTATTGTGCAGAACTCCTTGAGTAGTGTTCTGGCTATGAAGCATTTCATGTAGTGCTGTGGCCTTCCTGTTCGTCTGCTGTATTCCTGGCTTACATCAATTCTTGTGAATGGTGTAGACATATTGCGTCCTTGTGCTTATGTAAGCTGTAGCGCTTGGGAATGTGGCTCGAAAGATTTGCGCTGATCGGCGGCTCGTGTAAGATTGGCGAGATCGACAAGATCGTCGTTTTCGAACGGATCCTATCAACTGGTCCTAACAAATACCAACCTACTCTTGTTAGGGAACCTCCAGTGAGACCTCGTAAATTGACAGTATCACAACTAGCAAGGGGACTGCGAGATATAGCCAGTTGTCTTCAATAGGATCACCTCCCCATTTCCAGCTTCGAACCCAGTGTTAGGAGCAGCGGACAGCCCTTCGAGGATATACTTGTAATAGAAGACTGGGAGACGATCTGAATCCGATGGAACTCTGGGCTGAACCCTAACACTTGTACTTTTATAAGCTGTAGCACTTGAGAAGGTGGCTCAAAAGATTTGCACTAATTAGTGGCTTCTAGTGAGATTGGCAAGATCGTTATGTTTGACAAGATCGACATTTTTGAATGGATCCTATTAAAGATCTTATAAATTAACAGTATTACAATTAGCAAGAGGACCATAGGATATAGCCAGTTGTCTTCAATAGGATCACCTCCCAATTCCAGCTTCGAACCCAGTGTTAGAAGTAGCAGACAGCCCTTCAAGAACACACTTGTACTAGAAGACTGAGAGACAATCTGAATCTGGTGGAACTTTAGGCTGAATCCTAACATATAGCTATTTAGTAGTATTGTACAAAGCTTTATAGAATAATATTTCTATTTGTTTTTGTAGTGAGCCAACTTTCTCCTGTATTGAGACTATGCAGTAACTGCGACATAAAGATTTGACCATGCATCAATCATTACATAATCACTTGCTTCCCAGTGTATTTTGGTACCCACCTGTATATAGTTAGCTGTCATAAACTTGGAACTCAGTTACTAAGGCATGTAGTAAATTTATTTTTTAAAATAAAATAAGAAGTTAATCTAGCAATTTCTTTTTATAAACTTAGAGTATAACTTAGAAGTAAAAATACTAGAGACTAATATAGCTCCATAAACTATACATGTAATCAAACTCCGTATCAAAGGCTCATGTCCTAATGCAAGTAGCCCGCCTGATTCAATATATTAGTGTAGGTACGCTAATAATGTCTTAAACTGTAGTTTTTTAGACGCCCGGATGAGGAATTGAATGTGCGTGAGTTCCCTATAAGGTGATGGCTGCCAAGCCAAGACGGAGCCTGCGAAATCGCAGACGCAGAAGAGCGAGTTCTTCTAATTTATTATTCATCGGCCACTGTAAAGGCGGTCAAGTGGTAAGTTCCAGTGCAGTGGGAAATCAGCTTCGGCGTCCTTTCTTTGTTTCTGTCCTCCATCACCCTCTTATCGTGCCTGCGACGATGAGCTCTGACAAGCCTTCGTCGTCGTCCTTGGCGTATCCCAAGCGTCTCAATTGGATGACCAGGTACACTGCATCAAGGGACACTCACTCCTCTACCCTTGTAAGCCCACCTGAGGGCAAGCAGGTCGTCGACTACTCTCCCACTCCTTCCACTCATACTGCTGTTGGTGGTGGTCTTCCCTTTACTCGTTCATCTTCTTCCTCTGCCATCGCTAATTCACCCTACCCTTCCGTTCACGATAACAACGCTGATAGACCTTCTGTTCCCAGTCGTCGTTTCAGCACAAACAGTCTAATGTCAAAGGAGCAGCTCGACCAGGAGGCATCAAAGATCATCCTCAATGCGCTCGAACGCACTTCCTCACAGGCATCTCAGGATACCCCTGCCACTCCTGCGCAGCCCTCACGTTCATCCGGTACATTTAGTCGCAAGTCGTTCAGCTCCATGATGGGTGGACTTTCCGGCGGTCTGTCGGCTCTTTCTCTTACCCGTAGTGGCGGAGACGACAGAGGGCGCTCGCGCACCAAAGAGGACGGAAAACCACGGTCATCATCTGCTATCTCAAATAAGTCGGTGGACGACTCCGACACAGCTGTTGCTAGCCGGGCGCGCAGTACATCCCCTTTCCGCCAGAGGAAGCTGTTTCTTCGTGATCCATCTCCTTCTGTCGAGGCCTTGAAGCTGCCTCAGTCCGATGTCGAATCCGACTACGAGGGCTCTTCTTCGCGTAAATCAATTCGTCCTCGGAACGCCTTTTCGCAGTCATCAGAGGCATCGTCCGACGAATCAGCAGATGAAGGCGATGACGAGAATTTTTCGGAGGAGTCATGGAGTGAAGACGATGCGTTTGATCCTATTACGATCCAGAATACTGAACAAAACGCCCTCGTTCCGGAACCTGTAGAGGTCGATATATTCGACGGTCCAGATCCCCTTGGTGAAGGTGTTAATATCGTCGTCCCGCCCGAACCTTACTTCCCTAGCACACTCAATGGAACAAGCGGGAGGAACCCACGCCGCCGGAAATCGATGAGACACGTTTCATTGCCGCTTACGACGAGCAGACCGGAGTTTAAGCGTGATCGTTGCATTATCACTCTTACTCAGGGTGACCCCACTCACGCGCTAGAGCTGAATGGCCGTCGTGCCAAGCGTTATGTAGTCGCGAGTGATTTGAGCGAGGAAAGCCGGTACGCTATTGAGTGGGGAATCGGAACCGTGCTGAGGGATGGAGATGAAATGTGCGAGTTTTCTTCCTCTACTTTGATCGTTTCCTGAATTTAGTTCAGGTTTCTTGTGTCTGTGATTGAAAACGAGGCCAAAGGTAGGTCTTTCTTCTGGCGGCAATTATGTGCTGTCTTGATTCATCATCAATCTAGTCGATCCTCCTCATCCGAATCCTGCCGATCGTGTCTCGAAATTGCGAAACCAGCAAGAAGTAAGTCCTAGCCGTTATATCCTGCCACACTTCTGTGAATTCACTTTAAACCCTAGCGACAAACTCTGGCATATATTCTTGTTCGCCAGGTCATTGGTCTACTTCAGAGAACGAAATTGCACGTTAAGGTTATTTGCCAGGCATGGCACGCAAAGAATAGTCGCCACATGCTTCTCGGTGAGTCTGTGGCCTTTGAATTACGAACTATAATATAACGTATTTGTAGATATAGTCGATTACTACGAGCCAGTCATGTTGATAGTGGGTTCTCGTGGACTGGGGCAGTTGAAAGGGTAAGGAAGGCTATCCTACTGGACGGGTCTATTAGCTGATATTCTTCTTAAATAACTAGTATACTCCTTGGGTCAACGTCTCATTACCTCGTTCAGGTAAGTGTGATACGGCGTGGTGCGATGGTCTTTTGCTCATTTCCACTTGCTAAGAAATGCTCCGTCCCTGTTATGGTCGCACGCCGCCGTCTTCGCCGTCCCGCTCGCCGTTCTGCCCATCTCTCTTCCCATCGTGCCCGTGTCTCTCTCGCGGAAGCTGCTGGTATTGAAAGCGTTACCCCGAAGGTCGATCGAGAAGTCGCGAACTTGCGGGACCAGCTGGAGAGAGATGATGATCAAGGAAATGAAAGAGATGATATTGCAGAAGCCGGTGATGATGAAGATACGGAACAAGAAACTGAGACTGACACAGTGCAAATTGGCGAGAAGGTTGCTGGAGATTAAGAATGGTCGTAACTGCAGAAACAGAGTATCGAAAGCATTAAGGTGCCTCAGCTGTATTAAGAATTGTGCTGTATGTACGCTATATAGGAACTGAATGCAATAATAGAAGTAATGTCTGAGGCTCTAGAACCGCTGCGTATGTCACTTCTGCCAGTCTGGCGGCAGGGCTTACGGATGAGCACTTGGGTCATGGTGCGCTCGATTCAGGACGCACTTCCGTGCTTAAACACTTCTGCTCATCCACTGCCGTTGATTGACCTAGTTGTCTGTTGTCCAGTCTCTTCCAATGGTGAACGAACGCGATGACTTACTATTTTCAATTGATTCAGGATCAATCAACTCCGAAGTCTGTAAAATCTGTATCCCTTTTGCTTCGTCTTGCAGTTGGAGCTTTTGCGATTCCAGATGCCCGGCTCTCGATATCTTTCTAAGCAACTTGATACTTGACGGCGGCTCGATGAAATGCGCCGCATTAACAGGTGAATCATGGTTCCCGAACCCAAGGTTTTTTATGAATTCTTCCAGGTTTTCCGCATTGATACCAGTGGGATATGCTTTTGGTCTGTATTTACGCTTCTTGGCCGCCGCAAGATTTTGTCTGATAGTCTTCACGGGCAGCGACGATCGAGAAATTGACCAGTGCACAGACCCTAGAGTAACGTCAGGCCTTACTCAAAGTGTTACTATCGAGTAACTTACATGGTTTCCGTGACAGAAAAACTGTCTCTGGTCCAACAGCACGCACCCCACCGAGGAAACTTCGCGCTGTGATATCCAATTGGACGATGGGCTTGTCCGAATCCGTCTTTACCATCGGAATCTCCTCGTCCTCGGTCTCCTTCTCACGTGCTTCGTCTACTGGCTGAATCCAAATGTGCATGATACCCGTTCCTTCACGGGTCTCCGCGAGACAAGTGACAGTCTACCAGAAGTCGCGTGTAAGGCACTCGATTCTAACAGTGAGTGTCTGCGAGTCTCACCTCTCCCGGAAAGCATTCGACAATCTCCGCCGCAATCATTTCCAGCATGTGAACACACTTACTAAAAATATTCCAGCCTAACTCTGTCCCTGAGGTGTGCGACGCATCTGTTGCTCCACGCGCCTTCTTATATTTATAATCGCCAAATAAACGATCGTCCAGTTCCTCCAACGGCACATACTGGAGACCGAATACTCTGGCCGTGTTGTGGTACGCAAGAAAGATTCCATCCATACCGCCGATCCTAACTTGGAAACTGAAAGTGTTTGAATTAGACGCTAGGAAGATTCAGAAGATATAGATAAACACTGAATACCTGTACTTCAAGAATGCAGATCGAATCAAGTCATAATACTCTCTATCGAAACTATTTAAGAAACCGTGCTGGGATTTAATCAAGTAACCCGAGTTTTCCTGGGCAACGCTCATCTAAGATTTCACCAGAAGCAACGATTACAAACGTACCTCGAAATTTAAGTTATCCATACGCAATGGCAGAGCCGCGCGTGTTTTGATATCGAAGACACCTGAACCTGGGAGTCGCGGGTCGACGCAGTCAAGCTGAGAACGCATGACGAAGGACTCTGACTAAACAAAGAGTCAGGATGAATAGCGCTTCGAGAACATGGTATGCCGACTTGTGAGTACCGATACGCCTGTGGTTGAATGTCGAACGCGTTCTCGGGACATTCCGATCGAAGTAGTCTACTGAACGCGTCTTTTGGTAAGGTGAAGAAGTTTTCGAGCATTGTACCCTATGCGAACAATAAGCAGAGCGGGCAAGTTCGAAAGCAGATCCGACTTACCATCCATAAGAGTATGTTCAATTGCCCGTCATCGTTATCGGTGCTATCCGAGTCGATCAGATATACACCGTCTTGGTGATTGAAAAGCACAGCCGACGGCATGCGCTGCGCCGGCGTGAAACGTCCCCTCTGCATTTAACCATAAGGTGGGAGCCCAGAAAACGAAAAGATGAGCACATACTGCACTTGAGAAAGGTTCGGGTAGGGAGCTGAGATTGACCTCACGGTCTTGTGATAGGAGAAAATAGATGTGGCAGAGAAGCCCAGAGAGAGAGAGGTTGACCCCGCGAATCGTTTTCCATGTGAAATTGTTAGGTTGCGCATCACCTATGCTTTCCCTTTGTAAGTGATGCGGAAACAGTCAAAACGGCATTCATATTACCGTATCTCTCGAACTGCGAATAAACGGTGTCAACCGCTCAAAAGCGAAGTCTCTAACGTCCGGGACATTCTGAATGTATGGTGTGAAGTTATACACCCGCGATCGAGGATCTTGGAGCCAATGGACGCCAGGGCTGCATACAGCTCTCTTGACCACCCCCACAAAATTATTGAAAAAAATTTGGACTCACTTGAAGAGCACTCTCTCCAATCCATGTGCTAGTCTAGCGATAGGAACCTTCCCCTCCGGTGGCACGATTTCTTCGGAGACGAATGCGTGTCAAGGAAGAAAAATTACGACGCAAGAGATCGTACCTTCCAGTACATCTTTGTTTGAAGTTCTGATAATCCCTTCTATTCTTCGATTGTACGATGGCAGTTTTGCGGAGGCATGCTTCTTGAGAGTTATGTCTTCTGTCGTTGGCTTAAGTGCTGAATTCTTTCTTCATCAACTTTGTTTTCCAGGTTATAGGCTTAAACACGTACTATCCTCCCCCCACTCCTCCTTCCATGACTCAGGCTTTAATCCAGTAGCACCATGCTTCTCGAGCGCATTGCTCACAAGCTCACGAAGGGTTTTCAGGTCTCTTTGGAGTTTTCGGGTTGAAGTCTTGTGAGCACCTGGCTGGCCTAAATATATTGATTACAAGGTGACTCGAAGGAGAAGGCAGGAAGGCGTACTGCGTGGAGATTTCGCTTTTTGTTTCAGTCCCTTGCGTTTAAGCGATCTGAGTGAAAAAGATGACGCTGGCAGCGTTCTTGCTTGCGAAACTGAGCGCTGTGTCATTTCTTTCTTTGCTTTGCTAAAGTGGCTGCTCTGTCCACTCCCCTCATCTGCCATTGACATTGAGCGTGGGTCTTTGTTCTTTCCGGCCTGGACGAGCGTTAGAAATGGATAGCCCTCCTTTCTACTCTGCAATAGTTCTGACTCCGAGCTATGCGGTTCTTTCTCGGATATCGACTCGTTCGACAAGAAACGAGTAAAGCGACCATGGCTGAGACTCGGACAAGAGGAACACACGGTGCATTTCAGGAGCGACGCACGGAAGGCATACGCCGAGCAAGAGGAAGATGAGAGCATGACACCAAGTAAAACGGCGGAAGAAAATCTGAAATAAAATACACGGCTCACGCGACGCGTCGAGAAATATGCCCATTGTGGAAGGGAATGATCAGCGCCTGGTTTCAATCAATCACAATTGGTATGTACAAAGTTATAAATGCTTCCAGCGCGCATATGCGCCGCAGAACACAGTTATACTAGAACATATCTTCATCTCCTTTTCGCCATTTGCAAGGTGAGGTTGTCGATATACATCTGCAATGTTGCGTTTCCTGACGTCAACTTCTCAATGTCGCTCCGCGCAGATTGCACCTTCGCCTGCAGAGCTAGACGGGTATTGAGTTGCAACAGAGTAAACATAAATATTCAGTTTACCCCTCAAGTCTTCTTGAGCTGCAATGAGATCCCTGGCCGCGCTGTCAATACCTGCAGGTACGACGGAAAGAAATTTCATTACCCACTTTATTGTCTGTTCCTTCCTTATAGCATCCTTAACAATATCGCCAGAAGACGAGATTTCTGGTTTCCCCCATGCAGCAGAGTCGTCGAACATGAGTGCAAGATTGAGTTGCGGAGTGGCCAGAAGGTGAAATGCATTGGGTTGCTTGGTAGACCCGTGTGGCACGTGACACTGTCAAAATGGAAAGGGACGCGTACGCGCTGTGCTTCTCTGGTCGTTACTACTTAGTTCTTGCTGCCCACCGCCACATACTTTCTTCGTTATGGCAGCAAGTCCGCTTCTTGCTTTCAAAGCAGGACGCTACGAGCGTCGCGCTGGAACCAACTTCCTCGATGCAGCGCCTACCAAGGGGGCTATATCCATGTACTCCGAGGACGGTCTACTTCACTTTCAATGGAAGAATAGAGAAACGAATGAAATACAAGAGGTGACGTTTGTATCCCTCCTCTGCTGATCTGCTCTCACACCTATCCCAGGATCTGATTCTTTTTTCTCAAGATGCCTCATTCTCAAAAGTCGCGGAAGCCCCAGGCGGCAGGACATATGTTCTGAAGTTCATGTCGTCCAACGAGAAGCATTTCGTACGTCACTGTCGTTTCTCCACTTTTCCTGGGAGTAAACAGTATTCATGTCGAGCTACTTTTTAGTTTTGGTTTCAGGTCTGCTTGTACCTGCTCTCTCCCATTTGATTAGAAACTCAATCTGGAACCCAGGATGCATCGTCCGCTCGAGACGATGAGTTTGCCAATAACGTGAATGCACTTCTCGAGGACCCAGAGCAACCCTTAATCTGGAACGCGGCTTCGACAAGCACCTCTGCTCCCCAAGCATCGACTTCACACCAAGTGTACGTGTCCGAAGTAATATATACCTTGATCATTTCCTGAAGAGGAATTCTAGAGCTGCACCATCGAATTTACCGCCATTGAGTGCGGAGCAGTTGGCACAGTTGCGACAGCTTGTAACTGGTATGGCATCAGAGCCTGCGCCCGCGTTGCCCAGTAAGCACATTCGATTGTTATTTAATGATTTCTCAACTTTGTTTCACTTGTAGCTATCTCTCTTAGGGATGTATTAACCGTGGAGAGTCTTGGACCATTGTTCACGAACCATCCGGATCTCATCCCTGCTCTTTTCCCGCATTTACCGGCTGATTTACCGATGCCACCCTCCGCGGAGGTTCTTCAGCAGATTATCGCGAGCCCACAATTTCAGGCCGCCGTCAGGAACTTTGATCAGGCTCTTCATACCGGCCTGTTAGGTGGGCTTGTCCGTAGTCTCGGATTGCCCGAAGAAGCTGGAACGGGAGTTGAGCCGTTCTTACGCGCTATACAAGACCAGGCGCGTCGGGAAGGTGGCGATAGTGGGCCATCGGGTCCTAATACTCAGGACCAGATGGATACAGACGAGTAGTGGAATTGAAATCACTAGATGTAGATTACATAATAAGAACGCGTCGCGTTACGCTATTGTCACGCGTTGTGCAACATGAGTCACTGTCTCTGTTCCACGACCCCTCATGTCATGGCTTCGCTCAATAAGCTCGCTATACGAGGCATCCGCTCTTTTGATGACAAGAATATCGCGGTGATTGAATTCTTCTCTCCAGTCACGGTCATTGTCGGCCACAACGGTTCAGGGAAAACGGTGAATGCAATCATCTTTCCCCAACACAGGTTAACATGGCTAAACGGACGTCTAGACCATTATTGAGTGCCTCAAGTATGCAACAACCGGTGATCAGCCTCCCAATTCTCGAGGGGGTGCTTTCGTCCATGACCCGAAGATGGCAAACGAGAAGGAAGTCAAAGCACAGGTCAAGCTCAGATTCGTGGCAGCTAATGGACAGCGGATGCTTGCTGTCCGAAATCTCTCTGTCACTATGAAGAAAACGGCTGGTCTGACTATGAAGACACTGGAGAGCATTCTTTCGCTTGCAGACGGAAATACTAATGGGAAGGTGGGTGCTGTGTCTAGAACATTCGGAGCCGACATTTATGCCTCATCAGCGAGCAACCATCTCTACGAAATGTGCTGAGATTGACGCGGAGATACCAAATCTTTTGGGAGTGTCCAAAGCTGTCCTCGAAAATGTCATCTTTTGTCATCAAGAGGACTCGTACTGGCCGTTAGCAGAGCCAGCCGCATTGAAGAAGAAGTTCGACGATATCTTCGAGGCTACAAAGTAGGTTTCTGGTACACCCCTTTCTTAGTAGTACTGGTGACCACTTACCCCGTTGTCATGCACTGCAGATACACAAAAGCACTTGATTCTATCAAGGCCTTGAGGAAGGAGCGGGTAGCAGAACTCAAGGTTGACAAGGAAAGACTCGAGTCGTTGGCGAAGGAGAAGGCCCATGCGGACAAACTCAAGTCCCGCATCAACGAATTACAGTCTTCCATTGCTGTAAAAGAGCTGCGTCACGAGAAACTGCGATCAGAATGTGACCAACTCATAGCTGCGAACAAACATTTCTACGAGTCGGCGACCAAATTTCGCGAGAAGTATATTGAGATCGAACACCTGCAGAACGACGTCGAGCGATACACAAAAGATCTTGAGGATGCTCTAGAACATGTGAAGGAAATGTCTGGTTCGTATAAAACTGTCCTGACTCGAGGTTAAGGAGACCACTGATGTGTCCCCAGAATCGGATGAGCAACTTGCGGAACGACGCCGAAATTTTGACAGATACAAAAGGGAAGCAGAACAAAAGCTACTGCGCGAGGAAAGGAAACTTCAGGACGTGCTTGAGGACCTTGAGAATGCACGGGCGAGCCTGATGTCGCTTCGACAAGAACGTGGAGGGCTCGAAGCGGAAAGAAAGGTACGCAGGCAGCAGTGCTAAGCGAGGACATTGTTCTTGACCATTTTGTGTAGAAACACGAACAAGATGTCGAGGAACGTGACAGAGAAATACAGCGCATTGCAGGACAATTTCATTTCCAGGGCTATGACCATCCTCCGTACGAAAGGGAACAGCTTCTTTCCTTCAAGGCTCAGCTGGATGAACTGTCAAAACGCTCTATAACTGCCCTGGAGAAAGCTCAGGTATGATTGAACCACGGCGCATTCAGCCTGATTCGCTTACTCACCACGTACTGGTCGTTCTAGAGCGAAGCAGCGGCTGCACATGCCGAATTCAAGGACAAACAAGCCGAGTTGCATACTGGACATAGGCTTCTAGAACAGGAAAGGTCGAATTTGCACAATCAAATTGTAAGCCCTCTGCTGTTATATGTTCCGGTAAAGGATTAACCGAGGAATCCACAGACATCGTTACAAAAATCCATAGGCACTTCAGAATCTATGCTTATTTCTGGTCAATCTCTGCCTCGTGAGCTCTCAAGCGTCCAGGAAGATATGGAAGAAAAGGCTACTCGCATTGAAAGCATCAGAGCAGAGGTCAAGAATGCCAATTACGAAGCAAAGATCCAAGAAACGACGAACAGGATTCGAGCATTGGAGGAACAGCGTGAAAGCCTGAATCAAGAGTTGAAAAATCTGAGTCTTCAGGCCGATGCAAGAGCCAAGTTGGATATTCAGCGGGCGGACTTAAGAAAGAAGACTCAAGATCTAAAGGACATTGCGGACATTAACAACGCAAAATTCCGGAAGCTGATCGGCCTTGACATACGAGCAGAAAACATGGAACAAGATGTCAACAGGGTACTCGGGTGCGCAGATTCAGCTATCTCTACAAAATCCTCATACCCATTAGACATCTAGTCAAAGGGAGCGTGAAGCCGAAGAGGCAGAGAGAGAGTTCAATGATGCCAATGCCACCCATAGACATCTTGAGTCAATCCTGACGACCATCACGGCGCAGCTAGGCCAAAAGCGCAACGAGTTGAAGGGTAAGAAGAATCCACACACTGGAGCTTGCGCTCATGAGCCTCTAGATCTCGACAGAAAGCTCGAAGAGGGCCTGGAAGGGACCGATTCCGTACAATCTGGTATTGATGAAGCGGAGCAAGAAATTGAGCATCGTCGTCTGTTAGTGTCTGGGTAAAGAGCGAAAGGATCTTTCTAACAGTGTATGTAGGAGCCTCGCCGGTGTGGAAGGGACGAAGAAGGTGTATGAGATCCTCCTCAAGAGCGGAAGGACTCTCAAGAAATGTACAGCCTGCAATCGTGTTCTGAAGGATCATGAAATGGAAGACTTTGGAAAGCACGTACGTATATGATGAGTGCGTATTCAGGTTTTGCCACGTTGAAAGCGGTTGTTTAGCTAGAAGATCAAATCAGTCGATTGACACCAGAGAACGAGGCAGACTTGCGTCAAGAAACGAAAGATTGGGAGGATCGACTCAGAGATCTCCAGGCTCTTCTGCCACCGGGGCTGACGCGCGACGCGATAAGGAGTCAGGACATTCCTCAGCTCGAGGATCAGCTCAAAGAGACTCAGACAAAACTTACAACGGCTCGGGAAACCAAGGAATCCGTAAGTTGGTTTCTTCGTCCCATGTTTGCTGGAGCTAAAGGCTTTTCAGGCCCATGAAAAACTTGAAACAGCTCGACAGGAACTGAAAGAGCTTCGGAGCCTGGGACAGCAGGCATCGCTCGTATCCGACTTGAAGACGTCCTCGGAGCGGCTTCAGGGAGAGATTCTTCGTTTGGAAGAAAGCCTGTCGGGGACTGGGTCCGTCAAAACAGCAGATGACGTACAGGAAGAACTGGCGGATCTTGGAGCACAAATGTACGTCAATGCGTCCGATCCTTTCTATTAGTCTAACATTTCTACCTGATCACCCATCGAACATAGTCGAAAGCTCGAAAGAGAAAGAACGGCAATACAAAACGACCGGGAACAGCAAATCAACCGATTAAGAAGACAGGAAGACGAACTGAATGTCATTAAACTTCAAGAAAGTGGGCTTCGACACAAGGTACAAGAGCAAAGCACGCTTGAAGAAAAGTTAGCTTCTATGCGACAGGAAGTGAAAGAACACTCCGAACGGTTGAAAGTTTGTTTCTTTGGAAGTCGATAGATGTCGAGGTGACTCACATATGTTTCATCGTCAAGGTTCTGGACGAGAGGATCAAGACGGCCCTCCAACCTCTCGAGCGATTGCAACGCGAATACGCCCTTTCCAAGGAAGAGTTTGATGCCAAGATCAAGAAGGCCCAAGAACAGTGCGAGCAAGTCCGTAGAAATTCGGATGCACTTATAAGAGCGAATAAGGACATTGAAGCGTAAGCAGAAATTCTTCGGCGTTCACCACTCACTGCTGTCTGATAATATCATTGCTGTGGTAGTTATGTTCGCAATAGGCGTGCTCGAGAGCTCCAGCGCTGCGAAGAAAATATAGAAGCTGGCGAAGAGAGTATAAGGGAGTATGAATCCTCGATCGAGGAAGTTCGCAAGAATAAGGGCGAATTGGAGAAGCAGATCCATGAAAGTGATAGTTTTCTCTCCAATCTCAGAGATAATGAACGAATCAGAAAGCTGAGAAAAAGTATTGCGGAGAACAAAGCGAAGATTGACGCGTTCGATATGGAAGAGGCTGCAAAGGCTCGAAGACAATTTGACGAAAAGTATGCTGCAGAGAAGAAGCGAGAAGGAGACATGGAATCAGAGGTTTGATCATTCTGCATCTTATGGACTGGATTATCCCCTGACACGTCTCTTCAAGTATTCTCGCTTAGGTGGAGAACTCAGTTCTCTAAAAGACCAATTAAGAACCCTAGAGAAGGACCTGAGCGAGTTCAAAGACGTGCATAAGCGCTATACGGATCAACTGATCAAAGTAAAGGTAGGTTAATGAGACTAAACTGAGCACTTTACTTCACCTCACCATTCCAAGATGTCAGATATGGCGAACAATGATCTGGAAAAGTACGCGAAGGCCTTAGACAAGTAAGTAAAGCGGTATACAAGGGTTCGCGTCTATTAACCAGCACTTTCCAGCGCTATAATGAAATATCACGGCCTGAAGATGGAGGAAGTGAATGACACTATGCGTCACCTCTGGAACAAGACATACCAAGGGACAGGTGCGTAAGCAAGATATTATCAGAAACATACCGCTGATGGACTATCTCTAAAGATATTGATGGCATTAAGATTCGATCCGATGTGGAAGGAGGGGCATCAAAACGCTCTTACAACTATCGGGTGAGTTTCAGTACTCGCGCTGCTCATCTTCCGTCTGACAAACTCTATGGCAAGGTTGTCATGACCAAAGATCAGGTCGAAATGGACATGCGTGGAAGATGTTCGGCTGGTCAGAAGATGCTTGCGTCCATTATCATCCGTCTGGCACTTTCAGACTCGTTTGGTCAGAACTGCGGGATTCTTGCATTGGATGAGCCGACTAATGCGCTTGACGTCGAAAACATCGATGCCTTAGCTGCAAGTCTCGTTGAGTGAGTCATGCATACCTATATGTCTCATGACACATCAATGGAGCTTTCTCGGGTTAGTATAATCAACGAACGGAAAAACCACGCGAACTTCCAATTGATAATTATCACTCATGACGAAAACTTCTTACGAAAACTCGGACAGGCGAACGTTATGGAATACTATTGGTGAGCATCTAAGGTGGTGATGCAAGCCTTGAATCATTCTGACTTGGACTAGGCGTGTCTCTCGAGACGCGAGGCAGAAATCCATTATTGAGAGACAGCGAGTTGGATGAAGACGATCCTGTTCGCCCCGTTACGAGCCTCAGTGCAAATGTATAATACAATCTACCAAAAACTCAATTCAACGCGTGCAAGCCTGGTTGCGCCTTATTATTACACGATGAAACGCCCGATGGGCATCCCATCACCTCGTATGACGCCGAACGTTGACAGCTTCCAGTTCCGACGGACTATGGCGCATTGTTGGTGAGTATCGTTTCTCTAGGTGAAAGGAAGTTCAGCATTACGCTAGATTCTCGCGTCGTTGGAGCTGCTTCGGGGGAACTTTTAGAGTTGTTGGTGCGCGAAGCACAGAGAAGGAATCCGCGTTTGGAGCACACCTAAAGCTAACCATATATAGGCCCCCAGCTTAATTATACATCAAATCGCTCAATCGGTAAGAAAGATGTCTTGAGCAACTGTCCAATAGGATTTCCACAAATCGGCCAGTTGTTCTCCTGCTGAGCCGAAATCAGAGCAGGCTTTCTCCTTCGTCTAACATCAACTGTTAGCGACCCATAGCATCGGTACGCGAACTATCGATCAGCCGAAGAAAAAGACATTGCAATAACTTCGGAAGCAAAGGAGTACAATCCGTCTGGGGGTTTTCGCTGCGCAGACAACGCCAAGTCAAGAATTCTCTGACGCGGACAATCCAGACCAAGAAGCAGCAGGTCAAGCATTGGAATTTGCACTGCAGCCTTGTCGGTTCTATCTCGCTAATCGGAGGTTACTCAAGCAATGTACTTCGTGCATCGTTGGATCGCCATCGCTACTAAAGCGTACGAACAACTAGTGTCCCGGTCAGTACTAGTCTACCAATTTTCAACATACTCAAGGATCATTCCGAGATTTGTTCGATGCTTTCCGTGCAAGAACTGGATTCAGTAGACTGGAGCATATTAAATGAATCCGCTCGGGAGCGAAGTCCATTCCCTTCCCTTCAACTCCCCCCGCCCCATCAAACCCGCACCTTCTCGAAATAGGCGGCCATTGCCTGCTTCGCATCGTCCAGACAAGCTGCAAAGTGAAGGAGACGCTCGAATGCGAGACCTGCCTGCAATGTCGTTTCCTGAGCTTCATCACAAGCATCAGTCAACTCTACTCGAGCGTACTGGCAGTATCGCAAGCCTACCATGATTTACTGCTTCCTTGGCCATCGCCACTGCTGGATGAGAGTAACTAGCAATCTGCTGGGCTGTAACAAGGTGAGCATGGTTTCGCTATTCTAGAGAACTGCGTGTCACCTATTCTGACCGACTCCGAGACAATCTTATCGTCTGGGAAAACTCTTGCAACCAGACCAGCTTTTTCAGCGTCTTGCGCGCTGATAGGTTCACATGTCAAGATCATCTCCATTGCCTATGTCATTCAGGTATCTGTGTCATTCTTCATACGACTTTGAAGAATCCATTGGCGTACCTTAGCTTTCCCGATAGCTCTGATGAGGCGCTGCGTTCCCCCCGCCCCAGGAACTAGACTCACTGCGACTTCTGGCTGACTGAAAGTCGCAGAGGACGCGGCGTAGATGATGTCGCACATCATTGCAACCTCGCATCCTCCACCCCGCTATGAACGCATTCATGAATTCAGAGTTTCGACTAAACTCCGCAAGCTTACAGCTTTGCCGTTTACTGCCGCAATTATGGGCTTTCGTATATTCCCTACAGCGTCACTGACGTCCTTGAAGGGCTTCTGCAGATAAGCATCAATGATATTCATTTCTCTGAGTTCTGTGACATCGGCTCCACCTAATTTTGGTGTCGCTTATGAGTACGGCGCTGATCATTGCTATTTTTGTAGCCGACATACCGCTGAATGACTTTCCATTTCCCGTCAAAACTATCGCACCGACCTCGGGATTGCTATCCAAGGTCTTGAGTGCAAGGATCAACTCTTGGACGAGTGCACCTGACAGCGCATTGGCCACTTCGGGCCTATTTAGCGCAATCAATCCGACATTTTGAATAGTCGAGACGAGCACGAGGGACATCGTAAAAGACGACAAGTGCACCAATGATCACGACGGTGTAAACTCGAAGCTCGATCTCCGCGTGCTCAATGACAACCTCCGATTGGAACGTGGCTGCCAAGAGGGGTAACTGTCACTTCATCACGGGTCACGAGCGCCGGAATATATGGACCATATGGGGTAGAAGCGGCAGCGGCACGTCACGGTTGGTCATCGCAGATCACACGCACTTGGTCGTTGGCCGTGGCCAAGCCGACATTCGAGCGTCCGACATATCGATTACTTTTATTCAACCCTACCTTTCGCATTGATTTGGCACCTGGCCACACTATCCAATTGGTCGCTATGCGGCTTTTTTTATTCAATTTCTGGCAGAGCTAATTATGTCCTCTGCGTGAATACGGTCAAAGCTCGGGTCCGGAAATTGCGACAGATACGATGACTGTTACTGCCGTCTCCGATAATTTAGTGCACTGTCTTGCATGCCATGTCGTTCAGCTTACCATGTGCCGCAGGTACCCTGCATCACACTTACCCAGCTCATTTGTTATGTCACTTTGGCTGCTGAATGGACAGCTCCAAATGATAAAAGACGGCACAAAGGACTCGAAGTCCTCGTCGTTTATGCAACACCTACCCTTCTACTTTCTGGCTTCGAATATTGCTCATCATGCGTCTCGACACCAAAGCACTGAGTTCTCTGTCTTCCTCGGATCAGAAATTGTTCGATTCACTCGGATGTGGCGACTCCCAGCAAATTCCGTTCGCCTGCGTACACCATGCATTTGAATCCCATGCCAAATCTCAGCCATCAGCAGTTGCCGTCGAGCACCTGGGGCAATTTATTACCTACGCCGAGCTAGACGCTCAGGCCAATTCCCTCGCACACAAGTTACGGGATATCGGTGTCAAACCGGGGACGCGGGTCGTTCTCCTGGTTCAAAGGTCCATTCCGATGGTCATTGGTATTCTCGCAATCCTCAAAGCCGGAGGCCAATATGTCCCACTCGACGGGGGCATCGTAACTCAGTCGACCCTTGAGTTCATAGTGGAAGATTCCGATTCATCCGTCATTCTTGTATTGCAAGAGTTTGGGCGCCGCCTCTCAAGGTTCGCCGATCGGCACGTAGTGGTGTTGGAAGAAGCGCTCGCTAATGTTAGCCAGCATGGAGGTGAATTCAACAAGCCCCATGACCTTTCTTCACCCGATGATGGGATTTACGTCATTTATACTTCGGGTGAGAAGTGAAATTATTCCGAAAGACACTTCCTATGTTTAATGCAGATCTGAGTAGGTACAACCGGCAAGCCAAAGGGCGTTTCGGTGCTCCACCGCAATGTAACAAATCGTGAGTAAACAGAACCGGATTTGTGTTATGTACAGACCATACTCACAATGATTGAAGTTGTCTGTCTGAAACCTGGAAATGTCGGGATGGCGCCTGGCATGCGTGTTGCGCAACTTCTGAATGTTGCGTTTGACATGTGTGCATGGGAGGTCCTCGGATCGCTGTGCAACGGGTGTACGTTATGCATTCGCGGAAAGTCTTCAACGGAATGGCGGGCCGTCATGAGAACTGTTGATATCATCATCGCTACACCCTCTATCCTTGGTAAGTGTCCTTAAAGTACATTTTCTGAATCGGCTAATGTGGCCTGATAGCACCTCACGATCCGTCGGATTATCCGAATGTAAAGTATGTTGCAACAGCTGGGGAAGCCTGCCCGCAATGTGAGGCCTTCCATTCGTTGAAGAGAGTTCAACTTGACTGAGTTTACTCTGTCGATAAAGCACTAGCTGATAAATGGGGAAAATCCGCCCAGTTCTTCAATTGCTGTGGTCCAACCGAAGTAAATACTTAGTTGGCCCCGGCATAATATCTGTCTGATTCGACGTGTCTAGATCACGATTGTGAACACGGTACAGCCCCATACACCAGGCGCTGTGCTCAGTATAGGGCGACCGACTCCTAACAATACCATTTACATCCTCGATGAGAACATGGAGCCGCTTCCCATCGGACAGAAGGGAGTTATGTGGGCTGGAGGGGCCGGTATCTCCGAGGGATACATCAACCTACCGCAGAAAACAGCCGAGAGGTATATGCGCGATCCATTCCTAAATGATGGGTACGCACATCTCCTTTTACATCTCGGTCTGAGGTGTTGATTCTCTCTCGCAGGGGTCTTATGTTCAACACCGGTGATCTTGGACGCTGGAGACCGGACGGACAGCTTGAGCATCTTGGACGTATTGATGACCAAGTCAAGGTCAAAGGCTTCCGAGTCGAGCTAGATGGCGTTGCGGCGGCGATGGAGGTCTGTCTGTTTCGGATTGATCTCTTCATTATCACTGGACCTAATTTCACATTTTCATTAGTCAAGCAAAGAAGTAAAGTCCTCCGTTGCCCTTCTAGTTGATGGGGAACTTTGGGGTTTCGTAACACCGGAGAAAGTTGATATTGAGGCAGTCAGAGCTGCAACAGAAAGAGTGCAACCGTATTACGCAGTCCCGACACGATTCCACAGGCTTCAGGATTTTCCACTCACTAGGTCTGAGAATTTAAACCCGTATTCATCTGATCCGGGCTGACTTTGACTATTATCCGCTGTTCTAGTAATGGCAAGATAGACAAGCGTGCGCTTCGAAGCATAGCAGAGAAATTCAACAACGAGAAGGAGAGCAGCATTCTACAACCCTCAAGAAAGGCGAACTTGTCCAGCGGGCTTAACGAAAATACCCTACACGAGGTCGCCATTCCTTTTGACGGCATACTCTGGTCAGGAACCACCATATTGCCCGCTGCGCCCCCTCCGGTTTATCAAAAAGAGGCACACTTATCAGAAATGGCTCCGTCCGGCGCATCCACCTCGAGCTCGTCAACCTCATTGACAGAGAAGGTCGATCCGTCCGCCATGGAGAAAGGCGCTTCCCTCGGGTGGGAGGGGTACGAAGTTGAGAACCTTCCCGAGAAAACTCAAGGACATTATCTACGAAACCTTCGTCATCAAATCTTCACGCTATATCGACGCCTATTCGGCGTAGTCTTCGTCGCGAACATGGCAGTATTGATTGCTACCATGGTCAAAGGAGTATACGATGCGCATAGTCTCGGGCTCATCGTCATATCAAACCTCTTTTGTGCAATCCTCATGAGGCAAGACTATGTTATCAACGCCTTCTTTAACGTCTGTTGTGCCATCCCTGTTTCGTGAGTGCTCCTATAAGTGAAATATACGAATCTAATATGTAAATCGTCCAGGTGGCCCCTTTCTATACGTCGAGTTGCCGCGAGAGTCTACCACATTGGCGGGCGTAAGTTGCAGTACATTGTTTCTAGCTGGAAAGATGAATTTTTGACATGCATATAGTACACTCAGGCTGTGCCATCTCTGGCGTCGTCTGGTTAATTGCTTTCACAGTTCGAGCGACATCTGAGTTTATGGACGACGGAAGGGTTCGTCTCGGACTATTGATGCGTTATGTGTAGCTGACAATCCAACTTAGTGCTCTGCCGCTACTCTGGTTATCACTTATTTCATACTTTCACTCCTCCTGGCTATCGTCGCCTTCGCCTATCCTAAGTTCAGGGTAGTTGCACACGATCGATTTGAACGCACCCATCGTTTCCTCGGATGGACCGCTGTAATGTATGCTTTAGTGCCCATTTCTTGAAAACTAGCTACTCATGATAGTTCTCTTCAGACTTGTTTGGTTCCAGGTACGCCAACACAGTAAGCGTCGGGGTCGCTTCTAATTCCTATCAGGTTATACTATTGACGAACGACTACCGCGACGTCGGACAGACGTTAGGGCGGGCGTTGGTCACGTCTCCACCATTCTGGCTTATGGTGGTCCTTACTCTATCGATCATTTTGCCGTGGGCTCGCCTTCGGAAGGTCCCAGTTCGATCAGAAGTCCTGTCATCTCACGCCGTCAGGCTCTACTTCGATTACGGTAAACAGCTACTTGATTTCTTTTGGATTATACTGACTGAACTGTTCGCAGTAACGCCTGTTCCCGGAACGTTCACACGTATCTCGGACAACCCTCTTTTTGAGTGGCACGGATTTGCCACTGTCCCCGAACCCGGAATGAAGGGTTATTCCTTGGTTGTCTCCCGAGCGGGCGACTGGACGGCCAAACAAATAGAACACCCTCCCGCTTCCCTGTGGGTTCGTGGCATCCCGACTTGCGGAGTTCTCAGAATTGTTCCACTTTTTCGGCGGCTTGTATTTGTTGCAACCGGCAGTGGGATCGGACCTTGTGCACCGTGCATTTTGGAACAGCGAGTCCCTATTCGGCTTCTTTGGACCTCCCCGAACGTTCGGAAGACCTTCGGCGACAAACTTGTTGACTCGATTCTTGAAGCTTCACCGGGAGCTGTAATATATGGTGCGTATTGCTTTACTACCAGATTTTCCTGAGTATGGATAACTGATCACACGCCCGGATGTTTTAGATACCCGAACTCACGGAAAACCAGACATGGTCAAGCTCACATACAGGCTAGTCCGTGAATTCCGGGCGGAGGCTGTCTGCGTAATTTCAAACCAGAAGCTGACCAGAAAAGTGGTATACGGTATGATGAGTCGTGGAATCCCGGCATTCGGAGCTATCTGGGACTCTTAGCAAGACAGAGCAATAGATAAATACTAAATAGTAGTGAACTGGAACCAGATCATGATTTTGGACTGGCAAGAATTATTACGCGAGATTTCCTTTTATGGCGGGTCGATCCGTCACCCGATGATCTACTACATTCCAAAACCAAAACATCACAATCCAGACCACTTCCTTGTCCTCTTGTCCTTGACAACAACAAGCCACACGCTAATCATCCTTGCCTTCGATGAACCAGTTCGTCATTGAAGATCAACCGCTTTTGACCGCTTCATGGGACCGGCATATCCGTCTTACAGAACATGCGACAGCGAGGAACCAAGCGATTGCGAAGCGTAACATTCATCCGGGAGAAACGATTCTGATAAACTCATCTCTTGCTGCTGTCCTACTACCGGAGCAGAAGGGGCAAAGGTGTGATGCTTGTTTTCGACGGCCTCTTAGCCTGAAACGATGTTCCGGATGCGCTGAATACTGGTACTGCGGGAAAAACTGTACGTTTCATTCATGGTACACAGATTATAATCGTGCTTTGATTCGTGTCATTCAGACAGGTCAAGGTCAGCACTGGAAGACTGCCCATAAGTTCATGTGCAAGCATATCGCGAAATTTCGAACATCGCTCGACTTCCAATCCAGTCCTGCTCATAGACAGACGGATGCTTTTCTCCTAAGCGAGCTGGTAGCCGAACACGGCAATAGACTTGCCGACATCGAGGACTTGCCTTCAGAGAATCTAGACGATCCTTTTGCTACATTCGCGTCACTGCTTTCTCTCCCCGCGGAGTTACAATCAGAAACAGCTTTCATATGCCCGACTTCCTTTACCAATCGTATCTCACCCACCGTGATAGCTTCACTTTTCAGTCGATTCAGCAACAATAATTTCATCATTCACTCTCACTTGACACCTATCGGACATGGGATATTTCCTCTGGCGAGCCGATTGCTGAATCATTCCTGTGTTCCGAACGCAGTTGTTGCGTATATCTTCACCGATGGACGTATTCAGATGGTGGTAAAAGCTCTGAGTAACATCGGTGCAGATGATGAAGTCAGCGGTCAATTCACCTTGGTTCTTGTTGAATTACTGAAACCCTTTGTAGATTACCATCCCTTATTTTGACCCTGCTCTTCCATACCAGAGACGTCAAGGAATATGCCGCTACACATACGGATTTGAATGCGTCTGCCCCAATTGTAGCTTCTGTAAATCTTCGCAGGTGTCCACGCAACCTCCCGAATCCTCGCGCTGCGTAGAAATTGGAGAGACACTTGTGCAACACGCCTTTCCAAACCTACAGCTGATCTGGCCATCTCAACACGTGTTGTTCAATTTACCAGTTGAACTCCATGTTGTATTGCACGAGGACTTCCTGCCAGAGCTCTCAAAGACGTTTGTGGATGCCGCACATGACGGACCTTACAGCCTTGCCCTCCGCAGTGGACTAGCTTTACTTGCTCTCTATGTTACTATTTATCCGCCTCGCTTTCCTCAAACCGGTATGTTGTACAGCTAGTATTGCGCTCAACACGCCTCTGAATACATTTTCAGGTTTGCATTGTTTGGAAATGGCCAAGACCGCTTGGAACGCTTCGGTCCAGGACGAAACTCTCGATAATAATGGCAGAGAGGAGTTGCTCCACTCGGCTCGCCAGTTTCTATGTCTCGCGAAGGATTCGTTGTCTGTGTTAGGTAAAGAAGGCGACAAGGAAGATGGTCCGTTACTAGAGTGTGCAGCTCTGGGCGGACTGATAAACCTAGAATAAGCAGCAGGATGTTACTTACGCATAGGAAATTAAGATTGGTGCCTATAATATTGGCCAGCATCTAACGCCGCACAAACTCCCAGGGGTCAAATTCTATTCATCTCATTTCAGTATCTATACCCACGGAGCCGGACAAAGCAATAAGTTCATGGTTTTCGTTATCCCCCGAACACGCTGTCGTCCTTCCCCTCATGCATCTGTGCTTTTAACCGCCACTTGGATCACCAATCATTCATCCTGTTCACTCATTTGCCACACCCTCTTTTGGCTATTTTTCTTGAGATATGGATGCGGGACGAAATTCATTTCGCAACATATCAAGGCGGCAATTTATAAGAAGAAGCATGATACCTATGGGCACGGGGTTTCTTGTGATCATCGCCGTCCTCTTTTCGATACTTTTCATTCTTTCGGCAACGCTTGCATTCGTTAATCCGAACACAGTAGCACACTTTCGCGATAACCTCAATAAGGTGTCAGCGCAGCAATCTGGAGTAAGCACAACCCTCCAAAGGAATTTGTTTAAGGACATCTAACCTCTGTGATAGATAGTTCTTCTTGGTGAAAATGTCGACGTGGATGTCGATGAGCCAAGTGTCACAATAAGATGGTCTGTTTTAGGCTGCGGAGCCGGCTTTATTCTTCCTGGATCACCGAAACTGCATGGCAGCAAGGCGTGTGGCGCACCTGCTATTCCGTTGGAAGTGTTTATAGGAGAGTGAGTCATTAACGCTGTCCCGTATAGTGTAGCTCTCATCTAGAACTTCATCCAGATCAGACACACCTGTCTTTACTTATGACCCGGAGGATATTGCCGTCCACCGGAGTTCTGGACAGTATGTTATGTACGTACATAGCTGATACTTGCCATGAATGCGTAATTGAGGCCAAGTACTAGTACTCAGGCACTAGTCCAATTCGATAGCGACCTCGTTCTGGACGTACATGATACACTGTTATATCCTTTCGATACGTACCTCGTGTCCATGTCGTTGCGTGCATCGAGCACCAATTCATCGGTAAAGGACATGCCGGTCCCCATTATTGGCGTGCCAGTTATTCAGCACATGCCCTCGTTTTCGATGACTTCGTCCGACACGGATATCATGATCACCCTTGACGACGATAAACTTCCCGGAAGGCATATGGAGATACAGATTAAGCGTCCGAGCCATGCGCGAGTATACGCAATGTTATTTTTCGGTATCAACTGGGGACTCTGTCATTTCGCCTGCGGAATCGCAGTCCTTTCAGTGTGGAAGGGAACCCAAATGGGATCAAAAGGGATGCTCAGACAGGTGGCCGCCACGCTTGTTGTCCTTTTCATCATACCACAATTGAGAAGTGCGATGCCGGATGCTCCAGGTTTTGATGGTGAGCTGGCCAAAGCTTCTACTTGTCTTGATCTCATCTGAGAGTGGCTGTTGCAGGTGTTTTGATCGGTGAGAGTTACCGGCTCTGGCCTCGTAGGAAGATGAGGATCAATCGTTACCCTTTAATTCAGATACCATAGGATTCTTTCCGCAAATGACACTCACAGGACTGTCGGTGATAATACTCCTGTTGATTTCCGTGAAGCGCGATATGGACGATGCATCCGAGAGGATCACGAACCATAGCAAGCACCAGAACAGTCTGCAGGAGAGGCCAAGCACCTCACGTGGTGGGACCGAAGGCGTAAGGGTAGCTTCGGTGGGTGGATGGACTCGCTCATTAGACAGAGTACAGGGACACAGCAGAAACCAGAGTCTCCGGGATTATGTGCTTGAACAAGCCATGAGGGTGTTGGATGCAGGTGCTCAAGTCTTGAAGGGTGCCAATGATAAAGGTCAAGGAAGTTTCAGTGCGGATACTGGTGCCAGTGGTGCTGCTAGTGGTAGTGGTAGTCGTGTTCATGTTGGTAGAAGTCATCTGCGTTCACGAAGTTTTTACGAGCGGCAGATGGCTTAGTTAGGTAATGAAATTTGTCGATCGTTATGTCGATCCTCTTTTTCTGAGTTGTCCGCGTTTCTCTACCTTTCAGAGATCGAGTCCGCCCACTGCACGTACCATGAGGAAGCTTGCATCCGCTTTCCGCACCAGAAAACCACAACTCACTCGCAACACACGACCCACGCGTATACGACCGTGGAGAAAAGACGAGAGGGGATTACCTATCCCACACACCGACATCCTCGTCCGTGACACGCATCTCAGTCGTCTTCACGAACACTACAACACCACACTTCGAGACGACCTTATGTACATGACCTACGTACACGAATCAAAGTCTCGTCCACCACCTCGAGCAATCCGTCTCACGTACGATCCAGAGGACCCTTACTCAAAATTCCGCAAAAACCCTCCCGTCGGCGGGTCGCAAATTGGCAAGAAACCAGCACCGATTTCTACTCCCGAGAATGTCGTCAAGTTGGAGAAAATCTGTCTGCATACGATGCAAAAACAAGCCATTGCGAATCGGAGTAATCTTCTAGGTGCTATTATGGCTTTTCGTGCTCTTTCGGGCGAGACGGAGTCAGGAGGAGGGTGGAAGAGTTCGAGTGGTGTTCAGCTCGTCCGAGGGAGGAAGAACGTATCGGGTTGGGTTCGCCCTGGTCTCCCTGTTGGTGTCAAAGTCGAGTTGAAGGGAGAAAAGATGTACGAGTTCCTTGGTACACTCGTTCAATTCGTTCTACCACGGTTACGAGAATTCGATGGTGTGCTTCTCCCTCCTGCATCCGCGAGCCTGGCCACTCCCGCTGGCGTATCTGGGGTCGTTTCAATCGGCTTACCGCCTGAAGCCATGGGGTTCTTCCCTCAGATAGAGGTTAACCAGGACATGTATCCGAAGATGTACGGCATGCACATTCACTTCGTGACGAATGCGGAGGGGACTGGTGCTCAAAATAAAGCGAGGGCATTGCTATCCGGCTTCCAACTACCTTTTGCTCGGCGATAATAGGTATGTTGGTCAACGGTACCAATGTACGAAACTTACTCCGGCTTCTTGTTACAGGTACTAGGTCTTATACATTAATACTGGCACAATTGCAATTAATAGAATGCAAATTATACTAAACGAATGTTATGAGGGATAGCAGTTGAATAGTTAACATGCTGGAATTGGTAAGCCGAAGAAAAGAATCCCAAGGAATGTGGTCCAATGCGTGAAACGAAGGAAAGATTCTGTATGATTATTTCCTTCACTGGATTTCATTGCTCCAAGTAATATCGCCTAGCTTCTGTCTCGAGAAACCCCTATTCTTCATCCCAGTACTCTGCGTTCTGGGCGTCGCAAAGCTGCTCACAGTTCGTGGCGATGGTTCCAATACGCCTGATGTGGCATCTGACGCTGCCCTTCGAGGTCTCCGTCGCGGTGTGATGCCAAGTTTTGGTGCAAGGTCACCGGCTCGTCCATTCCGACTTGGTATTGGCTTCAATACAGGCGCAAGCGATGGCATAATCTCGCGTGCCAACTCTCGAACAAGAACCGCATTGTCTTGCTTGCTGAGCTTCTCCACGATGTCGTATATCCCGTACTTTTCAACTAAAGCAGAACGACTCGGATGAACGTCACATATCGTCTTCAGAAGACGCAGGAGATTCAGACGAACGACCGGTTTGCTATGGCCAAGGCGGTCGATGAGGCGTTGGAAAAATTGTGACTTTGCGATTCCCAGGGTTATCGTCTTTGAAATGCGACAGATCTTCAGGAATTGGTCCAAAAGATTCTCAAATGAATTGGTTTTCGCTGCAACGAAGCACTTCACCAGTGCATCCAGTGACGACTCCTTGACCAGTACGTCTTCCACTCTTGCAGTTTCGTCTTGCAACCTGAGTAGCTGATATAAGTTTTGGGCAGACTAAGCGGAAATCATCCTAGCATACCATGACAGAATCGCTTCCAACGCACTAACTTGGAAGTAAGGATCCTCTAACAAATTCAGATACAGCGATAGCCCATCATGCTGCCATAGCAGTGTCCGACAGCTCTTCGTCGCACTGGCCAGGTCGCACAAGATTGGTAAGGCAAACTGTTTGAGAGGAGACCGCGAGTTGGCTATGTTCTTCAAGCACGGTATAATTCCGGCCTGCGCTGCTTCCTCTTGCCTTGCCTTGTTAAGACGACAGAGGTTGTAGCATGTCTGGAAAACGTGATTTTGGATTTCCTGATAATACGAAATATTTGAGTCTTGCACATCATGAAGGTCAGACGGCAGTACTCACCGTACTGATCAGATCTGAGCTATGCTCCCCCAGAATGCGGACGAGAATTTCGATCGCGTTCGCATTTTGAAGGACTTCTAAGAGGGACGCATTCATGGATAAATGCTTCACGGCTTTTAGCATCTGGACGAGATATTCCGGCTCAAGTAGCTCGCAAGCTCTCATAATACCTGATGATAATAAGTGGAGCGAAGGTCTTTTAAGAGAGGGCTATGGACTTACGTCGAACCACCATCCGTGTACCGAGCGCATTGCGAACATGGACATCCGACTGTGATACTTGGCAGAACACTAAGATAATCTGAATGATCTTGGACTTCAGGAAGGCTGAAGTTTCGGGATCAGCCGCCATGATATTAATGAGTGCTGAAGATAACGGATTCAGCAGTCCCTCTTTGATAAACATCCGACAGAAATCATTCTTCGGCGTAGGGCTTTGCAGCTCGAAAACATTGCAAATTCCATCGAGCGCGTGCACGACAAGATCCCTCTGCTCGACAAAATCCTCGTCTAGAAGGTCCACAAGCACCTTCAAGCCGCGACATCTAATCATGGATAAGCCAGAATCTGCTGGGAGAATGTGGCGGACTTACGCGATGAACATCTGAAGTGTCAAGACGGAGGTGTGACATAACAAGCTAACGAAATGGGATGCTTCAAGTCGGCATTCTGATGCGAACCTCTTAGATGTGAAGTCTGGCAGACAAACTCAGAAACCTGCCCCTCTTAAGCGGATGATAGCTCACCCATCATGACTGGTATTCCTCTGCAAGATAAGTCAAAAACTATCGAGCTATTAAGTCAGTTCGACTCACCCGATAAGACAGAAGCTCTCTAGAAACCCAATGTGCGTCGTAACTAGCTAAAGTTATCGTCAAAGATATGCTGATTATCTCAAGGTTCATTCGTACCAAATTGATGATCCGCAGCAGCTTTACAGTAACATCCCGTGACGATGATTTCGCTTCAAGTACCTCGAGGATGGCTAACATGCCATGGGCCGAGACTAGTTGGCCTTGCATTTCTGGAACCTCAAGGAGAATACCAATCTAGAGAGATGAATACACAAACTGCAAGGCTCATAACATTCTACTCACCAATTGATCACAAGCTTCCCTAAGTTGGAAGTCAGGCGCAGATGGCGTGAGTTCATCTATCATCTGTCCCACAAGATTGGTTAAACGAGCTAGTTTATCACGTTGTAAGTTTGCTTCCAAGTCATCTTCGTTGTATTCCTCGTCGATCTGGTTGGAAATTGAGCTTCCGTTACCGAACTCAGTTTGTGTCTACGTACTTCGGCGAATGGATCTTCCTCGTCAAGATCATCATCTCCCAGCTAACAGGGTAGGTTAATTTCATTCATACACGTATCAATACAGACGAGTATGGGCTTACCCATGATTTGTCCGATAACCGTGTGTTAAGCTTCAGCGATTGCGAGACCTGCTCAAGTACTTTATGATCGATGGATCAGTGCAACTGGCAATGCATACGATTGTAGTCGTTACCTGGTCCGCTTGACTTCCCAAAGAGATCATCATAATCCTCATCTGGCTCCTCCGCATACTTGTCGAATTCTTGACTCTGCACAGCATACACAGCCTCTGCCCTGCCAATGGATTTCGATCTCCCTATAGATCCGGCGAACGATGAAGACCTCGAATGAGAGCGCGGCTGAGTCGACGAATGTGCGCGTAAGATCGGTGGGAGGCCCCTGGAGCGACCATTTTCGACGGGAGAAGGAAGAGTGGGCGCTGTTCGAGGACCAGGAGATGGAGGATTGAGACCAATGGTCTGGATATCCTTCGGGTGGAAGAGACCACGACGCGAGCCATTTTTCAGTTTGAAGTCCGCCACCTTACCCTGAAACACATCGTCTTCTTCCGATGCTAAATCAGAGTAATCTTCAACAATTGTTGCCATATCCGCAGATGGCCCTACTAGTGCCAATTTATTCGACATCGATGGGCTACGGTGAGGGCGAATCGTTCGCGCATTGTCGTCACCCTCGTGCTTCTCTTCTTCAACAAGCGACTTGTCCAAATTATGAATTTTCGTCAGAGATATTTCCTCCTCAAAGTCGTCATCCCAGTTATCTGTCTGCTCTTCGGGTTCTTGCAGCACCTTCGGTAAAGGCTCTCGACTCTTCTCTATCATTCCAAGACCATTGACACCCGGGCCGACAGCTGAGGCTTTGTGAAGCGCAGCTGAGCCCTTCCAGCCTGCTTGAGTTACAGTTTTCTGCCCACTGGAGGTTGATGATGTTATGGTCGGACTATCAGGAGGAACAGTCAGGGAAGGCGACGGAGATGGTGAATGTCGACCATTGGATGTATGCACCGAAGTTGGCCTGCTGCGACCGTTCACTTTCGTTGACGCACGTGGTGCTGCAGTTCCAGATAGTGAGTATTTCCAGTCGATCACTGAGCTAGTCACGTACACTTCAAAGCCTCGTTCCATTCCTGTACTTTCAGCACGGCTTCGTCATAACTTGTCGGACGTCGTCCAGCCTCGGAATCTTTCTCTCCGTCCTTACCCTTCTTGTCTGGACCCGTATCCATACCCATTTGCTTCCGCGCGGAGATCATCCACGGATGTCGGAGTAGTTTCTTAGCGGAGATACGAAGATTAACATCCTTCTGGAAACAATGATACAAAAAATCCTTGACGATCGGCGATACACCTTCAGGGATCGGCGGGCAATCATCTTGAACGATCCTAAATAACGCTGGCATAGGATCGAGGAAATGGTAGGGAGGCTTTCCCTCAAGAAGTTCAATTACAAGGCATCCCACGCTCCTAATGCAGATATTAGACGACCTAGTAACTATCCGTGAAACAATGCGCACCATATATCAGAGGCTGTCGTAGCTCCAGACTGTTCGATAACCTCCGGAGCCACTGCATTGGTTCTCATTAGTTGTAAAAGCTCCGGAAGTGCGAACAACACTCACTCCAGTAAGGGCTGCCGACAACAACATCACTAATTGCAGCGCCCGCTGTTGCAGTATTACTCGCAACTCCAAAGTCGGCAAGCTTCACGCATCCATCCTTGTTCGTAAGGATATTCGCGCCCTTGATGTCTCGGTGTATGACACCTTGGTCATGGAGATAAGTCAAGCCCTCAAGGACTTGAGAGATGTACACTGCGACCAAGTTCTCCGGAAACTTTCCAAACTTCTTGCATATGTTATGCAAAGATCCGTTCTCGCAGAACCTGGTCAGAGATGAGCAACACCGGATTTACGAAGCTGTGCAACACGTACTCCAGAATGATATACAAAAATTCCCTTGTCTTGACAAAACCCTTGTATTTTACAATGTTGGCATGCTGTGGGCAAGTCAAAACGCGAAGCAACTAACAAAAGACGCGTCACTTGCATTGAGATTCTTGAGTAGGTCGATTTCTGACTGTGGAAGGGCAGGTGGAAGGTCAGAGGATATGTGATCACGGCAAGCGCAGATTGGCCGACGCACCATGATTTCTCCCAGCTCTGCCTTGGGAATATTCGCAAGCTGTATCTCCTTGACTGCTACAGTCTCTCCGGTAGCCATGTTCAATGCGCCTGTGAGAAGTGTTGAGCACACGAGCTATTCGGCATGGGACGCGTCTCGCTGATGAAGCTACGTACGGTACACTTGACCAAACGCGCCCTTCCCCAGCGAATCTCCAAGTTGCTAAGCGAATACGCGTCAGCTTCCCGTGTTACTCATAAACAATGATGAACGCACGTATTCATTGAGCTGCTTGCTTGACTTTGAGCAACTGGACGGAGTTGACGCGCCTGTGGCAGGAGTAAAGGCCATGGTGGAAGAAGGTAGAGAAGAGAACAAAGCTGATCCTAGAAAGAACTGGTTACGTGGACAAGTTGCGTCCAGCGCAACCGAGGCTGGAGGGAAGCGGAGTCAAAATGAGCAAGTCGAGTCGAGGGAGAGGGAATGAATGAGCCACGGGAGACACACCCAAAAACAATTACAAACAACCTCTTCCTCTCGCACAACCATGGCGGCCTGCCTCCGCTTCACTCGTAGGGTATTTATTCATTTCCTCTCCTTTATTATTTTTGTATGTTTACATTCCGGTAATATCAGGTTTGGAAGTCATTCGTCGACAACAAAGGTCTTGTCCCTCTCTCCGCCAATTCGGTCGTGTTCCGTCTATCAAGCATTTATTTTCTACTTACTTTATCCAGGTCATGATGTTCAATGTTTTCCGAATGTACGCCTCTGATTCTATGTCCACTGCCTATAGTATATTCAGTCCTCCTTCCAGCTGCAAATACACCGGGCCATCCCCGGTGAACTGGAGGCTTCACTGAAAATCGAGCCGTACAATGGTGAGCATAGCCATCACTCTTTTTGTTGGCAGTGCCTTTATTGACGAGTACAAATGGGTTATTCTCAGTGAACCGAGTTGGCGTAAATACCCCAGCTCCTCCTCTGATGTTGAATTTACCGTGCTCATTTGACGTCAGACCGTCCATGGCGGACTTATACTGTCCCTCACAGATACGCTCGGCTCACTCGCTGTAGCAACCAAGGGCAATTACATGACCGGTGTCGTATGCATCTGCTGCGGAAGCATACTTTACGATGTCCTCTAATGCAGAACTGCACGCACAGTCCGTTGACATTGGAACATCCTTCCTCAGGCCGGCGGGAGTGCCCGGCGATATTCTCAAAGCTCGGGCTACTGTTTCTTCAATGGGTGATCAAGTTTCTTGAACGCTTTAGGAAAATCGGACTGATGCCCGCTTCCCAGGCAAAACGCTTGCATTCACAAGGGTCGACTTCACAAACCCTACCGGCGAGCTTGTTGCATACGGACGTACGTGTTTATCGGGATTACTATTCTGACGGTGATTCTCACGGAAATTGTTGTCCAGAACATACAAAGTTCATAGGAAAGGCAAATGGACATGCTGTTCGCGTTTTCATTTCACAGAGATTATTATGTACTTACTACGCCTTGTGTTACAGGAGAACGTAAAGTTTTCGGAGGATGGTGAGCGAGTGATCGAGGGCAAGGACAAGGAGTAGTTAGATGTCTGTCCAATAATAAACATAGATAAATCGATTTTTCAATTTTTTCAATTTTTTGCCTCCGACTTTGACGCGTGTCCGACTGGGCCGTCTCCATCAACCGACAACGTTCATGGACGCACCAGACCAAGCTCCCTTCGAAGGTCTTTATCCACGTAAAGCAGCTGGCAAGAGACGTCTTTCGTACGCCTCGCAAGCTTCCGGGAGTGTACGAATTGCAAGTACGACAGGATCACTTTCCCGCCCCGGCCAGCTCAAAACACATCTGCGGACTAATGCAGCTCAAAGTCCAGGGTATTCATCATTACTCGTCATCGAAATGAAGGGTGCAGCTATTGACTTATTGCTCATTGTCTTGGGTAGGTCAGAAACAGACCAGACGGAAATACACTCTCCAGTGCCAACGCGGCACTTTCTCCTCCAAACGGAAAGTCACCAGTGGCTCAAGACTGGCACACTCTCACCTGCGTCTTCTCGTCCAACTTCTCCTGTATCTGCAATATCGACGTCATTTCCACATGAAAGATTTCCATCTCCACGTCTCGGTGCTCGACAACCAACACTGAGTTTCAGCTCTCTTCACGATGTTGAGAACTCGACGTTTAAGCGTCGTATAGCTGTTTCCGGTTTAGGCGGCCTCCAACCAAAAGACCATCTACGTGGAGATGATGGCTCGGAAAGTGGTATGGGGAGACGTTGGATTAGATGGATGCATAGGAACCGCATGCATGAAGGCGTGTTACCATGCTCAATAGGAGTCGCGTTATTTATTAAGTGGTGTACTGGGTTAGGCGGATATTCAGGTGCGTTTGTCCTATCACATACTCTCCTATGAGCTGACCGATATCAGGAGCTGCTACTCCACCTATGTACGGCGACTACGAAGCACAGCGACACTGGATGGAAATCACCATCCATCTTCCTATCCGACAATGGTACACCTACGACCTACAGTACTGGGGATTGGACTACCCTCCCTTAACCGCATATCATTCTTGGTTATGTGGATTTATGTGAAGTCTCCTCTTATACTCTTGTACGAGAGCACTTCAATTAATATTGTATTCCAGTGGTTCTTTGATCAATCCGTCATGGTTCGAGTTGGACAAGTCTCGAGGAATAGAAACGTCCAAAGCAGGCAGTTCATGCGCGCTACAGTTCTGCTATCGGACTTGCTTGTTTATATACCCGCCTTGATCTTCTTTGTCCGCGCTTGGCATGCTAGTCGCTCAAAGCGAACACAAGTGAGTAGCAATGGAGTTGAGAATCAACGCATCGACTGACCTCAAGACTAGAGCATCGCGCTGCTCCTCTTATTATTACAGCCTTCCTTAATTCTCGTAGATTCGGGTCACTTTCAATACAACTCTGTCATGCTCGGTCCGTGCTCCATCGTCGACTAAATCGATCACGAAACTGACTCGACCCAGGACTTACCCTTCTTGCACTAAACTACTTCTCGCAAGGCCGAGATGAATTTGGCGCTATGTGTTTCGTTGCAAGTCTCGGCTTCAAGCAGATGGCGCTCTACTATGCACCAGCTATTGGATCGTACCTGCTCAGTAGATGCATTAGTCTAGGACCTAAAGCCGGGTGAGCACAATTTACAATTCATAAGTCGTCCTAACAATTCTCTGATGTTCCTGCTACTCGAAGCATACAACTATTCTTCCGCCTTGCAGTCACAACCATTCTCTCCTTCACCCTCCTCTTCCTCCCTTTCCTCCCACCCTTTGCCCCTCCGACAAGGATTCTTGATCCAATAACTCGAATCTTCCCATTCGCTCGAGGTCTATTCGAAGATAAAGTCGCCAACTTCTGGTGTGCTTCTAATGTAATATTCAAATGGCGTTCGTGGCTCCCACAGCCGACGCTTGTGAAACTCGCAGCTGTGATGACGGTTCTTGGATTCATGCCTTCTGCTACGCACTTGATTATCGCTGGATGGAGGACTATGGACGTTTCGCCTAATTCTAGTACGAACATGGACGCTCAACAAATCCCCTCATCGGAGTCACAGAACAAGCCAAGGCAGAAGAGGAGAGAACTAATTTCTACACCGACATTACCTATCCTCCCCTGGGCGCTCCTTTCTTCCTCTCTGTCGTTCTTCCTATTCTCATTCCAAGTCCACGAAAAGACAGTTCTCGTCCCACTCCTTCCTCTTAATCTCCTTTTATCCGGGGCGCCGCACGATTCGTTCACATTTGAATGGGGTATGTTGACGAACAACGTTGCGATTTTTAGGTGCGTACTTCCCTTGGCCTCTGGTTACACTAGCTAATGAAATTGATCAGTATGTGGCCGCTGCTGAAGAAGGATGGACTCGCAATTCCATACATCGCTCTTACCTTCTTATGGAACTATCTCCTAGGGTACAAACCTTTCCGCAAAACAACTCAAAGACGTCTCCTCCGTCTCCTCGCACTCGTAAGTCTTAGTCTCCCATCTGTCACCTCCACACAATTACCCCCAATCAAATTCCCGAAACTAACAGTCATCAACTACACAGACAATCTACACCTCAATCCTTGTCCTCCACATCGTCGAACTCATCATTCCACCCCCACGACGTTACCCAGATCTATTCCCCGTCCTCAACGTCCTCGTTAGCACACCTGTCTTTGGTATCACTTGGCTTTGGAGTATAAAACGAAGTACGGAAGTCGCTTGGGGCGTTGTCGGGTTGAACTTGAAGTCGTCAAAGAGTAGTAGCAACAAGCGTACTTGAAGTTATACCTTTTTAGTTGTGGTTTCTCGTACAGACCTGGGACTTTCTTGAAGTACGTAGATGACCTTGCAATGCGATGATATCAGCACAGTGTAGGGTGATGATAAATGACAGTTTAATATTACAACGATACACAAGAGGAAGCGCATTACTATCAATACAGTAGGTAATCTAGTTCTATCTATCGACTTTGGGCGACCGCATCTACCAAGTCAAGACGCGAACATCCGTCTATTGTTGAGATCGAGGAAACGCTCTTTTATCCTTCTTCCGATACCTGTCCAACTCCCTTGAAATATACATCAGCACCACGAGTAAAGAATAAAGACCAGTAGGGCTTACCTTTTAACCTCCTTGAAAGAGGAGTTATGGAGCTTCCGAATCTTATCGTCAATAGCATCGAAGAAGCCCGTTCGACCGGTCTTTTGGTATTCCTGACGCTGGAAGATCATAGATATCAGACAAGAGCATAGATCTTTCTGATGAAGTCAGTTACTCACGAGCAAAGACAACAGTTCAATCTGATCCTTCGTCGGGTCTTCTTTACCCAGGGAAGCTGCCAACTCCCTGGTGGTTTCCTTATTGCGGATGGACGCTTTAATCTATACAGCGTATTCCAAAAGTTAGTATCATAACTGACCAACGGAAGTGATACTAGCAACATGAGGGACTTACGGCTTCGATAATCTTCCTTCGTGCTTCAGAGAAGTGCGTCAGTGCCTGGGTTCTTAGAGCGTAGAACTTGACGTCATCCGTGATCCAGCTTTTGTCAAGGCCGAGTTTTGCAGGCTTTGCTCTTATATGCTCCTAGAGAGAAAAGGGTATCTAATAAACGCCGATTCACGCTGACGACCATGAAGGGTTACTCACGAGCAAGCGATAGACATTGACCTCCCGATCCTTGAACACCGTCGGCCAGTTGAAACTCAGCAACAGATCGAGCGCGATATCATTTAGTTTTTTCTAATAATCCCATTCAGTTCAATTTGTACGAGATAATCATAACGAAACAATACCAAACACTCACCTTCGACTCTGATGGAATCTTCCAAGGATCGCGGGACATATGCAGAGCGATAAGGAACATGAACTTCCTATCTTCAGGTTCCTGAAATCCTGTCATCAGACGTCTACCTCAGGAAGTCTGGTTAATCGCCACTCACACGTCGGATCTTACGAAGAACGTCAGTATTGTCCTGTGAAAGCCCGAACTCGCGAGCAATGTTGTTAATCCATTCCTCATTCTCTTCATTGTCATCCCAGAATGAGTCGTCAGATGTTCCCGAGTCTGTGGACGACTCGCTGTCTGGCGTTGACGAGCGACTACTGTCGTCCTGAATAGTGGCCAAACTGGGAGAGCGACGCCTTGTTATCTTCGTCATGGTTAGAGATTGCCAAGTGTCGGATCAAAAAAAATCGGTCTCACCTGGACATTCCTTGCCTTTCCTTTCCCGGCGTCCATCGTCCTGTTTGCCGTCTCGATCCGCTTACTTGCGGTCTGCTTTGGCGCATTAACCACCGTATGCACGGCCTTAGATCTAAGAGAATGCTTTGTCAACGGAGTACTCAGGAACGATGAAGGCGCATCGAATACCTGCTACTCGAGGTTCCTGCAAAGGAAGCTCCCATTCGGACCCTCTTGCTTGTGCGCATTTCTTTCAACTCCGCATCGTCAGCCTGGATAAGTTCGTGCGTTCGTTTCTTCGTAGGAGTTACGCTCTGGGCTCCGGTAGGAATAGAAGTGGAACTTTTTAAAATGAGTTAGGAGTCTCACCACTACTGCAAGAACATGTGTGGACCTACTTGACTGATTGTTCGCGTAGCGCCTCCCTTCGTTTCCCAAATGCCTTCGTGGAAGGTGCAGGTGCCGCACGAGTAGACTCTTTAACATTGTACTCGACGATCTGCTCGGCCGAGACTTCCTTTTGCTTCCCTAGGGCCTTAGCCGAAGGTCTCGGATTAAAGGGAGTGGCCTCCCTCTCCGGTTTCCTACGAGTAAGCAGAGTAAACAAGGTGCTACAACTCGCATGGTATACCAACAAACCTCGGTTCTGCATCTTGGGTCAAATCCGCAATCGCGACACGCCATCGTTTCGCCGACTCGATCTTTTCTGCTTGCTGCAGACTCGGAGATTCAGAGGTAGTTCTCTGAGTTGTCCGCTTTGCAGAGGTGCATGTCTTGAGGCTTCCATTACTTTGAGTAGATGGTGGCGTCCTGTACAATAATGTCGGGTCCATGGCCGAGTCCAGTCGAACCCTGGATGAGCTACAAGAGTGCAACATGGTCAACCCGGATTATTAACTTCAAGATGGAGTGGTACTATTGACAGACCTGGCTACGGCCATAGCCTCAGTTACTCGCTTCTTGACCGGTGTGATGGGTTGCTCAGGTTCTTCGAGTTCGTCGAAGCTCCGTTTCAATCTCGGAGGGCTTGAAGTGGCAACCGTAGATTCTGGAGACGGGAGCGTCTCCCAGCGAGGCAGAGACATTGGGACAGACTGTTGAACTGATGATTGGTTGGATCGAGGCGTTGCCGATTTCTTCTTGTGCGCCTTCTTCGACTTTGACGGTGTAAGCCAAGAGATGGTTTTCTTGAAGACCGCAGACATGATGATCGATGTAGCAGATGAGTAAAGAGAACACGGAAGTTACAGACCACTTGGGGCGTTCTGTTGCTTTCTTGCAGTCCATATGCTGGGCTTATATGTTATGGCAGAGTCTAGTTTTGACGATCCTATTTAACCAAGTACGTTTTGCGCGGAAGAACTATCTGTGAAACTTGAAAAAATTGTGCACCTTCGAATTTAGTGGTTAAGCCGATTAACAGTAGCCCCGAGAAGCGACAAATAGAGTGGACGCCAGTTTTTTCCAAAGTGACTGCTTGACCCACTCGCTTAATGTTAGTTTCAGCCTTCTAGTTCCCCGCGCTCAGAACAAACGTTTAAGCGTTACTTCCGAAACTTCTTCTCTACAATGACGCATTGCCTAATTACTATACCTAGTCTTTGTCAGAGAAATACAGATGAGAAGGCGAGCCGGACAACTCACATCTGAGTAGTGTGTAGGATATATGTGAACATTACAGATATCCAAGCATTAACTTAAGATACTCTATTGTTTTCCTCTCCACCACTTTCCCATCTTTGCCGCCGAATACCGGATGCTCTTACCTAGGCCGGCACTTACGACACCCTTTGCTGTTTGCACAGCTGCAGGGTAACGTACAATGTTTCGCATTTCTATCGAATGTTCAATAAACGAGAAATGTTTGAGAAGTTCAGAAAACAACAAAAAAGGGTATACTAACCTGATCGGAGGGTCTCTTCCAACGTTTTGTCACCCGCGATTTTCAACCAAAATACCGATTCGTCAGCTTCCCTGGACGGTATATCGCTTCGTGAAGCGTATCGCGCAATTAATCTAGAGCGAAGTGTTTCCGGCAACTTCTTGATGTGGGTTGCACGAGTTTGGGGACTCAAGTCCTGCTCAATCGTACTACCGTGAGACGACCAATACACACCAGGCAGGCCAATCGCCAGTCGTTGATACAGCTCCTTAAATTGCGGGGCCTGCTTATTGACAATGTTGCTAATCTTAGAGCGATTCTCCGCTGGCAAGATCATCCGGGGATCTCCGTCATAGCTAACGGCTGTAATTGTTTCAAATAATTCTCGCTCTGAAAAATTCGCTGGAAGTGTTAACAATGCGGCCCGCAGAGCCGAAGTTAAGTTGACCTGTTGCGTGAGGCGTACTCGGGCGTCATCCTTGATGATGCGTAGCGGTTTGTGCATGCGGCCGGCGAGGTACAATGTTTTCCAGGATAACAAGTCCAAGCAGAGATTATCAACAGATGTTACTCCATATTTGATAGTCTTTTTTACAACAGAAAAGATATGAGATGGCGTGAATAACTTTAGTACTGATAAACTCACTATATCGTTCACCCGGGCAAAAGCATTGAACCATACACCGGGGCCGAATTCTTGTACCCGCGACACGAAATCCGACCCAAGCATTCGGGCATGAAGCGGATAATGTGACGGGAACTGGTTCATGTTGATAGAGTGCCAGTGATCGGGATGACGGACGGCGAAGATGAAATCCAACATTGGCGTTTTCCCTTGTTCCTTTAACTCCGCATAACCATCCTGCTCGAAGACGCCTGAGCCATAGGCAAAGGCATACCGAATTGGTGCACGAAACTGAGCAACTATCTCTTCTAGTAAAGCCCGTGTCGAGTTCGGAACGGACAACAATTGGTTCTGACCGAAGTTCGGAGGGAGAGACGGAAAAACATTCTGGTGATTGCTAGTGCGGTAGCGCGGGGATGGATTAAGTCGTGTGCGCGATCGAGACGACTGGGGTCTTGAGGGTGGCGGAAGTTGTTCACCTGGGAACGACGAGTGAGAGGATGAAGGAGTGTGTTCTGTTGCGAAGGACCGAACGAAGATGAGGTGGACAGGACGAGAGTAGCGTGCAGCAGCAGATCTAGTCTTTGAGGCGAGCATGAGTGGTGAGTGGTGGTCGACGGTAAACGTATGTACTGTGGGAATTTGATCAGACAGAGCGGCTGTGCGTACAACGCTGATCATAGATCGACGCAGCGTTAAGTACACGTGACGAGATCATCGTTGGACGTGTCAATCAATAACTGACCCTGCAAGCTACTGGAGGACACTTTCATTCGACTACGACGAGCTGTAACTTGTCCAGCGCTGTTTCTCGGTGGAAGGAATAATCTGCTCTGATGCCCGTCGGAATTGAAGCCTGGTTCAATCAGGTTCCCCCCATCACACGAGGTTGGCTGGCCTGCGCCGTACTGACCAGTCTCGCCGTCGTAAGCAACATACCGCTCTTTCTTTCTTTCTCCCTTTTCTAATTACTCTGCGCGCACTGTCTAGCAATGTCAAATGATAACACCACTTCAACTCTACTTCAGCTACAAGAGTGCGTTTAAAAATGTGCAGGTAAAGAGACGTCATGGTTATCGTATCCGGGTGCTTCTAATGTTAAGCTGATAGCTGTGGCGGGTCCTCACGACGTTCTTCTACTTCGGGAATATATCCATCGACTTCGTATTCCATATGTTCTTCTTGTAAGTTTCCATTATGCTCGAGATGTGACTTTAATAATCACTTCCACTCAAGTATGAGGTATAGCAGGATGCTTGAAGAGTCCTCCTTCGCCCATCGTCGAGCGGATTACTTCTGGCTGTTATTACAGTCCGCAGCAATGCTCCTCGTAAGTTCACCACATCACGGTCTTTCGAACTTGTAGCTTACTTTATTCATCAGTTACTCTCGCCGCTCGTGAACATGCCCTTCCTCTCTTCTCCGCTTGCCTTTGTTCCAATTTACATCTGGTCCCGGCGACATCCAAATGTGCGAATATCACTATTCGGTGTAGTGACAGTGACTGCACCATACCTTCCAGTCGCACTTGTTGCTTTCTCATGGCTGTTGAATGGCACTTGGCGTGCTGCGGCAGGCGATCTACTCGGATGTGCGGTTGCACATCTCGCGTGGTTCCTTAGAGACGTTTGGGCGAGGGAGATGATTGGTGGTCAAGGCATATGGAGCGAAGCTCCTGAAGGTTTGTAAGTATATCTTTCTCGCTCCTGTCGCGTGCCCTCATCCTGACCGATTAACTCTTACCATAGGAAAAGACTTTTTGGAGATTTATAAGCGGGCAATCTCACTGTGTATTTACATAGATGCGTCTGTTCTAATATCAATCTAGCCATGGATTCTTTATTGTTACTCCCGGAATCAGCCTGTCTTCATCAGAACATGCTGTGGGGATCAGTTAGTTACAAGCAAGCAGAAGGAGCATATTCAAGGTATGTATCTGGTCAGTAGACAATTGTCCAATAGAAAACAGATAAGGAAGGAAGAGCAGAGCTATAGCACGACCTGCGTCTGTCAGTTGATGGAAGCAACAGCTGTAAACAAACTGGTCGGTTGATTATCAGACGAGAAAGACCGAAAAGAAAACACTATAACCAAGGAAAAACGAAATTCAGCGAGATCTGTAACATAGATGGCACTAGTTAGACTATCATGGAAGCACGACGGTTGACCACGGGCACTTGTTTCACTGGTGGGGCAGGGCCGCCGACTTTGGCACGGAGAAGTGCGCTACGGTTCGTGCGGGGCTCAATTGACGGAGGCCGCGGCGGCATTGCACGGACACGTGCATTTAGTTCCGCGATTTCATCCGTCGTTGGAGCGCTAGAAGACTTGGGAGGCTTCTGAGCGGTAGAGTTCGCGAGTGGTTGCCGACTAGCTAGCGATGAAGAAGATCGAGAGAGAGATGAACCGGGACGCGAGGGCGCCGCTGAGTTTGTTTGAGATGTGCTGCGCGAGAGGCTTCCTGGTGTCTTGGAAGCCGTTGAAGGACGGACTGCAGAAATCAAGAAAACATCATTAGACTATTCGTTGGAAGGTGAGTGTGTGAATGCTTACACATGAACGAAACCGGAGGTGCGGACTCCTTTCTCGCACGGAGCTCAGCGCTCTTGTTCAACCGAGGTGAAACAGTAGGTGCGTGAATACTCGACACCTGAATCGACTCACGCCGCTTGTGACCCGGAACACCCTCAAAAATGTTCTTATTTTTATTAACTCCGCCAGTTGACGGACGGACCTTCGCCTTGGAAGGTGCTGGTGGAGCCGGCTGGCCCAACCGAAGCGACGCCGCCTTTGTCATCCGAGGTGCGATCACCGGTGGTGCAGTGGACGCGACTTGGATGGTAGTCGATCGTTTGTGACCTGGAACGTCCATGAACACTTGCTTCAACTCTTCCTTCGTGGGCACGATACGAGGGCGATCATACTTGCTGATGATTTTTGGACTGGTGGTGCCAGCACGAAGAGCGGCAGCGCGCGTTGTGCGCGGGGCGATATCCGGAGCTTCGTGTGTCTTCGGAAGTGGACGAGCCTTGAAAGGGACCTTGCCGTTGGGAGATCCTTTGCTTGAAGAGTTGGAGACCGTTGAAAGCCCAGCTATCCGCGACCCATTTGCAGAGCGCGACAGTTGAGACGATGTCGGGGAGAGCACGTTCTCGCGAGTCTGCCAATCGTCGCTCACCGTTCCATTCTCTGTCACCGTGCCATCATTGCCCAACTCATGCTGGATGTTGTTGATCCCATCTGTGTCATCTGGATCCTGAGAGGAAAAGGGAGGGCTTGACTGGAATAGAGCCTGGATCTGGACCTCGGCCAGGTCGCCATTGGGAGAGCTCATGATCGCATTCTGTGATTCATTGACGCCAAAAAGAGCGCGTAGAGAGTTGGGGCTCGCTTCGCGTGCGTGATCGGGATCCTCCTCGCCCATGAGTGCTTTGAATACCTCGACAGCGCGACGACGTTCAAGGACATATACCCAGACGGGGCCCCTAAACGCGTGCCAGGCCAGCGTGAGTATGGCAACGGAAAGGACAAGCAGTGAGAAAAACACCGGTGCTTACTCGAAGAGCGACGGCACGTCATTTCCGAATAGTTCGCGCAGGAACTCCTGGTCTGAGTTCTGGGCAAACTCCATCTGGCGTTCCTTCACGATCTGCGCAGAGGCACGAGTACGGGTGGTAGGGAGTGCTTTAGCTCATTGCCGGCTGCTTCGCGACAATCATTGAGTACGGACATACCTCGAAACCTGCCTTTTGTATGCGCTCTTCGATACCCATTCTATGCCTGAGGGCATGGTTCTTGATTATCGCGACTGTGCGTGTCAGACGCGTGCGCGAACCATTGGATGCATCGGAAGTGGGCGTGCGTGTTCCAGACATGACAAAGAGAGCTGATATGCAGATCAGCTAGTAGATAAATACGAGACAAAGGATGGACGATGTTTATGAACTAAACGCTGTCTACGCGGGACCCTTTTCAAGGCGCAGGACGAAGAATATTTGAACGAGAAAATAAAAGAAAGGTAACGGGTATAACTAGTAGGTATCTTATGAGTGGTTGTTGCGATGGATACGTGCACCCAACTCTTGAGCACTGCCTATCAACCATCAATACTTTCTCACGGTCGCTTTGTATCAACCACGACTACGTCAATAAAAAAATTCAAACTCGCACAGGATGACTTTCATGTCTTTTATGGCTCAAATTATCCTTTCATTTTTCGTTGGACTTTTCTATCAATCCCGCGCGTTTGCTTATTCTTCATCCGAGTCGTTGATCGTTCTCACATATCTAGTATTAGTCAGCATAATAGCTGTGGGATTTACCTTCCTAAAGTGGCGATCTCCGCTCCAACTGCTTCCACTCCTAGCTAGCCTAGAGTTCATTCCGTTCGTCCCTCCCCCTCCTTGCTCCTTGCTCGTCTCCGTCGTCGCAGCTTACACTCCTTCTCTTTCCTCTCTATCGCCATCATTGCCATCACTGCCGTCCATCTTTCTACTCTCCCTCGTGCTTGTAGAATTTTTACAAAACCATCGTTCTGATTATTGAATGAGTTGCTGGCAAAGTGGCGAACAGCACCTATGGCTATCACTGCATCCGCACAATCAGCTCTTCAGGACCTATCATGGGATGAGTCGATAGTGCCAACTCTCAGGAAACGTGCGTTACTACAGAGTGTATATTTATGAAGCATTCGTGTTGACATCTACCAGGCCTCGAGAACGAGAGTCGCGCAATCTCGAAACGCCTGTCTACCGTCTCATTTGGTCCCGGAGAGGATGGTACACTACAATATACTCAAAAATCGACACCAGGCAAGCCTGGGGCCAGCAGTAAAGCAGGTGGTCGCGTGACGCCCTCCAGCATGAATATCGAACGTCCAAGCGGCATCCCACGCCCCAGCCTCAACTACTCACGTCCGTCTATCGGTTCAACAAGCTTTGTGACATCTCAAGCGGGCAGCAAGAATGATGCAAGAAAGCCAATTCGGCAACGATCGCGTACATACTCTCAGCCGTACGCCGCCGATACAGCTAAGGCTCCCTCAAACGCGAACATGAACGCGTACCGAACGAATGGATACCCTAATTCATCTACCACACGTACGACGAACGCGCTTCCGACTCCAGTGTCGTCTCGTTCTAATTCACCTGTTCTACCACCTTCGCCAGTTTTAGAGGCAAGGGACGCGCGCGACACTAAAACATCCGGAAGTGAGCGAACTAGGCAGATTGGCCTATCAACCAATAGAAATATGCAGGCGCAGGGCAAGTACGATAGCTCAGAGAGATGGGATGCTGACGAGGATACTTTTGACGTTTCGTACCCTTCTATACACGTGGACCTATCCGTTCATGGGAAGCAGAATGGTATTCTGCACGAAGCACCTCCCTTCTCGGCAAATTCGTCGTTTGTTTCGGAGGCTGATGAACGACCTTCTCTCGAGGAACGACCCTATGAACATTGGTATCGAGGAGATCTGTCCCGGAATGGCGGTGTTGGTGAACTGCGTGTCGGGAACCGGAAGGAAATGTTGGAAATTGCGAGTTATGGCCACAAACTGAGAACTATCAGGCATGACACGTTGACGCGACAACGACGACGAGCTGAAAGTATAGGTCATCGTGAAAGTGTCATATTCGCTGACGAGCCAGTCAATCTCAGTACTCCTATGGTTCTTGATGAGGCTCCCCTAACGGACATGGAGGAGGATACGGAGGCTGATACGGATCGGGAACAAAACATGACAAGACGAGATGAAGAACCTATCGAACAGCCGAAGCGAAATGAAACCTCTGTGGCTCAGGGAGTGAGTCCTGCAGCTGTCCCAGCCACGCCAGGGCGCCGTCAGCCGGCGCAATTACCTCGCTTAACAACCAATGCGCCCCGGACGACTCAACGGATGGCTTCAGAACCGCTGCATTCCAAGTCTCTTTCCTCGTCAACTGCATCAAGTTCGCGATCACCGACAAGTGGAGCCAGATTACCCACTTCGCAGTCGCAAGGTGTAGCGAGTCCGGCTCAGAAGCGGGGGCGCGCAAAGTCTCCAGCCATTACACCTAAGAACAAGAAGCCACGGCCATCAGCGGCACAGCAAAAGCGATCAAAATCAACGGGCGCTGCAGATCGGTTGCGAACAATAGATCCTTCAGAATATCCTGAAATGCCAGATGGTCCCGGGAATATGGCCGATGCCATTCCGTCGTGGACCCAGCCCAAGAAAGCTGGGAACTGGGATGATGTGTGTCTGTTCCTGGTCGCCCCCTTCGTTTTATCTGACTCGCTGGAACGTTTAGGTTGTACTTCCGGCTGTCGCTCGGAAGATGGGTCTAGAAGATCAATACGAAGAAGCCGACGGAAGTCCCAAAGCCAGACGCCCGTCATCGGAAGTAATTGCTCCAGTAAGTGTATTGCTGGAATACCATCTTCTTAAGCTAACTAGCTTTATACTTCTAGCAACCAGGAACTTTCGGCTTCGATCCTAGCAAGCGCCGATTGCGTTACGACCCGGCTACTGGAGAAGAGATACCAATGGAAGAGCTTGAGAGACCTGGGAAGAACGAAAACGAAAGAGAAGAGACAGTGCCGACAAGAGATATTGAGGCCGACCACGCAAGGCGTGTATCCAAGCGCTTCAGCAAGATGAACGCAGCGCCCTCCTCCGCAGTCGATGAAAACAACTTCAGGCAACCCCTCAGGCGATACTCGCCCCCGTCTTCTCCTGCTCCATTCGTCCACTATCAAAGTCCAAGTACCACAAAGCCTGAACCTATTCATGAACCAGTGGTCGAGGAAGAGAAGCATGGCAGTTGTTGCGGATGTACAATCATGTAACAACGCTGGTTGTCAGAACTCTGTTTGATATGCGAATTTCTGCTTTTACTCTTTCCATATCTCTTTCTTGGGAACTTTGGAACCTCTTGCGCTCATTTGCTGTCTTGGGCTTCGATTTTTCCCATTCTGTCTGCTCTAATCCGTTCCTTTTCTCAGCCAAATCCGTGTCCGCGTTCTTTTGATATGTCTGTTTTTTTGTCGCCTTCCTGGATATCTTCCCCAAGTCGCACCGCCTTCCCGAATTTTCTTTCGTGTCTTGCAACCTAGTTAGTGCTCCTTTATGGCCCCTTATGTTGAAATTTCTCTGCTATCTGCTATCTACGACATCCTGCTTGATATCATTCATCCGTCCTTTGGCATTATTTTATTCTACCTCAATCAAGTTTCAACTTTGCTTTCTGGACGCTTGTATTGTTATATCTCGTTGCTCTTTCTCCTGCTTTTCTCTCGCGGTCAGGTTCTCGCCAGCTCGTAGTCCGAATGGAAAGGAATTGCTGCTTTTTGTAAATTTCACTATTCTGACCAATACAACCCGTTTATTTGCAAATCCTTTTGGGGAACAGTCGTTCAATAGTAGCCCGATGAGTTTGTATGGTGCACGAGGTACAGGCCGTCTATTTAGTAGCATGTTAAAAAGACACGATTGGAGATGTGAATAGAAAACAAGGACAACAGGCGGTATGATGATGACACAAAGAAATACAGAAATAAACTGAATATGCCCATTTTGACGTCCCATCATGACCATCATGATCAATAAAACTCATCCGGGGAAAGGCATTAATCTCTGTCATTATGCTCCCCAATTACGAATTGTGGGGAGATAGGTTCCGCGTCTGCCTCGGCGGCGGGTACGCGTTGGTACCATTTGTCAAGCTCCACGTCTTCTCCCGATGTCGTTCGAGTGTTTGAAGAGGATGGAGAAGTAGAAGAGGTGGAATGACGGCCTGTCGTTCCCCACATGTTGATTAGAACGAGAACGAAGAGGTATATGACGAATGCAAGGCTGGAGAAAAAGGTGGTCGGTTTAGTTATGTTGAAGGTAGATAGAGTAGATATGATGGGTTGGAGGTACCTAAACATGATGAGGATGTAGGTGACGTGGTCCATCCCGATGGCATCCGCAGAGCGGAGCTCTTCGCCTGTGGCGGACATGAAGAGCAAACTACGGAGTTGATGATATCAAAACCCCATTCCTTAAATAAATGAAATGATAAAAGAGCGCACCCAGCAGCAATTAAAAGCTATGCAAAACAAAACAAAAATTAGATTAACCAATCAGCTTTACGAAAGAAGTAACTACGATCCAAAATCCACTCACGAAAGGCGGGAAATGGCGAAACGCTTGAACAACCGTCAACCTTGTATTAACATTCTCATTCACTCCAGGTCCAAGCGTCCTATCACTGTGTCTATCGCTATCCGAAGCCAATGACATTGGAATGTCCTTCTCAAAGCTAGGAGCAATAAAGCAGACTTCGATGACTCGAGTTAAACCGGCGAGGAGTAGAGTGTATCCAAAGACGGAGTGGACCTTGGTTGAGATCATGAGTGCTTGTGCATGTTCGGACATTGCCCATCCGGTTAGGATTATTCTGAGCGCAAAGTGTAAGGACTGGGCGAAAGGATGACTGGATTGCGGGATGAGCGTACATAATTGAAGGCACCACGCTACGCTGGTTGTTTCTGGAAAGCCAGATGCCGAGAGCACCACCAGCCCACCCTATGCAGAGCTGGTTAGAGATACCTAGGTTCTCATACATGCCCAGACCTACATAAAATACCAAGCATTCTGCATGAATTGACTGTGAGAGATTGCAATGCTGCACGAGAGGGTATCACTCACGTGTGCTGCATGTCTGATGCAGACCAGTGCGCTCCACGGTGTTCAGTGAATGTGTTCACTATGTATAAAATGTCAGCGGCATGCGTCAGTAGGCAGGATTCTCCGTACCAATGCCCTGTAATGTGTTAGTCTCTCGCCGATGTGGAACAGACCAGGAAACATCTCACCCAAACCATAATCACCCAGGAGTCCCACCATTCTGGGCTCTTCCCTATTCTTCGTATCCATGCTTCCCCAGCGATGAGGAGAATCGCCATAATGATACCATAGGCTATGAACCCACTTCCCTATCGTAGGTTGAATACGAGTCGCATCGAAATGGTAAGAGACTTGCCATAATGTAATGAGCTAGGCACTGTCCGAGATGGTTTCCTCTGCAATAACCGCGGAGGGTAATAGCACCGAAGAGCATCTGTGTCCAACCGAGAATCGGGTATACTTTCCCCAGAATTCCGTGAGCCCGTACAGCCCATGGTCGGATAGTTCGTTCGTGAATGTGTAGCTTCAGATAGATTCCAAGTCCAAGCTGAGCGGCTATTGGCAGATACAGGAATTTCGCGAAGGATCCGTGTACAGATGCGGGAAACATGCGACCTTTATGAGTGTGCCCGAGTAAATAGCCTGCCGTCGTAAGCGCGAATCCAGCACTCTGGGAAGAACACTCAGCTCTCCCCTTGAACTTGAATTGATGCTATACCATACCTGAAGTGGAACATGCCAACGACTCCGAGTAATGCCCAACACCATTCCAATTGGGAAAAGGACTCCCCAGACTGCACATTGAAGGGCCATATGAACCCATAGAATAGCATCCACGGGTGCATTCATCTCCTCTTCTGTCAGTTCGTCATGGTGGCCATGGGCTGCAACGAGAGATGCGGATACAAACAAAGTAGAGAGAAGCAGGCAACTTCGCCACTCCTTCGTCATCATGAATCGTGGACGTTGCAGCTAGAGAGCAACGCCAGATCGATGAGCTCGATGAGCTCACACGGTAAAAACAGGATGAGTCAGAGGATTCACGTCAGCACATGAGACAATGTTTGTGCAATATTTCAAGAAAATTATTCGAGATCTAATTACTCAAAACTAAAACAATTATAATCTTCCTTTGATCGGTTCATTGTTCCAGATACCACTCTGCAGCCCACCCCTCTCCGCCAGGGACCACCAGTTCAAGATCGTTTCTACCACCTCATTCCGATGCTGAATGTTGGCAAGTTTAGTCGCAAATCTGCAAAGAGTGTAACATTTATTTTACCCACTTCAGTGAAATTATGGTCCGCCTCCTCGATAACGTGAAGATTATGGGATCCGCTAGATCGTGCACCGAATATCCGTGCATATAGGATTGCATCATATCTTGAACTATTTTCAGTACCTCATAGAAATGCCAAACCCACTGCAATACAAGAGGTACTCACGGCGGGACAGTCATGTCCTGCAATCCGTGAATCGTAAGTACATGAGTATTAAGCGGGAAACTCTTCTTGACAGGCGTCATATCCCATGAGGCGAATACTTCCAAGTCGTGAGGAAATATACGTCCTACTACCTGCTTTCGCGCAACTGTGACTTTCCAGTCGTAATATCCACGTGTCTCGAAGTAAGGCCTGTAGAAGTCAGCGCGGTCTATACCAGCAGGAAATCTTAGCACGATGCACTCCAGATGATTGCTCGGGTAGCTGACCGTATATGCGCTACCTTACGGATATTATGAGTGTGTCATAGCAAATGTTAGCACTGACAGACCTCCATACGGCATCTTCCAGCTACGTTGACAAACGCACGTACGCGTTTCCCATCTTGCGTAGTCGATAACCACCGCGCACCAACAAGACTGCCGCGTGAATGCCCGACAATGAGAGTAATGACATAGCCGAATGTCCCCTGAAGATACTGAACTACCAATTCGAGGTCCTCGACATCCTCGTCGAGTGCGCTCATCTTCCATTCGCCACCGGTCTCGTGGCTTCCTCTGTAAGAGTGTGAGCAGCTCGTTTGTTGCTTCAACCAGTTGCACGTGCCTGAAGTCGAAGCGGAAGGAATCGAGTGGAAGTGCTTTCGCCAGTCTCTTCTGAAACAGGTAGTCTTTGTGTCTGATACAGAAATGGGTAGAGATTCATGATGGCGCAGAGGTAAAGTAAGCTAACCCCATTGTCCCATGTAGAATCTTTCAAGTCTCGTTCAGCATCTCAAGTCAGAGATAACAATTCGATGACCACGCACCAGAGCGATATGACGACCATGTGTCGGCAGATCCGGTTCGACTTGCTCCAAGTCTCCAGCTATAGCACAATCCGGGTCAACAGTATGTGGTATCCATAGCCTTGTGGTTTTACAGCTTGAGGGCATACTATGAATAGGAGAGAGGAACCGGTGCGAGAAGTGTCAGTGATTTTCGGATGCCGTCGGTTAAGCTGATCCCGAGTTGATCGTCGATCTCTGGCTGCCTCTTTCGGTGTCGGGGCATTTGGGAAAAATCTCGAGGGCAAGGAAAGCGACTCTTCTTCCACTCTACTGCTGCTGAATCCCCTCCTCTTCCTTCATTATGGGAAAAGAAGGCAAGAAAGATGAACTCATAGACTCGCATATATCACGCTCTCAATGCAAGAAGGCCATTGCGGCTCTCGTAAAATACTCGACAAAAATTGCGAAACACAAGGAAGAAACCGAGCTGATTCCTGGCAAAGAGGAGAATGTTTGGTTGGTGCTGTCCGTGAAGAAAGTTGTGCCAGAGAAGAAACTGAAGCCTCACAAGATGTACGTCCGGAGGTACGAGAGTGAATACAAACTGACCTCAATTACTGCAGTCCATTAGCACATCCAATAGTCGACCCACGTACAACTCCAATATGCCTCATCACGAAGGATCCGCAGCGACAGTACAAGGACCTGCTGGAGTCTCACAACATCAAATTCATACACCGCGTCGTTGGAGTTGAGAAGCTAAAGGGGAAATTTAAACCATTCGAAGCTCGACGAATGCTGTTGAAAGAGAATGGTCTGTTCCTAGCCGATGAGCGGGTCATTCCCTTATTGCCTGGCTTGTTGGGGAAGGCTTTCTTCAAGGCGAAAAAGTACGAGTCGGATTTTCCGGACTCTACCTTCTATGCGCGCTAATTGAAGAATCGTCTCAGACAACCCATTCCCGTTTCGCTCACAAAAAAGGAGTTGAAAAAGGAACTCGAACAAGCAGTGTCATCAACTTACATGCACCAAAACCGAGGAACATGCACGTGCGTCCATTCCGTTCTTCCTTTCTGATCATAGCCTGATCTATTTCTCAAGTTCAATAAGAATCGGGGCAATTTCTCAGTCGCCAGAGCGCATTCTAGCAAATCTAGAAACTGGTCTTCCGGAAATAGTCAAGAGAGTCGATGGGGGCTGGGATAATGTCCAGAGTTTCCATATCAAGACGAACTCGAGTACGAGCCTGCCAGTCTGGGCAAGCAACCTTGGAGAAGGAGACGATGAGCGTTCAAAAGAATCAGTGGACAACCAAGACCAGATAAGCAAGAACGTCGAGGATAGTGACTCAGAAGATGAGCCGGTTGTGAAGGAAGATGTGAAGAAACGGAAGAAACGTGCTTTAGATGGTGACAATGAGCCTGTGAGTAAGAAGACGAAGAGTGCGGTCGAGGATAAGGCAGGAGAAAAGAGGAGGAAGAAAGTTAGGAAGCCTAAATCGACGCCAGGTAACCGACGCCTTAGTGCGTCGTTGGAGGAGTGATACACACCTTGTTTACGCGTTGACTTAGTCTAGCTTTCGATGAGTTTGATATATGATTACAAAGAACTTGTATCACTGCTGTTGGAAGTACCGTTTGATTCGAGCATCACACACGGTCCTGGCATCTGTCGAAAAAGCCGTGTCTATTCATAAGCTATATTACACGAAGACGTAAGAGTAGCAACGCTCAGTCCGGTACAGATATTCGAGAGTTATCGAGGCACTAAATGTCGGCGCTGCAGAATGAAAAGCACAGGCACGGGATGCAGTGTATCAACACTTGTCGCTTGATTGGCAAACGGCTACAGCTACAATGATGGCGATAATGATGATGATGAGGATAGATAGGCCTAGGCATATCCATCGACCTTTCCGGTAACTTAATGCTGATATTCTGGCTTTGATGGTGATATTTTCCCTGTTGGCATTGAAATACATTCACTGATGAGAAAGTCGTTGACGCATAGCAATCGGATTAACGTACCCTTTCTCGAGGTCCACCTCCGCCACCCTAGCCTTTTCTTCAATGTAGTCAATCGTTTCGCCTTGTTGCTCAACAAGCAGGCTTATCTGTGGGTCAAGGTTGAGAACAGAATAATAAAGCTTTCAGCGAGGAAAACCTGATCAGATACGAACATCATGGAACAACTGAGCCAGTTCAGCTAGTGAAGCCTCAATTCGCTTGAGTTCTTCATGTCGGTCGCGCACGGCGTTGTATGCTGATTGTGCTTGTCCGTATCGAGCTCCTGTCGTTGCATTGGCAAAGATCTGGACGTCTTGACCGCTTTCTACGATCGCTTGGACTTCTTCAGGTGATGCATCGGGTTTCACTAAGCAACAATGTCCATTAGGTTCTGACATTCAGGATATTACGGAGAAAGAGAGCTGTACCGATCTTGTACTGCCTTGCCATCCGATCTTTCGTCCTGTCACGATAGGATTTTTCTTCCATCTGGAATCTCTCGATAGTATCCATAAACTTCTTCCTCACACGTTCAATATGCGGCCCACGTATACTTGCTGATCTCGCATCGACAGGCTGTGACCTTAATGTCTGCAGTCGCTTCTTCAGGGTGAAACTCATGGATCGCGTTTCTTCCGTTAGAGCTTCAAGTCGTCTTGAGTCGTCGCTTCCGGAGAGTTCAACGGCTTCAAGTTGTTTGGCATGAAGACGTGAGATGTCGTCGATATTTTGATTGAGCCCGTTTATTTCATCTTGGATTTCGCTGATCTACACAAACCACGATCCGTTTAATTTGTGAAGAGGCAGAGAGGACGAGACCTACTTCGGTGTAGAATGAATCATCCAGCAGCGCTATCTGATCTCCAGAAGCGTTCCCATGGTTCAAACGAGAGAGCTCATATTGAGGGGTTCCCGTACGTCCTGCAAGTCTGTCCCTGGCCATATGTCGATATACTCCTTGCGCGTCAAAGTTGGTGGGTGGAAGAGTGGAAGGAAGCAGTGGGGGCGCACGAGCGCCGTGCGTACTAAATAAATATTGTTTCACCCGCTTATACCTGAGCGGTCGGTCAGAAGGGCGATGGCGATGCAATCAGGGCATGTCATCAACGCCGTGCACGCGTAACGAGGTTTATTCATTTCCATTGATCGACTAAAGATTGCCAGCGTCAGCTATTCCGGTTCGTCGGGAACGTGATGGTGAACCACAGCACCCAGTATCCACAGCATTCGGAGTCGTATAGCATTGTTTTTATACGCAGCGACTGCGGCTGCGTACCGGAGTAAATGTGTCGCGCGCGAGTGCTTTTCTTTGTTTGTTTCGCACACGTGATCGGATAAAGAACAACGCGTTCCGTGAGAACGCGAATTCTTGCGCGTAGCATTTGCCACCATCTTTGACTCTTGAGGTTGAACCTGAGCCTGCGATTCCAGTAGCAACCTCGGAAAGAATATGCGCCTCAAACTCCTCAGTGCTGCGTTTCTAGCGGCCCTTAGCAGTAGCGCTGTTCTTGCTTTTCCTGGCTCTTCTCCATTCCTCGGCGCTCACTCAGTCAATCTGTGGAGACTTTCTCACGAACGGAACAGCAAACAGCAGATATCGTTTGAAGCCCAGGACGGCACACAAGAGCCTTTTGGCTCGCAAATAATGTATGCCGAGTTTCCCGAACAATGGTTTGAGCAGCCACTGGATCATTTCTCCGATGATCCTCACACGTTCAAGCAACGTTACTGGGTCAACAAGCGGCATTATCAGAAAGGCGGACCCGTCATTGTTCTTGACGGGGGTGAAACAAGTGGTGAGAATAGGCTGCCGTTCTTGGATACCGGCATAGTGGAGATTCTTGCTAATGCAACGAACGGACTTGGTGTGGTCCTTGAGCATCGGTATTACGGTGAATCCATTCCCGTGAAGAACTTCTCGACGGACTCCCTGAGGTGAGCTTTGTAATTAATCTTGTATGATAGCGAGCTAATGTATGTGATAGATGGTTAAATAACGCGCAGGCGGCAGCAGATTCTGCGAACTTTCTCTCCAAAGTCCAATTTGACGGTATTGATGATGACTTGACTGCACCCGGGACTCCGTGGATCTACTACGGAGGGTCGTATGCTGGCGGTAAGAATAATACCGCCATAAAGAGGAGATTATGCTTTTATTTACTAACCATCTCAATTTCCAGCTAGGTCTGCGCACATGAGGTGCATCAAGTAGCACTACTAGAGGTACTGAGACTGAACCTTAACCCCCTAATTACAGAGTTCTATATCCGGATCTCGTCTTTGGCGCAATAGCATCCAGCGGAGTAACTCATGCAGCAATTGAGCTATGGGAATACATGGATGTCATTCGGCGTGCTGCCGCTCCAGACTGCTCTAGGCATCTTGAGAGCTCCATTGCGGCAATTGATCACATCCTTCTGAACATACCGCGATTACGCAGGCCGCTGAAGGCACTCTTTGGCCTAGCCGAGCTAGAGCACGACGATGACTTCGCTGACCTCTTGTCGGTTAGTTGGATAATCGTTTGCTGTTGATGCGTTCATCCAATAATCGGTAACCAACAGAGCCCTCTTGGATCCTGGCAAGCAAAGAATTGGGATCCGGCGGTTGGCAGCGATGGATTTGATAGATTCTGCTCCGCTCTTGCGGCGCCATTCGGGGGAAGAAGTTCAGAACAACTACTGAAACTTCCTGGCGGGCTGGAAGTCCCTATAACCGTATTGAACTATGCGAATTACATCAAGAAGGTTTGTAGACAGACCAAGGCTTCATTCAGTAATCTAACGTGATTGCAGAACTACGTTTCTAGATGTGATGAAGGAAGCACAGTCGAAGATGTATGTCACTAATTTATGGCCGACTATCGTGATCTCATACTCTGACAGTGCTTTGGATCCCATGATGCCGAGAAATATCAAAATACCTCCCTGTCGGAGACATGGCGCGCTTGGACCTTCCAAGTCTGTACCGAATGGGGGTATTTTATCACTGCTCCTCCGGATGAGAACCAAGCACGAATTGTTTCTCGCCTCATCAGTCTCGAGTCGAGTTCCCGAATCTGTCACCAGGTATGTGGTGCTATGTGTCAGGGTCATCTCGTTCTAAGAATTCCAGGCTTATCCTCCGGGTGAACATTTCACTGTTCCATTTTTGCCGAATGTAACCGCTGTGAACGTGCTCGGAGATTTTGATATTGCTGCGGATCGACTCGCTATCATTGACGGAGAAGGTGGGTCAACATGTGATCATGCTTGCCATTTAAAACATCTATTAATGTGTCGTCTCACAGTCGACCCGTGGCGGCCCGCTACGCCGCACAGTGAGTATGCACCGAAACGGCTGGACACGATCCTCCAGCCTTTCAAACTCATTCCTGGTAGGGACCGAAATGATTAAATGATCTCGTTTAGCTAACGAGTTTATACAGATGGCGTTCATCACTATGACGAGAACGGACTACGGAATATTGAGGATGAGCCATTTGAGATCCTGAATATACACAAAGAGACCATTGGCTTCGTCACGGAATGGTTAAAGGGCTGGAACAACACGCGAGACCAATTCTGATTATTTATATTTTCCGTTTCCGTGGTGTGAAACGAATGCTAATAATGAATGCATTTGTCCCAGTCGTCACACTGACACATACTTAGTGCTAACACCTGTTCGTTTAACGTCAGGTAGACGGGACAACTTTCTGATGTAAAAGAGTGTATAGGTTAGGTAACGAGAATAACCTGGCGAAACCGACCTATGTCCAAGAGCTATTTCAAGAAGCCGCCTCAGAACTATCAGGATGCAAGGCATCATCCAGGCTTTTTGCACGCGTCCGCATCCTGCTTGGCGTGATAGTACCCATGATGATGCTGCGAGCGAGCAGACCAAGCGCCAGAGGGAATGAATGTGCGCGTTGTCTGGAGCGTGTCAAGACCGAAGATGCAAGCGAATTTTGCATCCACACCAAATCTGGTCTGGTCGAGTGGCGAGCGTTGGTAGGAGTAATTCTACGATCAAGGAGTGGATGGGCATAACTTGTGGGAGCGCCCAACCCGGGAAATTCGGTTGGACTACTAGACGAGCTAGCTTCCGCCCTCTGTTCACGAGGCTCTCGCAATTCCTCCAACTCCCCCTGTAACTCTTCTTCCAGGTCCTCTGAAGAGACAAGTATCCTGATAATCTCGCCTTGAAGGATCCTCTTACGCACCGTTTCGGACAATGTACGCTTCGATATCGTTCGTGCGCGGATCTCTGCTTTTTCGAGCTCACTTTCACTCCAGTCGAGAATCTCGAGCATTACTAATACCCGCAGAACTGAATGCTGCTCGCGAACTGGATCTGTCAGTACTTCTTCAAAGTACGAGTTTTTGCGTGCTGATGGTATCGGCCCGACAAGACGAGCGTGGAGGAGATGTCTGAGTACGCTTGGGAACCAACCCAGTATCCTTGCCCCATCCTTCTCCACGCGGCGCTTGAGACGCTGAGCTCCGTCAATAAGCGCGGTAATCTCCTTGATGTCCTGTCGGAGTTTGGTTTCTGTCTCGACGAGAAAAGGGGCACGGTCGTCTTGCGGGAATGTAGCGTAAGTCAAGTACCTCGAGTAAACACTTGTTCATCATCTCACCTAGTTCATACGGTAGAGTCGCTGTTCTCTGGGAGTTCGACTGACGAAAGTCCATGGAGGACGATAGCGGAAACAACTGAATAGCCCGATTGAGAGGCAGCGAAGAGAGTTGTGCTTACCTTCTGGCTTGTAAGGGCCGGAACGCCGAAAGAACCGTCAATTCGAGGGACTGCCAGTGTTATCTGAAGGAGAGTTGAGAGAGCGACTGTCGGGTTTATTAATACTATCGGTAAGGAACGAATTCGCGGTAGTAGGGTGGAAGAGGTGCGTCAGCTATTAGCCAATAACACTATATCCTGCGACTTCGTGGCGGAACGAGGCAGTCGGTGTTGCTTCCCGAGGTTACCGGAAGGGGCGGTCTTACTAGTTTCAATATGATTCACCAATTCGGCATTCCCTGAGCAAAACACCCAGTTAGTTACTGTTCCAGGGCATGGAAGATGAGTCCTCTCGACGAGTTTCTATGGCCTCCTTTGCTTCTGGATGCCGTATAGCAAAGTGAAATTTGCAAACTCTACATTGGGCTATTCTCCCAGGCCCAGGGCCGTGACGGCGAGTTTGCTTACTTTGTGGTCGTCTTTACTTGTAAGGAGCCAAGCGGTTACCAGACGAGATCAGTGCTTGTCGATGACGCTAGCTTGCGTCTTCGCCTGCTTCGACTACGAGGTGGACTACGCGTGAAGGACCGTGGTCACCGGAAGTGAATAAGCTTCAGACACCCCCGAGCTTCTTGATCCACTGACGAACGCATCCCTGCGTACAAGTTGCTTCTTTAATGAAGGGAATGCATACCATACAGCTTAGATGATGTCCCCGAAACGACTTCTCGACTGCGATAGACACGTACGCTGTACGTCATTCGAAACACATTCAAAGGTAGAGTTTATCTGCCTTTTATTCATATTGATCAGTCTCAGGAAAGAATCGTGCCGGTCATTCCCAATGCAGCATAATTGCTCAAGCGCATCATACAGGAATCATAGCCTAGCGGGACTGGCAGGTTCCCCTCGCATTCCGGTAATCAAGCGATCCGGTCGACCTAGGCTCACACATCGACAAGAGACTCGTTCTTCTTCCAAACCTTTGAATCAAGGGATGACGCCACATCCGGAGGCTTTTCTTCGCTGCATTTACCTTGCCAATTAACAATCCATGCGTGCGATCTGAAGAAGCGAGCGGAGACTTCTCAATACAAAAGCAACTTCGCACCTCGCCACATCGTTTCCTCCGATATTTAAACGATCGCGGAATCTTGCGTGGTGGTTTTTCATCGTTTGGCGGCTCGCTTGCTCCTCCGAACCCTTGAATGTCTCTGAAGGTTTTCTCGGCGTGCGTCATATCCCTTCTTTATATCCCTCGATTCTCCCAAGTCTCGCAATTTGTTGCCGTGTCAGGTCAAGGATGCCAGGATCGGTACGGGATGACGGCCCCCGCTCGCTATGATTGGTATCATGATAGACTCCAGTCTAGTTCTGGGCTCTGGGCTCGGAATGATCCTTCCTCTCCAGTTGAGTTAGTTGAGTGGTTTCATAGCCTTGATCATTCAATACTGTGGATATTCCTGTATGCGAACCTGGAGGACAGACCCGATCCTTTCCGATCGCTGCATGCTTGCGCTCATGCATTTGACGCGTCGACATGCTTGGTTTACCCACCCTAGTGACTAGTACTATGGGATGTGGCCAACTTGTCCGCCGCACTTCGCGCCAAACAAGTCCATCTCCCTCCCGATTGGATCACGACTTGAATGGTGTGTTCTTTTCTTCTCTTCTAGAGGACCATGATGAATTGAACAGCAACTTGGCTAACGGAGTCGCAATTACTACTACTGTCTCCTACTGTCGTGTATTTTGTTCGCGTGCGAGAACAATCGGACGGGACGGATATGCGTACGATGTACGTACATGTTCCTCGTCCCTTCTGCCTCCGGATGACGTCGTCTGCAGCCTACTTTAGCGTAGACTAGTACTAGTCCAGCCTGTCCGAGCGCGTTCGGTAGGAGACGGTAGATGAAATGACGAGTGATGAGCGATGTGAATCTGACTGATTATTTTCGATACCTGGCGTAGTTCCCTCGGCTCCACCCGGTTGATGTGTTGGTGTTGTCCCTGCCTTCCCTTCCTTCAAAGTGTCGTGCTCATCTCTCATCGTGCGAAGGTATCTGCCTGAAATCTGAATAGAAAAGAACAACAACAACTAAATCGCCATATCTCTGGAACATGGTTTTGAATTCATACTCCACCAGTGTAAATAAATATCCACCGGCTGTAGCTCACTGTCATTTTCGCTCAGTAATTAGCTCAGGCGACACGAATTATAGCGTGTCTTCAGTAGCAACAGAACCATTTCAGTGAATAAGATACAGACGCGTAGATAATTGTATTATCTGAGTTGAGATGAGTTGTGCTGATTGATGTCTGAAATATATAACTCGCGAAGGGTGGTCGCAACCACCACACACACACAACTGATCTGATACCCTGAACTCTGATAACGATCCACATTCTGCGTCCGAAGTACCTGCGCGAAAAAAAAAAGCTTCCGGCGCCCATACACTGACTGTTCTCTCGCGTCGTCGTCGTCGTCGTCATCACATTCAGTGCTTACACTGCTTAATGAGTGCGAACGCAGACCCGCCTCGCCTCGCCATGTCATCAATTCAATTCAAACCGGATTGCGAAGTTCGAGCCTACACATAAGTCCGTTCAAGGCACACGCGGGAACCCGCTAATACCCATATACTTCATGCTTCATACTTCATACTTCATACTTTTAACTTTCTGTTGTCATAACTTGTGCTACACTAAAACAAACGAAAGGGGTCCTAACCCCCTTTTTCCTTCTTTTTTATAATCTTTCTTCCTTCTGCCGAATGGGATATCAAAGATGAATGTGATGGTGAGACAGTGAGAAGGACAGTCCGATGAGACAAGGCTAGAATAGAAAAGAAAAGAAAAGAAGTGAATTGCAAATGCTCACTCCTGAGGATAATACTGGTCTACAGAGGAAGGGGGAAATACAAGTAGAAGAAAAGGAAGTGTGTGTGAAGGGTAGGGCAGGTTACACAGGCATGAGCATGGTAAGGAAAGAAGACGTGGGCCAAGATGAGAAAGTAAGACAAATCCAAACCTCCGGTTTTGAAGAGTATCTATGCATGAATAGTTAAAAGAGAGGGTGGTGGCAGGAATGGTGATAAGAGAAAGGCGGTGAGGGCAACGTGGCATGAGTGACAACCCTATTCCTGTCAAATCATGGGCATGGGATGACAGGAGCGATATACAATGCGCAGACACAACGTCTGCTCGGAGTGCAGCATCTTAAAGCCACCAGACGCTGCAATAGGCAATAAGACATCGAGAAATTGAAGGTCGATGGAAAGTGAGTCGTTAGAACAGAGTCAACTGTGTTTCGTAACGGAACAGAAGACAAGATGGCCGATAAAGATGATGAGTATGAGACCATTCGTGCTCGGGAGAACGTCATGTAGGCTTGTAGTAGATCGACGTAATATACTAACGGAACGGAAAAACAGTCAATACAGGTGAGCAAGATGAGTGAGACGGCACATACAGTGGAACGCACCTTCTTCTTGTAACGGACCGTGTCCGCAACCGCCAATACTCCGTTACGAATGGCACTTGTGCCCAGGTGGTGCAGGACAACATGCGAAGGGACGGGGAGAACACTCCCATCGTCTGCATGGCCTGTTCCAGCAAGAACGCCAGCGGGAGCATCGTGCAGTTTCGTGTACGGTTCCCTAACTGGGGGTGGACCGGCAACACCTGTACCCGCATCTACACGTCGGCTTGTTGTCGCGGCGAGGTTCGTACCGCTTGCCGTCGTGATAGGAAGAGACCCTGCCCCAAACAGCGCGGCACTGCTCCCGCCCGACTTGGATGAGGAGCGTGTAGATGGTGGTTTCTGGTTCAAGATCAGCTTCTCGAGGTGACGAGGGAGGGACGGTGCTTGTGGGTGTTGCGGTGGAGGTGGTTGACCCTGAGCGCCATGAGAATGCGCATGCGATTGGGAGAGCCATTGTTCTTCCTCCTCTGCTGCGCATTCAAGCTGCCAAGGCACCTTGTCTGTCCACCCCGCCTCTTCGCCTCCGGCCGGGTTTTCTGCGTCGGCAAAGAAACTCGCACCATTGCCCGAGCTTGCAGGCGGAATTTGCTCCCGTGGACTGGGATACGTTACAGAAGGGGGAGTATGACCGGAGATAGGGACCGCGACGTAGTTGGCAAGGGTCCCGTTGTCATCGACGGCAGTGGGGAGATCATCGGAAAGGGACGATATACCGTCAACCAGAAATCGGATGTGGTGTGTACCCGGGGGAAGGGTGACCCACGTCGACCATTGCTTGGTGGACTCACTAAATGGTGGGGAAAGGGGAGTGCACAAAGCAACAGACATGTCAGCCGGATTAACTCAATGATTCAGCGGAGGCAAGGAGAGAAAAAAGATGGGTGAAGTGGGGAAGAAGGGGAGGCATGGAGAAAGTTAAGAGGAAGCGAGAGAGCTTAAATATAAACGGCACATACTCATATTCCATGGGCTGTCGCCCTTTCCAGTTATTATCTCCCGCGCGCACAAGAAAAACGCTCTTGCCTCCTCCTCTCCATACAATAGGTACCTGCGAAGGTGGCTTCTCATCCGTCGACTGGCGCTGTGATCCGTTCTTTGCTTTTTCTTCCTCACGCTCCGCCTCTTCTTCGGCTTCATCCTCCGCCTTGCGTATTGCAAGTGGGATGGAGCTGTGTACATCTTCCGGAACAAATGTTCCGTGTGGATGCGAGCGAAGCACAAAGCTCGGCAATCTTGTCTGACCACGGCCAGCACCGGCGAAGGAATGCGTCGAAGAATACTGCAAGGGTGCCCCTCTGATGTGTGGATTCCCACGACCCCGAGGTGCATCTAGCGGCGCGATAACCTCCGTCAAAGGAGGCATATTTTGAAAGGTTGCATTGGTTGTAGCCGATGGTACTTCCCTAAGGCGGGACTCGAAGTTCGCTCTCGAATCCGCCCCGGAACCAGCGCCGGAACCTGCTTTATTAGGAATTGCTATAGGTGAAGAAGCCTGTGGCCGGCGATAAGGTCCGGCAACACCATGAGTTGACCCGGGCACACTTGGAGGACCCTGGGACGCGGGAGTGAGCGCGAGCGCCAGGTCGGGCAACTCCAGTGATTTTTTCTTGGTACGGAGTGAACGGTGCGGGAGTCGCTTTTGATTATTTTGGTTGGGCTCCTGAGACTGACTAAGAGCCTCAGAGGCCCGAGAGGGCGAACGCCGCTCGGACGAGGTTGGCGGAGGGTTCTGGTGCTGAGAGCGAGAACGTCGCGAACCCGCACGGGATGGGGTTTCGGAGGTGGAGGCAGGGGAATGGTTCGCTGAGCCGCGATTGGACTGGGACGATGAAGTGTTTCCCATTAGCTTCAGCATGGTCCATCATCAGCGGTGCGGTCGATAACGAAGTAAGGAGGGGGCCAAGGACGGTGTTAGTGTCGACGATGAAGATAGGAAGAAGAGAGACAGGAGAGGAGAGAGACTCACACGGACTCTCCACACACGGGCTTCTTGTGAACTTTACCGATCTACGACGATGCCTCGTGAATTGCAGCCGTCCCCGACAAGAATATATGCGGATGCTGAGCTCGCTGTGATGGACAATGAGGAGGAAGACAACAAAGTAGGATGCAGCGATTGTCGAGGGCGATTGTCTGAAGGTCCGTGACCGTCGATCTCAGCGCTTACGTGATCAAATTAGCCAATCAACTCCCTTGTTTCTCGACTTGATAACGACGAGGAAGGACGAGAGGAACTCCTTTGTCTTCCAAGTCACTGTCGTTGTTGCACAACACCCCCGCCATCGGTGGAACTTGAGTCTGTCTTCTGAGCAATCATTCATTCTCCCCGCAATTCACCGCATGTGGATCGACTTTTGGTTCTCAGCTCAGCTTATTATCTATTATCCCGTTCATTAAGCCAGCGTCGGCATGCTCAGCTCAGCCATGGTTTCCCTCTCTGCTCCCTCGGAAAGATGCGCATGCGCTCAGGGATTCGTCATTCGCCACGATCCCGGTGCTATTAGATCTAAGTCTAAACAAATCAAGCGTCATCTATATCTGGTTACATCTCAAATTATCTCCTATTTCTCGTACGAATAGATTCATCGTCACTCTTGTCTGTCTATGTGCTTGCCTATCATGGTCGCCTCTGCTTCTTCCCATGGATGCCACAAGAATGATGGGGGCTTCGCGCTGGCACTTCCACTGCAACAATCTAACACGTTTCTCAGATACGAACAGCTGTACCACGCTTCCAGCTACCTAATAGCTTAAGTAGGACAGCTCTGAGCTATCAACAGGTCAGGTCAGCTACTATTCAACGGTTCATCCGCTGAACCTTCCCCTGTGCGACGACTCTGCCCCCGTTCCAGGCCGGAAAATGAACCCTAACGTTAAGATCTATCTCCCCAAGTAACAGAGCATGGTGAATCATTTAACCTCCATCAACTGGTACCTTTGAGCGTGCCATCATGAGCGCTCACTCCGCCGCTAGGTACTCTTGATGACACACGTTACAAAATCTCCTACATACCGAGAGACAGGATTGGACAGAACCTGGCTCGAAGGAGCTAAGGAGTCTGTGAACAGAAGCCCCGTATGCTCCGGCGGGAAGGCTGCCTATCTCTATCTCTCTCACCATGCAATAGCAGCTTGTGATCTTGCAGTGGTTCCAAGAAGGACTCATAGACCTTCCTTGGTTATGCTTCTCTTATATTCATGACTTCGTAACGTAGCTCATGTGGTCGGTACATTTCAAGACAATGGTAGTACCGCGTCCATCGCGCTGCTACTGCCGCATTTTTTGGTGTTCGATACAATGATAACGAGTAACTCCTAACCCGGCGAGAATGATGACTGGTTCTGCAGTGTAACCTCATCGTTACACCGTCTTAGATTCATGGACGTTCAGGCGTTGTCAGATGAAGAGACCGGGTGCTTTCATTTAGAATTGGGGCAACTGAACAAGACGTAATACGAGAATGTATGTAGATTCGCTTATCGGAAGGACACGTCACCTTATGACCTTGGATGACCTAGTTTAACCCTTGATAGCCTTGAGAAGCCCCGCGTGAGGTCCAGAGTCTCATGGACAGAGCCTCCGAAGCGGCAAAGACAGGGGCCAGAGGATCCAATGCAATAGCTTTGCCATTTTGAGGAGCCTGTGAAGTGATGTCAACAACCACCGGCTGGCTGTTGTTTCGCTACGCAAGATTCGAGTAAGTTATCGAATCTTTCTGATGCTGCCGAGGATATGGCTCGTCGATTAGCAAGGACGATGTACCTCAAACGTCATTTTCGTCAAGCTGCTGACTGAACTCGGAGTCTTCCTCATCGTTGGTTTCCGGTAGCGAGAAGACTAGCCATCGCGATCTTGCGGAACAGGCTGTCTTCTGCTTGTTCCGCAATGAACTGCATAGGGTGACGTGTTCTTTATGCTTCCTCAAGGGAAACCACGTCAGGAGGGTATAATCTCGTGACTCAATAGAGTTGGTAACGGCTAGCTTCTGTCCGTGTTTGGTCGTATAATGAGTCGCTGTTTCTTCAAGATGGGAGAAGTAGTAGCTACCGTCCGCGGAACAGCGTGATTGCTGAGCAGCGTGGACTCCATCGGGGGGCCGCTCCAGTAACCAGTGACCTAGAAGCCGTAATTTATCCGAGGGTGTGAGTACCTTCGTAATGAGGAACCTTGGTGGTAGAGTGGAGACTGACCGGGACGCTCGAATTCCATCAGAGAAGATTAGTGCAGTAGGAAATGACTGGGTTTAATATTTGACCGCTAGATCAGTGCCTCTATCGGTGAAGCGAGAGCGTAATTTGCGCTTTGTCCCCCTTGGTAAGGGTTTATGCATCCTCGAGTCGCCAACTGGTCGCATGACGTCGGGTGTCATCTCAGCGGCGGCTCTTAAAGCGGACTACGATGCCAAACACCCAGATTATTCACAGTTCTCAAACAAGACGAATGGAAGATAGAAAGAGGGTGCAGCCACTATTAGCCTGGGAACGAGGAGGGGACGATAGATCAATCGATAAGATGCCTCACCAAACACAAACAACCAAACAGAGAGATGCTTTGCTAGCTGATATCAGTGAATCTGTTCGTGCTTTCGTGGGTTTCCGGCAGTAATTATCGCTGCCGACGCGCGAGAAGCAAAGACAAGGTTTACGCTCATGCCGTAGGAAGCACCAAGAAAATATTCGACAGGGCTACGATAATCTAATCCGATAATCCGTGAGACCTAGAGAATAACACTGTGCAGAGACGTTGAAAAGCAGGCCACTCACCTTGATCAAAAGCCTGACTGAGAACTGGGAAATCCCCACTCATGTCTCTGTGACCGGTCGTGACGACCATGAGTGTCCTCTCCACACGCGACGACTTGGACTAAACCGCATTCATTGTTCTCCACCAACGATGACGATGTCCGCCGGCTCTTCGTAAGAGCGAGAATCAACTACGAACGCTCATGTGGGCATCCAACCGTCGTATCCTCGGATCACAACAGCCAATAGCATTTGATGGTGAACAGAAGCGAACGCCGTTGCGAGCCTTTTGGAGAGTAGTTGTCGTGAAAGAATGGCGTCCAGCGGCCTGTCTATTCCCTCCGAGAAAAAGCTACGGAGGATGGCTGGTTCATTTGAGTATAATGGAAGGTGAATTTACTCGTGTCGTTGGGGGACGTCATCATCTCATCTCAATTCGTTCTAGATCTTTCCTCCGCCAGCCTTGGCGAGTACTACCTCGTTCCGTAATTCCGGTAGGATCGACAATGATCACCGTACTCCATTTTTATTCGAAAATAACCTCTGGCTAGCTTCAGACATGAATGCTAGAGACGAACAGTACGTATTTTATTTTTTGGTGAAGCGATCATTCCTTCACGTCAACCTAGAAAAGACTTGGAGGTCGGCTAGTGCCATGACATGACTAGACGGTATTCTACAATGAAAACCTCTGATTCGACATACCTAACAGAAGAGCATTCTGGTATTCAACGATCCGACTCCGGCCCTGATCCTTCCTTCTTCTCTTACGCACTACTGTACCCTATTTATTTTCTGTCCTGCCTGGGCATATTACTTACCCGTCCCTCTGCTTTATAGTCCTTAGACCCTTGTCCATTTTATCTCCATCTCGGCGAGTCTCCTTCTGCATTCTCCTACGATTGCAATGGCCAACGAAGATCAGCCCAATGAAACCACCAGATTGCTTGATAACCTGTCGGAGAATACTTATCTGAGCGACGAAGAAGAGCCGTTTACACCTGTTTCCAGCGCGTCGACTATATGCCTGAAACCGGACGAGCCGACGCCTTTTCCCTGGCGCGCAGTCTTCATTATCCTGATTCTTAACGGTGTCCAGCCTTTGACTTATGAACTCGTTTTTCCTTTCATCAGTAAGTCTATGCCGTAAAGCCTGGACTTGTAGAACTCTAGCGCTCTAACTGTATGCTAGACCAAATGGTCCTTGACATCGGCGTAGTCGACGACCCCGAACGCGTCGGATACTATTCTGGAATCATTGAGTCACTTTTTGCTGTCATGAGTTTCATTTTCGGTGAGTCAGATGATGCATATATTGTCTTTTGAGCGTGGTCCTGACGCTCCAATCAGTCATACCATGCTCATTCATCTCGGATCGCTATGGGAGAAAACCCGTTGTACTCATCTCCATCGCTACTCTGGCAATCTCTTCGTCCCTCTTTGGATTTAGCAAAACATACTGGTTCATGGTTATCACCCGCTCCAGCGGGGGCATCTCGGCAGCAAGCTGGAGGTACGTACTTGATCCTCTAAATAAGCTTTATGGGAATTTTACGTAGTTCCATTTTACGTATTAGCACGATGAAAGTTATGTTGGGAGAGATAACAGACAAAACTACTCAAGCTAAAGCATTCGCGGCTTTCGGAGTAAGGACATTCAGAATTCTCTGTTTTCCTTCACTTATCTCGGAACAAGGCCGCCTACAAAATTGGTCAGATCCTGGGTCAACCTATTGGTGGTCTTCTATCGCATCCGGGGCGAAGCATCCCTCTATTTGATAATGAGTTCTGGCGAACATATCCATATGCATTCCCTTGTCTCTTCTCGTCATTTTTCGCTGTGCTCGCGGTTATAGCGGGGTGCTTCATGTTGAACGAGGTCGGTAGCTTGTTCATGTGGATGTGATTGTCTATTTCTGACCCCTTCTTTACAGACGAACCCGAGGATCATTAGGAAGGAAGAGAAGCTCACTTACGCAACTCTGTCTTTCGATGACATGGAGAACTCTCCCAAGGCTGCCAACCCGAGGGCATCATCATGGAGAGACATTTGTACTCCTTACGTAGCGTCACTTTTCACAACTCTCTTCCTAATGACAGTGGCTTCTGAGGCGTTATTCGGCTTGTGAGTTGTTGTTCACATTTACTGAGTACTTTATTCTGACTTAATAATAATACAGATACCCACTGTTCGCATTTACTCCAGTAGAGTATGGCGGCTTGGGCTGCAGTGAAGCTGAGATCGGCGCACATATGGCCGTCCGCTCTTTCATCTGCATCTTGCTCATGTTCCTCTTCGCTCCGATACAAAAACGTATTGGTACCTTGCGTACCTATAAAATGACCATGTCGATCTGGCCACTGGCGTATCTCTTCTTCCCTTTATTGAACGTCCTGAAAAGGTGGCACGTCAGTGAAATCATCATTGATGCTACTCTACTGCTCTTTTATGTCGTTTGGGGTTTGGCGAATTGCTCCTGGCGTAAGTTGTATCAACCAGTAAACCAACGCGATGTTTACTTACCGTTGATGTTCAGCTGCCTCCTCGGTCCTGATTAACGACGCAGCTCCGTCAGCGGAGTCACTCGCGGCGATTAACGTACGTATTCCTACCTACCTCTCAATCTCCGCTCCTATTGACTTGTGCGAATCAGGGTATATCTCAGATGGTCATGCTTCTTCCTCAAGCCGTTGTACCGGCGGCTGTGGCGTCATTGTTTGCTTGGTCGATCAGCAGCGTTATTCTTGGAGGCAATCTTATCTGGGTCGTTCTTATCGTCGTCAGTGAGTATTCCAGGATGATGGACGGATGATATCTCTCCGTGCTAATTACGTCTGTAGTTATATTTGCTTCGATGCAAGTCCAGATGCTCCCTGAGCCGGTGACGGACTGGAGAGCGGATTACAAAAATCAGCTTGTTGACGCATCGGAGTAAGGACCCACCCGTCGTACGACCCGGCTGATATAAAATAAAATGTGGACTGTGATTCGACCGCCTTTTTAGTTATTTACACACTCATCTCTGCAAGGATCAGTAATTGTTCTCGCACACACACATTTGTATCAAACTTGTTGTCGAAATGTTGATTTGATTATCTGGTAAATAACATGCTGTTTTTTTCATGAAAATCCTTCATTTATTTTATTAGATTAGATTAGAGATCGGAGATCCGATCCGATCATCCCGTGTCCCTGAGCGCCCGTTCTAAATTTGGTAGAAGATATTTACTCGTTTGACTCGACGGACGCGGGAACAACTTGGCCTTTCTTTGGATTGGACGTTCACTACCCACCACGCTCTCGTCCTTCGTCCTCATTCTGGACGTCAACATTTCGTCGAGATGGCAGCTAGTGACAATGATGAGCGTACGGCTCTGCTAGCTGTCGATACATCTCTCCAACCCAGGAGAGATGCAACTGACAATAAAGATGACGAGCTTGGGCTCAGTGGCAGCTCGAGTTCTACGACTCTATGTGACGAATCGACGAGAGCTGGTAAGGTGAAGGTGAAGGAGGAGAAACCTTTCCCTTGGCGTGTTGCTATCTCTTTGTTCATCTTGACTTGTATGTCCCCTCTTACTTTCGAGTTGATCTTTCCCTTTGTCAGTGAGTATTCTGTGCATTTAATCTTCCATGTTTGGACTTTGCTGATAATATCAATGGTCCTTTTTTATCAGACCAAATGATTCTTGAGAATGGAATAACGAACGATCCTGAGCGCGTTGGGTTTTATTCTGGTCTTATCGAGTCGATCTTTGCATTTACGAGTTTCTTATCCAGTGAGTTTTGCCGCTTTCATTATATGCATTGCATGAATATCCTTGATATAAGTAGTGACATGTTACTTTTCCCTATTTAGTCATGCCATGTTCATATATCTCTGACCACGTTGGACGCAAGCCTGTTGTTCTGTTGGGCACATTGGGCCTTGCGATCTCTACCGTACTATTTGGAATGGCCAAGACGTATTGGTTTATGATCTTAACGCGGATGATTGGTGGTACTCTGGGCGGAACAGCCGCGTACGTCGAAGGTTTTCATGGCTGTAATCGCTCAGTGGAGTTTAATAAGCTTTCAAGGACAATGAAAGTCATGCTTGCGGAATCAGTGGAGAAATCGCAACAAGGAATCGCGTTCTCTGGCTCTGTAGTGAGTTCCTTCCTTTACTGACTTACCGTGTTGTCGGGTTTATAATTTGATATGACTGCTGCCCAGATTGCGTATAGAATGGGTCAGATTGTCGGCCAGCCAATGGGCGGCTTACTCTCTCATCCTGAAAGACATTTCAAAGCATTCGACACGCCATTCTGGCGGACATATCCATTCGCTCTACCGTGCTTCATTGCGTCTGTGTCCGCTCTTTTCGGCGTGATTTTCGCGTACTTTTTCACAGAGGAGGTTAGTGGGATCGGAATCTTGCCTATTTAAATAGTAATCATTCGTGCCGTTATTGGTAGACCTTACCTTCTCTACGCAAGAAGAAAAGGCGAACTGAATATGGAACTATGTCTCCAGTCGACACTGGGGATCCTATCGTTGTCGAGTCTACTAAGAAACAGCGACCTTCAGTACGCTCAGTATTGACACCACAGGTCGTCGGCGCTTTGATCACCAGCTCGTTCCTGGCCTTCTCCTCGGAGGTATTATTCGCACTGTCAGTCGCTCACCACACACGTCCCAAAGTCTATTCTATTCATACCTGTATGCTCTAACAAGTGCCCGGGACATTGTAGATTCCCACTCTTCGCATTCACCCCGATCGAATCTGGCGGGCTCGGGTATTCCGAAGCCCAAATTGGCGCTCATCTAGGCTTCCGATCTATCAATAACATCCTCGTCATCCTTCTCTACGCGCCTCTCGAGCGGAGAATTGGAACTATATCAATGCTCAAGCTTACAATGGTCTTCTGGCCTGTCTCCACCGCCTTTTTACCTTTGTTGAATGCGTTGGCGAGACATGGATACGAGGGGACTTGGATCTTCCTTTTGTTTCTTGGGTTGTTTGTTACGCTGTGGAGTTTTGCTTGTCTTTCGTGGAGTGAGTATTTCGATTTTTTGTTGGTATTGGTGGGTTTTTCCTCGGACTGATCGTTGGTCTGTATATAAGCTGCAGCTTCTATAGTACTGAATGACTCAGCTCCTTCTGCCGAAGCTCTATCCGTCGTAAACGTACGTTTAATCCTAATCCTCACTTTCACTCTACAGGCCACATGTCCGATCGATCGACCGATTGACTCGTCTTGTTTCTAGGGCGTAGGACAAATGGCGCTAACCCTCCCAATGGCACTCGCACCAGCGTTCATAACCAGCATATTCGCATTCTCAATCAAACACGAAACAATACTGAATGGGAACCTCGTATATGCGATACAGTTATTCATTGGCGGTGTCGGGGTGATTATAACGTTTATGTTGAAAGAGAATATGCATGATTGGAGAGAGGACCTTGTGGATGTGGAGTGAATAGATTAGGGATTTGTGCATGGCCTACGGACTCGGATGGTGGTGATTATACAATGTGGGTAGATAAAATAGGATGGTAGACGAGTTTACGACTTGACATGCGGTAGTTACACTAGCTTACACGGAGGGCTAATGAGCTGTCTTTGTTTTGTAGTCATGATCTCGAAAATCAGACCACAACGAAATTCGCATCAATGTTTCTCTATTCCTATAGCACTCGAGACCTCTACATCGTACTTCAGTGTACACGATCTATGTTCAACCATACATATCAGGGCGTGGAGTTTACTGTAACAAGCATCGGAACAACACGACAGCACAAAACGAAACAAAGTTCTACACCTATGCGACTCACACCAAAAAAACACCGACCTCTAGAAACCCACCAGTCATCTCTACTTCCAACTAATCGAGGCGTCCAGCCCAATCCACATCTAAACAAATAGACCCACAAAGAAGGACCGGTCAAGCAGATGGAAGCATTGCTTTCGCAGCGAGCATATCGCTTGTGGGGTTTATAGCTGTCGGACTTGCGGGGTAAATGGGAGACGTGACGTGCTGATGCGTGCGCACTAATTCTAATTCGCTGAGGAGGGTGTCGTGTCGGTACGCGAGGCGGATGTCTGGGACGTTTGTCTATTTTTAAACGTCGAATCCAAAATATGTGAGTTAGTGTGCGATGAAGTCGAGTATCGCTGCGACGAGAGGCGGACCTTGTTAATATCATTCCCTGCTGCACCCGGGAGATACCATTTCCGACCTAACCAATGTCTCTTGATCTCCATCTCGAAACCACTTTGGATGACTGAGTTTCGCGCGAGTTCGGCAAGGGACGCTTGTGTGAATTTGTATATCTGATAAGATTATTTTTCGTTTAGTTTAGTGGATCACTTTGTGGGTAGAGAAATAACATACGTGAGCTGCGACGCTATACTCTTCAAGGAGCGGTTCCTATGCATTACGAACCACTCAACTCAGAAATCTCGCAAAAGGTACGAAACAACACCCGAAAACCCGCACCTTGGTAAAATGGAACTGCAGTGGATCATCCGTGCTCAAACTAACATTCAAACCAACCTTGAAGAAGTCCGGGAACGGGTTCCGTTCATACGTAAGGAACAAGGAGTTATTGCTCAATGGGCTCATAGCGATCCCTATTTGTTTCAGGTAGAAGAGATACTGTAGTGCGGGGACTTTGCGCAGGAGGATGCCATGTGAGATGGAATGTGCGGTGAGGAATGCCGATGTGAGATGATCCGGGTCACCTGCTTCGCCACAGTGCGGGCGCAGGACGAAAGTATCTGAAATGAAATCGAATCGCAAATCGGTGTTAGTATTTCTTGTTTTCTTTCAGTCCACATGACAATGCGACACGTCGTCGAAGGAAGTTTGCTTACTGAATCCGCGCGAACGCCTCCAGTTATTCAGACTCGTAATGTTCGCGTATAGGTAGTATATCCTAGCACCCCTTTTAGCGGCGAATTCGCGAAGCGGAGAATAAATTACCTTACCAGTATGAATAAGGAGGCGTCTGATTTAGATCCCAAACACGAGGGAAAGGGAACTTTCGATGAATGCGTCGTTCAGGCTTCGATTCATCGTCGACGCTGTCGAACCCGATGACACGCTGCAGGAAGATGTGTAACTCGGGATAAGCACTCGGATCCTTCGTTACTTCGAAAAGTGGCTGGAAGATGTCTAAAATTCCATTGTGAATCGGTAGGCGAACCAATGCTAATTACGTTACGGTACTTACTCTTGATGACGTCCTCGAAGTTCTGTACGAACCCGTTCTGCTTGAAGAGATCATACAAGCGGGGAATCTGGACGAGCCAGCGGACATTATGCGAGAAGACCTTGTTTCTGATCACCCATTTCGCTAGGTTATCCCACTCGTTGATGTTCCGTCCGTAAATGCTGATGCGCCATTCACAGTTCTGGGATTTTTATGAGTTGAGAACTTAACAAGGATGAAATGATGAGAGAGCCTACCTGATATTTACTCTGCTCGAGATCGCTCATCAACTCTATAATACACAAGAGTCAGGGCAATCGTAAAAATAGGCGTTACTCTTATGACTTGCCTTTCGTCAATTCCGCGAGGTACCTGCCTTCTATGTAATTGTCCGTCTTGAGGAAGATCTCCCTCAAACGTGACTCTCCGATCGGGTTATACTTCAGATTAAACTTGTCGAAGCGGTGGAATGAATCAGAATGCGCGTGCATGTCAAGCGTGTCTATTGACAAGTCGTAGGCGCTAAGACGTAGCGACTCAAACACTTGAGCAAGCGTGAGTTTTTGGCCATCTCGAATTATCACAACGTCCTGGAGAACTTTGAGTCAAAGTTCTTATTTCCGTAGAGGTCACTAACGTTTGGAGAACGCTTCATTTTCGACTTGATGAAGCGCAGAAGATGCTTCTGATTCATGCTGCTTGAGTGGTGGACGTGCGTGTCCACTTTTCGTACGTTATAGAAGTCACTACGCGGTCATGAGCACTCATCGGTACACGGTTAAGAAAGTAAGCCTAACCGGTGAGGCACTTTCTAAGCAATGAAGATGCGTCAGAATCCTGTCTCTGGTGAACCATCGGGATTCCTCACCTTCATGTCAGCAACTTCCCGGTATTCATTGAGGAGGCTATACATTGACCATTTACTCGCCAGGAACTTGAGGCGACGGAAGGCAAAGCTCTTGGTTGGTCCGTCGGATATGACACCCAAGACGAAGTCCATATCCATATAATATTCTCTGATTGAGGGGACTTCAAACATCGGCTTCTTTTCGGAGGCTGTTATGCACGATGCAAACGTTAATGCTGATCATGGGGAAGGAGACTACTTGGAGCATACCGTTCACATCGTCATAGACTTGGTATACGCCCATGTCGTCCAGCCCAAACCCACGGCTATCCGCAGGCGGGATCTCACATTTTGAGAAATCGAACTCTTCGTCGACAAAGTCTAACGAATTGGGTACAGTAGGCTTCTTGTCCTTCCAGTGCCAATGAGGCGGAGGGGGCTTCGGATAAACCTTCCAAGGTTCGAACTCCCTTTTCTTCCGTCGAAGGTCCGGGAGTTTCGCATCAGGGCGAATACCAGCGACGCCTTGGATGTCCTCGTCTAGGCTAGTGAACTCCTCGTCATGGTGTCGAGGGTCATCACCGAGTCTCTGTCTGGACAGCCGCATATACTTATCTCGGAGGTCGAGGCACCTCTGAAGATTTTGGTAGAGCGTCTGCAACTCATGGGTGAATGCGGCGCCTGTTATTAACCATCAGTTTTTTCACCCGTTTAACTGTCTAACGGCACTTGCTTTCAGCTGTTCCTATACGACTTTCGATTTTCAATTCGCTTTCGTCGTCTGGAGCAAGATGAAGTGTAGTCAGCTCATCCGCAAGTTGTTGCTGCTGCCTTGGGAGGATGAGTGGGGAGACACGCGGCGATATGTGGTCTTTAAGTGGCGAAAGCTGCAACGAGGCCGGGACAGACATCTCCCCTGAACGTTGCCTCTGCATGACTAGTTTCTCCTCGATCTTTGACAACAGGGGGACATCAGTCGCCATCGCGAATGGGGAGTCAAGCTACTCGTACAAGGACGTACTTGTTGAAGCTGCTTCTCTTCGTTGTATGGGAAATAACCGTGTTTTGCCTCGGCCAATGGATGTTCAGTTCCCGATGATCCCGGGGGCGTGAAGAATTCCTTTTCATCGCTCTGCGGCGCAGAGGATCCGCCGCTGGAGTCGCCCTCCATTCTACCTAGCGCACTTAACGTGGTGAATGATGATAGCTCAATAATATGGACTGTGATGGTACATGATGAACTGAATGGGGCAATGGGACCAAGACCAAAACATTTTTGTCGCGCTCCGAAACTCGCCAAGACCACGTGAGTATTTCTATCTTATCACATAGATAATCGCGTGGCGAACGCTATTCAATCTTAAGATACATTCTGCAGATACAACGCAATCGCCTATCTATCTGCACAAGACGAACTCGTCTATCGTGGGTTAAGCTTCCATAATCCGTTGTTTACCGATACGAGGCCTTCTCGCCGTGCTGCCTCCATGAACGCTCCCAGTTGTTCAATCGTACGTGAGTAGTTCGGTGCCAGTTTGAGCATCGTCTGGATCCGGTCCAAAGGTAATGCGTTAAAGTTCGTGAGCATTCCCTGGATGAACTTCCAGTACACCCGCATTTGTTCCGCCTCCTGTTGTTGCGCAGGTGACACTGTAGGTCCTTGTTCTTCGATAATTTCTGCAAATATGAAGAAATAAACATCGTCAAGTAACGCAGGACAAGTGGCGTATTCACCATGACGTGGAATCGCAGGCCTCGTTGAAGCATCAGGAACCTTGTCCGATTCCTCTAGCAAAGCGAAAGAATTGCTCCCTGCTTCACAAACTACTTCACGGTCAACCCATGTTCCAAGACCCTTCCGGACTGAAGCCGTATCTACATTTAATTCTTTGGCGAGGTCATCGACGGTCCAAATGTCTGCCTCTGAAAGGTAAATCTTCATGTCTGGTAATGGTGAATGAAGACACGCCTTTGCCAGAGAACAGCTCAATAAGTGCCGCTTCTAAAGGAGGAACAGTAACGTCCACAGTTCGATCCTTAAGTTCAACTGAAAGATCGATGGTGCCAAGCTGCGGTAGATACCTGAGCCTCTTGTCTGGCTTAAAAGCAGCGAACTCCTTTGCATAGTCGGTCATAATTTGCTGGAACTGGCCCGGCATTTTTATCTGAGCTGCTTCAAGTGGAGGCCAGAAATGCTTCGAAATAATAGTGGGATGCATCACAGACTGCCAAAAAAGTGAGCCGGCTTAAAATCGATGAATAATGAAGAACGAACTGGTCTTTGTGATTGCACATGCTGATCAACCCGTCTTGAATCGGTCATATCTCGCAACATGACCTCGCAGACTTGCAGGGGTGCTTCACCGAATCGCACTTTCAGTATCTCGATGTTCCGCCGCTATTCGCGGTCGAATAAGATCCAGTAAACTACATAGGCGTAAATCCATACCTCTTTTTCAAATTTCCCATCTGTGATTGCGAGGAGTCGCTGGGCGAGTAGAACTTGGAGTTCTTTAACAAATAGATCCTTAGAATCGTAGATGCTGACAAGTGTGCTAATGACATCGCTTGGCTTGTTTGTCCGGAAATCTACATCATCTCGCACTCAAACAGCTGTAGTGGAAGACCGATCAGAAAACGTACCGGGGCTGGCATCTATGGGATCGGGTTCCCAGTTCGCGTCGGAATAATCCTCGACCTGCATTTGCAGAGGTTGTGGTGGCTCATTTTCGTCCACAAGATCCCCACCTTCACCAACAAGACTCGCAACGATACTCCGGATGGTATCCGGTCGTTCCCTGTACTGTATATGAAATATCGCTAGGACCAAATCCTAAATGGCAGGTACCTGAGATATTTCCGCACTGGATCAGCAACCTTGTGCAAGAGTACTCCAGGCGGATCAACCACTCGTAAACATCGAATCATGGATACATATTGAGTCAGAATATCTTTCGTGTCAGCCCCGGGATGAAGGAGTCGTCTGCGATTTCTACGAAGAGTGTGAGAAAGGCAGGTCAGTCTGTAACCGCATTAATGCTTACAATCGGCGGAGTGTTGAGACCAGTTCTCCCCTCATGTCGACACGTTGTAGGCAGTCCTAACAAGAATCAACGAAGACCGGCAAGGGTTGCTGGAGTTAACACACCCGAAGATCTATCAGAGCAGGGGTTGACTCCGGATGGTCAACGATAATGTCAAATATCTCCGTTGCTCTGTGAGGACGTTTAGGAGCAATGCATAATAAAGTCGATAAGAATGGCTGCCTTGCCTTAATTCACACAGAGTCTTGCAGAGATGGAAGTCAAATCTTGTGCGTATACCAGCGATCATGTTTGCCTTTTCAATTTCTGGTATTTATACCAGGCCGTTAGGGAAACACATTAAGTGAAATAAGATTCGGAGCATACCGGACTTAGCGCTTCGCGCGAACGGGAGAATCATCCACGATACAATCTTCTCGTTCATCCAGCTTCGTAGAGCGGGTAGCATTTGTTCACCCCAATTTCCGGAGCACATTTCGCGTGCCTGCACTTCGATCTGATCATAGCAAACGCTCGCGACGAGGCTCTCGTATCGATCGAGAATTCCAAGCATTTCGAAGGCCGTCCATAATTGCTCATCTTTGGGAACACCGATTGTAGATTCGCAAAGACGCTTAAAGGCACTAGGAAAGAATGATGGAAGCAAGGGGAACAATTGTGTCTGAAACTCGCTTGTGAATGTCGTAGTCACCAAGGATCCCAATCTGGTGCAAGGAAATTATCAGACGCGATGAAAGGCCAACACAACTAAAGGACTGACTCTGGGGCTGGTGACCAAGCATTGTACCATTCCGCAAGTCGAAACACCATCGTCCTGATTACCTCGGCGTCCTCTTCCGTCTATAAATGTATATTAGAATGAGTTCCAAAATGATCACTCGTGCATGCGTACCTCCTGGTATTGTATTCCGAACTGCTCAATCTCGTTCTTGATGAGAGCGAACTGATTCCGTAGGTCTTCTAAATGCACAAAGTCATTGCGTGAAGCCAACTCGGACTCAGTGGGTTGGGACACGAACGGACAAAGCATTCAACAAGGATCCAGAGCATCTTCGTCCTTGCAATCAGCTGGAAGGCGGCCTTCAGAGCATTCGGGTCTGAACAGATCAACTTAGGCAATCCAATTGCAAGACACATTACTGACCAAAGTTACGCTCCTGATGTACTCTTATATCTCGGGGCCAGAGAAAGTTCTGTGCAAGATCCCAGGCCTGAACTCATCTTGTCAGCGCTCGGTACCCTCTTGCAGATAGTTAACCAAGCCTACTCTTGTGAAATTCAACAATCCGCTCACGCCAGGCTGGTCTCCATTGATGCGTTGGAACGCGTGTTCCCACTTCTCGCGTACTGTCGCCTTGAATGCTTCGCTTGATGCCGGGGATGAGCTGGTAACGGAGGACTCTGACATGGTCGTTCAAACGCAAATGAAGCTCTCTCGAGTCTTTGTCACACTGTGATTCGAATCGCGCGGTGGTCACGCGTTAGAGAACGTGACAGTACAGCCACCGCAGATCAACGTGCCACTGCTTTCGCCAAACCAAAACAACACTTCATAGTACATCCCGACTAGTGTAGGAGAGGAAACCCAGATGTTACCCACAATGTGGTTTACCACAAGTGTTGGCAACGTGGTTAACCACGTTGCCAACACCTACACCCGAAAATGGTATGTGGTAAACTGAATTTCGTGTGGTAAACTCTTGATTATAAAGCAAATCTGTATGGTAAAATTATATCATCTGGTGCATATATTCTCATTCAAACGGCAAATAATATTTTGGTTCATTAATTTCAGTACTAGTATAGTACTAGCGAGTACTGAGTGACCATTTCATCTGCTGAGCGAGTGAAAGAAAGGCACCAGGTGCTATACCATTAATTGCTTGTCAAGTCATTATCCATTCCGTCTGCAAATAAAATAGATTCTACTTTATTAATATGCCTCTCCCCCACCTTGTTCTGTCCCTTTTTTCTGTTTGTGACTGCTGTGGTGTTTACCAGGTCGCAAAACAATCTCGAAATATAAGTTAGAATATATGCGGGTCATTTAAAATTGTGTCCATCATCGAAAATAAATTTAGATAACTATATAATACATTCTCACGGTGTTGGCCACACGTTGCCCGCGTTGGAGACTTCTGTGGGTAATTAGTTGGCAACGTCTTCAGTCAGTTTCCTCTCCTAGTCTAATCCCGACTGCGATCAAGAAGTATCCCAGCATTTTCCGTCATTTCTTTTCTCGCTCAAGTACCACCAAGGCTGGGATGGACCCGATGGGACGTTCCAGGCTAAGGGTTGCTGTTGTGCAGTTTGCTCCCGCTGTTTGTTGCATTTCTCGTATCGTATACCATGCATTCTCTGAACCCCTGAACAAAAGATAGGTCAGGTTGAAGCAAACGTGAAGAAGGCGACCGAGATATGCTCCAAGTATGGATAAGAAAAATCCTTAGTCAAACTAACTCCTAACGGACCACTTTGTTTTCGCCTCATTTACGTGTGCCCCATGTAGGTTGGAGCCAGACTCTGTGGATCTCGTTTGCCTACCCGAGATGATATTCACTGGTATATGGGAACTACCAGGCTTTATCTCATCAGGCTAATCGCGGACATCAGGATACAAATTCCCCGACGCTGATGCCATCTCGCCATATCTAGAAAAGCCACAGGATGGGCCGACGTCTCAATTTTGCGCGTCGCTCGCTCGTAGACTGCGATGTTACGTAGTAGCCGGCTATCCAGAAGCTCTCAGACCGGACGAGCGTGGAACTCATGAAGATGGTTCTCCAATGGTTGGCGCAAACAGCTCTGTGATATACGACAAACGCGGAGAGTTTATCGACGGTTACAGAAAGAGTCACCTATATGAGACAGACAGGACGTGGGCCAAACCAGGTAACGAGAAGGCAGCTATTTATCGAGATGGACTCACTGACTCCATTTGTCCCAGGAGACGGATTTAAGTCATGGAAGTTGACTGGACTCCCTACTGGGCTGCAGAACCTGAGCATGGGCATATGCATGGATCTGAATCCACGAAAGGTACCGAGATCGATCTTAGACGGACCTCACGAATTGGCCGACTACTGCCTCAATACAAAAGGAAAAGGCCGCACAGATATCCTTGTATTACTGAATGCCTGGCTGGACTCGAAAGAGGACGTAGAATTAAAATGGGATATGGAAACTTTGCAATATTGGGTTGCAAGGCTACATCCTCTATGGGTGGCCGAGCGTGGAAGGGACCCACCCAAAGATCTGGGAGGGCCTAAGGAAACTATTGTCGTCATATGCAACCGGTGTGGGTCTGACAACGGTGAGCGCTCTCATAAGTCGGTTGCACAAAGCAACTGATCTTGCGGTTTCTAAAGATACCTTGTTTGCTGGGACTTCGACTGTGCTGAGGTTGCGCGAGGGCACAGGAGCTATTGAGATTGTCGGCCTCATGAATCGTCAAGATGAAAGTGTCCAAGTCTTCAATGTCTAGACATACGGGTCGTGTTTAACCGGTGGGCGACGTATTCTTCTGCCGAGCACGAAGATTGGGCGACTACAAATTTGGCCGGAGGTGTCGGTGTTGTTGCGGCCTGGGTGGATGTACGCCGAAGTGTTTTCCTCCGTCCTGTATTCTCTGATGTAAAGCGAGCGAGTCGTATTATGATCCATAGCTATGTCCTGCGTTGTAGTCCTGAATAATGTATGTATCATTATACATGTCCAATCGCGGTTGTGTGTTGTCCGCCACACAAGAGCCTAAAGTAACCGTGGGAATTTTCGTGAATCTCCTTGTAATGAGCTAGATACTGGTAGGGTAATAGAACATAGCCACTCCTGCTACTAGTACTAGTCTGGTTCATCCTTCGTCCTATCCTACCATCGACCGACTCAATTGCCGTCGTTCCTTGCCTCACATCACCCAGATAGCTATCCATTCATGTCGACCATCACCCCAATCGTGCGCAAGAAACGTAACTTCAAGGCCCTCCAACTCGACGTGACCAAATCCGCGCAGCCCCCACCCCCTCAGCCTCCTTTGAATGCCGAGCCAGTTGCAACCCGCGCGCCGCCGCAGGCCAACGGCAGGAAGCGCCCTCCGCCAATGAAGCTCGCTGCGCCAAAGGTAAACACAAACGCGACGCCGGTGGAGGACAATCTCTTGACCGTCAACGGAGACAAATCAAACTCGGCACCCGCGACGGGCGCGCTGTCTGCGACTCGTCCTTATCACAATGACCTAACCCAAAAACTCGCAAACCTTGATATGAATGCGGAGACCAAGTATGATTTGCGGAACGAGGATTTGAAGGAGCTGCAAGAACTTGGTCAGGGTAACGGGGGAAGTGTGAAAAAGGTGCAACACGTCCCCACAGGGAAAACAATGGCAAAGAAGGTGAGTAATGCACTTCAATTGCTTCCTTCGCATTTGTACTGCATTTCCATGTTCTGTCCTTTTGCCTTCGTCGTATCGTTCGCTTTCTTCAGCGAATCAGACGTTTTCGTCGGAGGCAGTTAACGCAGTTATTTTTGGCCGTTCAATCCAGTCTTATTTTTCATGTTGTTGTTTTACACCTCATTGACTTTTCGATTCTCACAAAATCTACAGATCGTGCTTATTGATGCGAAACCATCCGTGCGAAAGCAAATTCTCCGCGAACTCCAAATCATGCATGACTGCCACTCCGACTATATCATCTCCTTCTATGGTGCCTTCCTCTCAGATCCGAACATATGCATATGCATGGAATACATGGACAGGGGCTCTTTAGACGGCATTTACAAGCGTATCGGCGCTATCGATATTGAAATTGTCGGCAGAGTCGCGCTTGCTGTCCTGGAAGGCCTGACTTACCTCTACGATGTTCACAGGATCATTCACAGAGGTGCGCTTGGACCGCAGCTACGCACGCAGCTCTATGCTGATGAGTGATTAGATATCAAACCCTCAAATATACTGTGTAACTCCTCGGGACAAATCAAGATCTGTGACTTCGGTGTCTCTGGCGAGCTCATCAACTCCATAGCTGACACGTTCGTCGGAACTTCAACCTATATGAGCGTGGGTTTCGTTTCGTTGTCATCTGCGAACTGCTGTTGCTTATTTAGCTTTGAAATTCTTCTACAGCCGGAACGAATCCAAGGAGCCCAGTACACTGTAAAATCAGACGTGTGGTCGCTTGGCATTTCGTTGATTGAGCTGGCTCTGGGGCGTTTCCCTTTCTCCGAGGATGACGCATCGGATTCCGACCTATCTGATCTTGAAGATCTCGAGGGAACTCTCTCACCGCAGCGGCCCGGCTCCCTTCTGGGACTTCCTGCTCCGTCTGCACGTAATAAGACGAACAAGAAGGACAAGCGGAAGAGTAAAGGAGTCAGCTTGCAGGGAGGTGGAATGACCATGAGCATTCTGGAGCTGCTCCAACACATTGTGAATGAGCCGGCACCGCGACTAACGCCTGAAGGACGCTTCCCGAAAGAAGCCGAGAACTTTGTGGATGGCTGTCTCTTGAAAGATCCGGACGAGCGGCCAACACCAAAGGATCTCCTGGTAAGTGGATTATCGCACGGGAATCGTATCCTATGGGGGATACTGATGTGAATGCGATTCAGAATCACCCGTGGATTGTTCAGGCACGGAATTCTCCTATTGACCTCGAGGCTTGGGCGAATTCGTTCTAGGATCAGACACGTTCATCGTTAGCCTGGTTATTGCGCATCTAGTTCACCGTCCCTCTTGCTCTCTTATACCCGTTGCTCTGAGTACAATCGGAAGGCGTGAAGAGCGTCGTGAGATGGGTAGTGACGGAGAGAAGGCATGTTCTGTATCAGCTTGTAGTGAAGTGAAAGATCAAGAGACGTTGAAGGCTCAAATGGGTGAATTATGTAAGATATTCTCACGCTTTTAGAAACTCCCCAGGCCAGGAGCCCGTCTTTTCTGATTTCTGTGCGGTGAAAAGGCATCTCTTTACATGTAATTCCCAATTGTACAGTGTTACAAATATACCTCTACTGCATGCGTAAATTGTGAGAATAGCTTGAGATTTATCTAGTGAGGATTTGTCGGGGACTTCTCGTTGTGGAAAGTTTCTGCTAATTTTGGACATTCCGTGCCGTTCCCTCGGGTTTTTCCGCCAGTGAGAGGAGACATTCTTTTTTTAGTTACCTACCATGATCAGCTTCAGCTTCCGCTATTGCTCAGTTCCACTCTTCCTTCGCAAACGTGCCAAGTTGTCTATTCAGTAGTAGAGTGGTGTAGAGTTATAGAGATTTGATCAGGTGATATCAGACGTTGACGACATGAGACACGTCGAAGTTCAATGTTGGTGGAATTGAAGCAAGATGCTGCCAATAATATTCATAATTGGACTGGAAGAACAAATGTATCACTACATCATCATCTCCTATACCTGTATCCGCACGTCGCTCTTAACACTTCTCCCTGCTGCCACCCTCTACCACAATGTCCTCTACCTCACCCGATGGTCCGCCTTACAAGCCGAGAGTGCTAGTCCTCTGTTTTGACGGAACTGCAAATGAGTACGGTAGTGAAGTATGGATCACCCCCTCGCTGTATTGCCACCGCTATGAGAGTACTCACGATCATTCCCCAGAATACGAATGTCGTCAAGTTCTTTGCTATGTTAGTATCTCATTCCCCTCTTCGCAAGCAAGGATCTTTCTCACTCTCCTTCTCTTAGGCTGCGGAAGGACTGCGATGATAAGCAGTTGTGCTACTATCAGACCGGTGTAGGCACTTATCTGCCACCTGGTATCTGGGGTGCAATGGGCATGTGGGTTGCTAAAGTTCTGGATGAAGCCATAGCATGGTTTGCTTGCCTTGCTCTAGTCCTTAACAGAGGCAAAACTAAGGATTTAACTATTTAATAGGTACCTCGATGCCCACGTCATGGATGGCTACAAGTTTGTGATGCGGAATTACCGTCCTGGTGATAAAATCACAATCTTCGGTTTCTCCCGCGGGGCGTATACGGCTCGTGCCCTTGCTGGTTTCCTCACTAAAATGGGACTCTTGCCGCGAGATAATGTGGAGCAAGTCACGTTCGCGTACAAGATGTACAAACGAACGGATCCAGAGGGACTTGTAGAGGCTTCTGGCTTCAAGCAAACATTCTGTCGTTCGGTCATGATTGAATTTCTTGGTGTCTGGTACGGACTACTTTCTGAGCCCAAGGATTTCAACGGTACTGAGCCATCTATTAGGGACACGGTGGCAAGCACGGGTATACTCTTCAGCCGAAACTTGCCGTTCACAACCAACAACAGTATGATCAAAACCTTCAGACATGTCCTATCCTTAGATGAGCGTCGTGCGAAGTTTGTTCCGACGTTTTGGCAACTTTCGACCGCCCAACCACCGAAGCCAAAGCCCGGACTGGGTGCCACTCCCGCTGCCGTCGATTCGGCCGCTGTGCAAGCTGCGAGCGAACCCGCAAGTCATACTCCTCTTCAGGAGTCTCCTCATGTTGAACAAGGCAGTGGTCAGGAATCGCCGCGGAGCTTGCTCCCTTCTAAGGCGACAGGAAACACGAAAAAAGACAACAGAAAGAGACCCTGGTTCCGCTTCGGTGGCAGGATGCCGCGATTCCAGGCAAACTTTATTGACCCGCAGGAGAGCGATTTAGATACGACGGACGTCAAGCAAGTTTGGTTCGCCGGTGCTCATAGTGGTAAGCCCCAGAAATTTGTCTAGTGAAAATATGGGTCTCACCGTCACTGAACAGATGTTGGTGGAGGCGCCGTGAAGAATGGTGATCAATCATCTCTCTCGAATATCTCGTTACGCTGGATGGTTCGTGAAGTTGTTGCAGCGCAGTGCGGTATTCAGTTTGATGAAAGCGTCATGGCCCAACTTGAAGTGCACGTTTCATTGCCAGTACAGGAGTATTATCTTGCGCCAAATCCCAGTAGTGATGGTGCGCCTGCTGGTGACGGTCAGCTTCCGTCTGAGAAAGATTCTGCGGCGGACAAGATCGACGCAACGATGCCCTTGCACGACGAGCTCCGCATAGAGCGGCTGTGGTGGATCCTTGAGTTGATCCCAATGCCGTTCTCGTGGCTGGACGCTAAGGGCAAGTGTCACACGAAATGGAAGTTTCATCTGGGAAGAGGCAGATATGTGGACCAATTGGGACCACTACTGTTCCATGAGACGGTCCGCATACGTATGAATGATGCGAACCTGCAGTACAGTCCTGCTGCGAAGTACGAGAAGGGGACAGAGACGTATGTGTGGTGAATGCGTGGTGCTTAGTTGTCATGGCATCGTGGGGGCGATAATTTGGAGTGTCACTATTTTCATTTCGAACTGCTTCTCTTGATGCTTTTATATCCAAGAACTCCCGCGTAAATTGGCTTTTGACTTGTGTGGGGAGCACCCCGATCGATTCTTTGTATTTCAGTGTATACCCCTTATTTATTATCCTATAATACAAGAATCCGAACCGGGAGATCTTCATTTTTGACATCAGGTCATACAGGGTGAGAAGTCGTTACACATGCGTGAATACAGAAGGGAGGGTCTGCGGCTGTTTTTTCTCTTTTCTCGTTCTCGAAGAAGCGGACGTAAGAAGCGGACGTAAAGCGACATGTCTTTCGAAGGACAGGTCTGGTCTTGGCGAAAGAAATAAACGTAAAGGTCATGAGTACTAGTACAAAAACGTGGCCGAAACGTCTAGTGGAGAATTCCAGAGGAACAACGAAATCCGGGACGTCGGACAACATGTACATGGAACACTAGTACTGAACTCAGAACATTGTTTCCGAGCACTTACCAGTGTTTCCTTTTAGCTTTGCCTTTTTTTTGAATCGAGATTGATAAGTATGGAGATGATTAGTCAACCCAAACTCTTAAAAAAAGAAAGGAGAAGAAAGAAAGAGGGGAAGGAAAGCAAATACAGGGGAAAAAGAAATCGTTATCGTTATCCAGTGGGAAGTGCAGGCCGGACGATAGCGATGACACCATCCGACTGGGGCGAGAATATCACATCAACAAGGATGGTATCTCGCGGTATCGCGCTCACCCCCCGCTCGGAGGGCGTGCGCGATTTTATTCGGTTGCGGCTCGACGACGGAATGGGCGATGCGTCGCTGCTGCTCGCGCTCGTCTTTGTCGTCATCTTTGTGCCCGACGTAGTAGAATGCGAAGAGGAACTTGCACTTGTTGCTGTTGCTGTTGCTGTTGCTTGCCCATCCCGATAGGGATGCACGCCGCCGGATGATGGTGTTGGTGTTGGTGATGGATCGGCGTGCGATGTGCGACGGTTACGTGAGTGTACGTGTTTCGGCGGACGTACACTTTTTTTTTTTCGTTTTTTTTTTCGTTCGGAAAGGCATGGATTAGAAATATATCGTTGTGATTAGCTTCGGTTTAACTTTACGCCCGGTGCAGAAGACAACGAGAAAAACTCACGAAGAATCACGTCCTTTCACGTACATATGAAATCTGTTGAAAGCAAATCCGCCGTCGCTCGGAATTTCATTATCATATCTTCCCCAGCTCTTCACAGCCTGCAAGGCGTTTCGTATCCGATTTTCGTCCCCAGGAGTCACAAAATCAAAGAAAGACCGGTTGAGAACCAGAGATCTGGGTATAATATCGTCATTTGTGGCATAGATGATCGGGGAACTGTGCGAGAACCGATCGAGAACGAACGCCACGCGTTTGCTTGCTGCTGGCCGTGTGGCGGGCGACAAACTAAGGGCGTGCAGAGATTGTGAGATCTCTTCCGATTCACGCCTCGGCGGGGACGGCGATGGTGGTTCCAGAGAGCTATCCCGAGAATGCGGCGATCCAGAACCTGATGAAGAACCATATATGGGAGATGTTGGCGCGGTGATTGGTGGAGGATCGTTCCAGCGCTGAATTTTTTGTCCCCGTGAGCCTGCTTCCCATGATCTTAGGTGAACCTCACCCACCCGAAATTCTAAATGCGCGGCATCTGGAGCTATCACGATGACCTCTTGTGCGGTGGAGGCACTGTGCATAGCTTTGGTTGCGGACGATGCAATCGATACCGCGCCAATGAGGTGAGGTCCGACTCTAGAACAAGACTACATAATCAATGCATAAGTATCATGTCAATTCTGATAGGCCACGGCCACGCACAACCGAGCTGAGAACAAAACGTTTCCTAGGGTCCTTGTGTCGGACACGGAGGTACAAGAGACAAGCTGCCTTGTCCTCTGAGATCATCTCCCTGGCTATTCATGAGAATAAAGCGGTGGAATGAAGAGGTAGGAATCATACTGGTAAGCACGGTACAGATGGGGCGCATCGTCCGGGTGACTAAAATCATATGCGGGAGTCCCAATGATCTCCTCGGATTCAAAACCTTCCCAATAACCCAATTGAAGGTAAATTCCTCCTCAAAAAAATGTTACGAACACACCTAGGATTTCTGATACGGAGTTAGAGACGTAGGATACCTTCCCCTATGTTGAGCATGAGAGTTATATTTCGTAATATGCATTACAAGATATGCTCACTTCTTTCCATGCTTCAATGGCCACGACTGGGGTCGTGTGAATCATACGTCATACGTGGGAAAGGAGAGCTCTTACTGAAGGAAATGGACGGTGTGTTGGCTTCCACTCCGCTGTCTTCCCGAGCCACAGAGGGGATGCAGGACGGGGAGTGTTGGTGTCCCCAGAGCCCTCTGGAGGGTCGATGAGTTTCGAGATATCCAGCTTGGAGAGTCGTGAATGAATATAGACGGGAAGAGTCGATGTAGAATCCGGTAGGAAACAGGTTGCTTTTTAAACGAGCGATGAGCGGCGGAGTGTAAATGCTGAAGTTAAATAGGAGGAGGAGAGAAAAGGCAACTGCTGAGACACAGGCACACGCGTGTTCGATTCGAGATCCAGTTGTTGAATGGCAGAACAGAGCAGGCGGTCATCGATATGCATTGATAGAATAGGGAAGATCTGAATCTGCAGTTGGATCTGAGCTTGACCTGAGGGAGAGGGAATCGAAAGTGATACACTTACGGAGGAGGTCACCACCGCGGAGGCTACACAGACGACACACCTGACCTGACCCCAGAGCAACGCTACTACCGATGGGATTTATGCGAATAGTAAAGAAGCGTGGTCAGCTATATGAGGAGGGTTACAGAAAAAGAGAGCGGGAATCTGCAAGAGAGGCAGGATGCATATGAGAGAGATCTCAAGCATTCATACGCTGTAAATTCCGCCGACTGCTCACCAAAAAAACATCTCACAAGCAAGCAAAAACAGCAGGCAGGCATGGCAGATCTCAACTACACAGATCTCGGCAATTCTATCTGGATTACGTACTTCATTCCCTTATTTGGTTATCTTTTAAAATATTATTATTATTTACTCGGGCACGGGCAGTGGCACATCGAGCATTGCACCTTTACCTGGTACCCCCTCCATGCAAGCACAGAGCCATCACCATGTGGTCAACAACAAGAAATATCGCACCTGGAGACCTCGTTATCATCTGGCTCGTGAGTATATACTCTCTCCTTCTATCTCCAACGTTGTCTGATATCTTGCTCTAGACACGCGATTCAGTCCAACCCCTCATTGTCACTCCCGGCAAAGAATTCAACGGCAAGTTCGGGGTTTATTCTCATTCTGATCTGGTCGGGATTCCATACGGTTCGAAGGTTGGCTCGCGGAATGGCAGAGGTTTCATCCATGTGCTACGTCCTACTCCCGAGCTTTGGACCATGGCACTTCCACATCGCACTCAAATACTGTATATTGCCGACATTGCGTTCATTGTATCTTATTTGGATATCAAACCCGGTAGCCAGGTCGTGGAAGCAGGTAAGCAAATTAACATGATACCCGCTTCATACACAGTCAGAAATTGCATCCTGTTGTCCGTCTTCTTTCGTTATTGGACTTTATCTTTTGTGAAAGTTCCCAGGATCTAATCTGTAATCTATAGGAACGGGGTCTGGCTCTTTCTCACACTCTGTCGCGCGAACCGTTGGCCCCAATGGACATTTATATAGTTACGAGTTCCACGAAGCGAGAGCTAATAAAGCACGGTGGGTCCTTGGGGTTCTTTAAAAACTTGAATGGATGCATTATCTTATTCCTCTTCGTTCACTAGTGAAGAGTTTCGGATTCATGGACTTTCGGAGATCATCACGCTGACTCATCGGAACGTTTGCAAAGAAGGCTTCACAGTTGTCGACCAAGCAGACTCAGGTTTTCCACTCTGTTTGACCGATCCAAGATGCAGACTAAGCTCGTTTGGCTTTAGTGTTCTTAGACCTTCCTGCGCCTTGGGATGCCGTCATGCACGCGAAAAAGGCATTGCGAGTGAGTAATCAATTCAAAATGAGCCTTTCAAATTCACTGGGATGGCCGTGCGATGATTGGATCCCGCATGATAACGAAGCAGGCAGTTCACTCATGCAGCTTCTTTCATCTCCGCTCTGCAGTTTTCCGTGATTTGATTTATCTGACGCTATATCTGTAGAAAGATCGGGCAACACGAATATGCTGCTTTAGCCCATGCATGGAACAGGTTCTCCGAACAATTGCGGCGCTCAATGATGCGGGATTCTCTGGTAAGTCTATTTCAATCCCCTACTATTTTTACGTCTTCAGAAAGCTAGTTTGATCCATGTCCTGCTTTTGTGACAAATGACGCTTCTCATTTGACAGATATAACAATGTACGAGACGCTTCTCCGCCCTTACGAAGTCCATACAATCCCAACTCTCCAGCCTATCGGCGAAGTCAGCAGAAAACTGAAGCAGCAAGAAGCAAGGCGCGAATACAAGCGGCGGCAGCAAATTGCGGCATCCCAGGCAAAGAAGGAACAAGCCCAATCAGAGAAGAAACGGAAGCGGAGCGTGCGGGAATCCGAAGAACTCGAACTCAAAAATAAAACCGACGAAATCGAAGATGGGGAGACGCATGAGTCCGTAGACGTGGCTGATACTGGCACGGAGGCGAAAAAGATACGAGTGGGAGAAGATGGGCTGGGTGGTCAGGCTCAGGGTCGTTCGAATTCGAATTCGAAAAATCCGATCTCTTTGGGTCCATCAGCAGCGAACGCTGGGGACGGAGACGAAGACCCATCAATCTCGGAAATTACAGAAGACTTACAAGTGCCGTCGTCGTCGCTTCCCTCTACCTCTGCCGAAAAACAGCTGGGAATGGCCGAGGACGCCGTCCGCGCGGACAGCTTTGCCGAGAGCGGAGCCGTGGTCGTGCATGAGCCTCCACCGGACTCTACCGAACCTTTACCCTCCTCAGATTCATCAAGAATGGTCGTTTCTCGAGTCATCAACGAGGTGCGCGGGCACACCTCTTATCTGACTTTTGCCGTTCTACTTCCAACCGCCCTACCCGGAGAAAACTCACATATGTGCTTGGACGCGACTGAAAATAGGGATGAAAACGCTAGCAAGGACATGACATGATTAGACGTGATTGTTCTATTTACAGATAATAATAACGATTCGAGACAGTTCGCTATCGGCTGATTAGAAGCCGTTCTGATAATGTCAGGAGGTGTATCAGTTCGACCGTCTCTCCGGACTTCTTCAAGCAATTCGGATACTATTCAGTATAACGATATGCCCGATAATGTCCTAATTGCTTGAAAAAGTCCAGCGTGAGTCAGCAATTAATTATGCTGGTACGTTCTAAAGACAGTACGGTATCCGCAACGCTAACACAGTTGATGATAAGAAGAATTCGGTGTGCTCAGTCAGCAACAGCTCTGCGAAACGCGGCTTCTGCGTCCCGTTCTGCTTTAATTTGCTCCACAGACTTGGGAACCCGTGCTCGCAATACTCTCGTGGAAAGCGACGGTGGTGAAGAAACCTCTTTAGGTCTTTTTCGTTTTGGAACAGATCTCGATGAGTCGGAAAGACGACGTGAATCTCCAACTTCATCGCCACCTCCCTCGTTGATGTATCCACCCTTACCAAGATCCTCATCGGGCTCCGATAATCCGGATGGTGATTCTGGGGACGTATTTTCGCGTTGTCTTCTGGAGGAACGCCGTGGCTTGCGAGCATTCGTCGTAGCGTTCATCTTTTGCCGCCCCTTCGAGGCGGAAGAAACAAAACCCCGTGTCCCTAATGAACGCGGACTGCGGTTGCTCACATGCTGTTCTAATGGGGACTCGACCTTTTTGAGCATCTCAGCTGAGGTTCCGTCGTCTCCGAAGATGGGCTCATTCGCGCCTAAATTAATCTGTCGCGCCTCGTTCTCCTTGGCGAAATCAAGCATTGACTTTGGAGCCTGGGGTTCCGTAGGGGGAACTGGCTTTCCCCTATAATCGGGAAAGATCTCTTCAAAATCGTCGTCCGCCTCGTCATCGTCATCGATTTGTTGAGCGCCAACATCTGACATCAATAGTGGCTGATCACCCTCCACATGACCAACAGAACTTCCACTCAGGCTGAGTTTGTCATGAACCTCATCCCGCTCAGCAGCAGTGCCAGTATCAGTGGCCGGCTGATATGTCCCATGTTCAAATCGCGGGAGGTGGAAGGGCTGGACTACTGCGTCCGCTTCTGTTAGGAATCCACCTGGTTGTTCAATTTCCGTCTGGGGATGAATTTGAATGAAAAGAAAGAACATAAGCTCCGTCTGTACGGCATACACACCGTTATTTCATCAGCAATATGCCGTAAACCCGACGCTGGGGGCTCATCTCCGCCCGCGTACTGCTCTTGTAGGCGTTGCCGTATCCGCAATCCTTGAATAAGCCTTGACCAGCGCTTGATAACACGTTCTCTCCGTTTAATCTGCTCCCTTTGTTCCGCCTCGCGTTCGGCGGTCCAGTAAGCCTGGTAATTGACGTAAAAACCGGTTCAAGATCGAACTGATGAAATTATGAAGCCTCACCTCGAGCAATGTTTCTTCGTTTTCGGCCGCGACGACGATCCCAGAGACAACAGGAAATGCACGCCCTTTCTTAAATTCGAAACTCGTCACAGCCTCGGCATGATCGAATCCGAGTTTCCTTGCAATTTTCGCTGTTCCTTTGTCTAAAGCGAAATAGGTCTAAGCATGTCACTAGATCTGTATAATGGGTGATCTTACACGGGATGTGCGCAGCTCCCTTGGGTAACATTGAAGGCGTGTAAAGATCGATGTTTCCAAACTCATTTTTGGGTACAACCCCCTATACACGAATTTCAGCACCGTTCCGGTGGAGACCCTCGTTCAAGCCTCTTACATTTACAACCGGATCAGGAATGTAGGGCTCCGTTTGCGTCTCGGAATAGAGCCCTTGAAGCATCTCGTCACCTTCCTGCTGCGCGAGCTCTAGAACACGCCGGCGCTGAATGGTGACTGCACGTTGCTTAACCCATTTCATTGGTTGAGCGCCCTCCTTCACTCGCCGGCCTATTCGCATCCAGTTGTCCGCAGTCTTCAGTGTTATTACGTTTGAACGGGGGTAAACAGGCTCGCCCCTGAACTTCCCGATCTCAGTTTTGGGAGATATTACTTCTTCGCGTTTGAGGTGTTGTTCCAAGACATACCTGGTGTTATTCAATGAATTAGCTTGGTAGAACGCGTGAAGAAAAGTCATTCACATACAGAGGATGATTCTTGAAGCCTGCGACTGACGTTGGCATACCTTCCGTGAACTTGAAGAACTCGAACTCGTCATCCTCGACATCATCACGAACAAGCCTGTACGGCCGAGTTACAAGTACCATCACGGATTCCCACCATTCCTTCCGCCCCTTGCCTCCAAGTTGTGCTTTAGTAGTCTTCTTGCCATAGTCTCTTGCGTATCGCGCAGTGACATCTCGGCAGTAACCATCTTCTTCAACAGCGACAACATATACCATCCTATTGTTCCTGTCATTGGGCGAAGGTTCAAATACTTTGCGTTTGTTGACTATGTATCGCGTCGGGTCAACGGGCATCCATTTTCCATCTGGCCTAGAAAACACCTCCGTCCAGAAGACAGGCGGAGTACCACCGATCGGAGGAGCTGGTGCTAACAAGGATTAGTATAACGACATTTGCATCAAGACTTCCTTGAGATGTTCTTACTGCTTTGACGCGAGCTTGACTTTGAACCTAATCGTTGTCCCTTTGACTTCGACTTGCGTAGTTTGACGACTGGCTTCGGCAACGCCTTCCCTTTCCCTTTGATATCCGGCTTCGAAGGAGTCGCAGAGCCTGACAAGGTCTGCCCGACCCCGGGAAATAATTCCCGTTCATCCCCGTCCTGAAGACCAGGGATCGCAACCTCCTCCATATCATCATCGTCGTCTTCTCCATCCTCGCGTTCACTCAAGTGTGACTCGCCCGCAGATGAATCCGCCTTTTCTTTACCCTTCTTCTTCTTGGAAGGTTTTTCTTTTCCTACGTTAGCCTGCCAAGGGACGCTCTGCAAAGAAACCACGAGTCTGGCGGGAATGTCGAGAGCCCGACACAAGGCAGTGAAGAGCTGGGAGCTGACATCTCGGCTTCCGCGACGCTTCAATGTATGTTTCATTAAGCTCTTCGGACCTCTGAGCACCTCACCACCGTCCTCTTCGAAGTCGACCTCGAACAAAATCTTCTGAACCTCGTCGAAAGTTCTTGACCGGATGTGCCCGGTATCCTCAATATCAAAGAACTCTTCGTACCACCATTGTGTAAGGTGCATCAAAGCTGTTTCGAAAACGCGGCCACGTTTTGCGGCCTCCGGGTAGCGTTTCTTTGTGATCATGGCAAACGATGTTTGAAGTGATATTGGAGTCAGAGATAACAGACGTGCCTAAACACCGCTCCTTAGTGCATAGCGTGGACCACGTAGCATGAGAGACTAACTTGTAAAATATCGTCATTTAGCCATTTGTTGCGAATTATCGCGTTCGCTAGCAATGCGACGGTATGGATCTTGTGGCAAGTAAGTCTGACCGCCCGCAGTTCAGCACTTTGTTCCGCCTGCTTCCTGTGACGAGAGTGAAATTGGGAAGGAAGGTTATGATAGACGTTTAAGCTTACTTGCGCTTCGGATCAGCCTTTTGTGCCTTCTTTAATGTGATCTCGATGTTTCCCTCTCCGGCTTTATCAGTCTTGCTTGTGGATTGGCCTTCTTCTTGACCCACTTCAATGTTGTATTCCGGTACGTCTTCTGGGGTTCTAATTATAGTTGTTGCTGCGACGGGTCGAGTGGAGACATCTTCCCAGTCCATTTCATCGTCGCTGTCCACGTCCCCTCCAGATTCAGGCAAACTTGATGTTGTGGCATTCCGAGAAAAGCTCATCGTGTAGCGTCTTGATGCGTGCTCTCCAAATCAAATCGTGTCAGAGTGTTTATATCTCAAACATGAGAGCAGAGACCTCGGTGGTGGTCGTTGCTGACGAAGAGGTCTACTAGAGTGTCCCGTTCTGGAAGCATGACGCGAACGGAGTCATACTCGCGTCTCGCATCCCTCACCTCCCTTGGTCGGTCTTCCAAAAAGACTCATCCTCCTTGTTTCTTGCGAACAGAGATGAGTTCACACTCACCTGATACCCATTGACCCAAAAAAAGCAAACCTAGATTAAATGCCTATGCAAGCCCTAAACCTAAATCATGTCGCTATGCACATAGGGAAAGGTCAGGTAACAATCAATATCTGCGAAGCGATTGTGTGGTTAAAACCCGAATACGAAAACTAATGCTGGCTAATATTATAGGTATAGGATAAACATACATCGTATATGGCAAAAACGTGAACATGTTATTAGAAGAAGTGCTTCAAAAAGCTACGTCCGCCGGCCAAGACGGATACGACGAAATTCTTATGTATGAATCTTTTGTGTTGCATCCGCCAGCTCCCTTTTCTCCACACTCAGCTCCTCCAAAATGAGCTCCTAGCCAAATATGCTACTTTCTGTCTCGCAAACGGTGCCTTCCTCGGGCAACGGACCATTGATGAAGTATTCCCGCACAATATTATTCGTGCAAACGGAATCAGCCGAAAATGAACAATGCTACAGGGATTGCAGGTGAGAGACTCATACAGGTCGGTCAGGCGGATTGCACATACTCCAGATGAATTTTGCGTAAGAACGACGGAGTCCTTGAAGTTCCTTGACACATTGTGAGCTCTATGTAGTGTGTGGGTCACTTGTAGTATTAGACAGGATTATTCCTCCTTACGCCCAGAGGGGTGATACAGGATCTAGAAAGGAGGGGAGAAGATGTTAGCATGACACGTCACACATCCTTGACAGGTCAGCCCACTGACCAGCAGCATTCCCAATGAGCAGCAAAGGGTAGCTGGTAGTCTGAGGGATTAAGCCTTGTTCTCTACGTCAGCACTTCTCAAAGGAGATAGGCACTTGAATGTAGCTTGCCATTGAATTTATCCATCGTGGAGACCTTCCAATTTCTGTATCATAGCAGTTAGTTGAAACAGGACCAGACTATCCGTCAGACTTACGCGCACGTAATCCGAGCGCTAAACATATCTGCGAAGCTTGACGACTCGGCCAAGTCCTGATACGCCTTACGGATGCTCTCAAGGCTTTCAGGGCGATTCTCTACTATGTCGCCACATCGAATTGCAAGCAGGGCCTCTCTTCCTGCTCGATATGGAGCGGGAGATTCCCCAGGAGCAGGGCATTTCAACTGAGGCAAGCTGTTGCCCGCACCGAGGGCAGAAATCGCGTGAAATGCGGAGGTATCTCCCTGTTCTAGAGCAGCTCCTGCGTTCGCAAGAGTTGCGCCAAATATATGTGTGAAATAAAGGACGCCCTAGATAGTGGCCTTGACAGAAGGGTAATCAACAACCTCGTAGTCTCCGTCAGGCGAAGACGAGTTATAGAAACCCAAGGGCTCTTCCTTAAGACGGTCGAGCAGGCGAATGACACGGGCCTCGACAAGCTCAGTGCTGTTCTCGTAGATTGCACAATTTGAGGGGCCTGCAGAGACACACGAGCGATAAATGTCCCTTAGCGTAGCATCAGCATCCCGAAGGCTTGTCATCCATGCTCCTGCAAAGCGCCATTAATCAGGGGCAGGTCACAAGGGAAACAGATCACCAGAGTAATAATCATCTGTATCCAGTACACCATCAAGGATAAGTCGACCAACACGATCCTGCAACAATGAGCGTAGGTCAACCGTGGGTAAAAGTCATGATCACTGCATACGGTGAACCCACAGGAAACATTGATGCGAAGCTGGAATGCAGTTTGACAATGAAAACCTTGAAATATGCGGATTACCACTTACGTTGCGCCCAACACGGTTCCATAGCTAGGCGAGAAGGTCAACACTTTACCGTTAAGGATATATGTCCGAGTCAACGCACGAAAATCCCCAGTACTGAAGTTTGTCCTGTCTAAATGCTTTGACCATAGTCAGCATGTCACGAGCAACGAGGGGCGTCGAAACCCGCTCGGCAACGAAACGTGCACGATCAGCCGCGATGTCAGCTATTATCCCTGACACAGCGTATGCTCTCCCAAGATCAGAAATTGACGTGTTGAAATTCAAAGGAAACTCCGCGAAGAATTTGGTCTCCTCGTACTGTTCATCAAATATGGACAAAGCAGGAGTCGTGAAGCCAACACCTAACGAGACGGGTTCATATTAGTCGGTATTCTCTTAGGGGTGAAGAGGAAAAGACCTCTGGGATCGAATCCAACCAAGTCAAACTGATCGGATACGATTGTTCGGCAGTAATCTCCAGCGGTGAGGAGATCCGCGACTCCCGAGCCTCCCGGTCCTCCTGCAAATAATCCCAGAAATTATCAAAGTAGTCTCGTTGTTGACAGATGATCAAAACCTGGATTGAAAAGGATAGGCCCTAGATATTTTTCGTGTCCAGAAGGATACGCCGAAGGATATCTAATCATAGCAATGGCACCTTCCCCCCCGGAGGGCGAGGAGTACAACAAGGGGACCTAAAGAATATGCAACGATGACACATATTTCGGATTGATCGATTAGAACGTTCTCACTGTCAGTCTAGCACACTGGAAACGTCCATAGCAGTCGATCCAGTTGAGCCCTTTAGACGGATGAATCTAGGAAATGGATTAGGAACAGAAATGACCTATGATACAATCGTGAACTCTCACGTCCGTCCAGTTGAAGGAGTCAGGATCGTCTACTGCGGTCGAATTATCCTGCCTGCTGACAAGACCAGCGCGGCAGAAAGGAAACTGCCAGTAGTGAGCAAACACAAGTAAGAACGACAAAACCGCGAAGTGGTGAAACCGCCGCGAGCGTTTCCCATGGTTGATAATCCTTGAGTGCGTTTCACGCACTACTTGCTCCACTTTCGCCTTCTGCTGGAAGAAATAGTAGCCTTGGACGTGCATTGGATTACTGAGTTGGAAGAGACAAATGCAACATACCTAGTCTTTTTATACTCATTTGTTGAATTTGCACTTAACGGGCGCCCAAGGGTGGGGTCTAGTAAGCAGCACATTCACAGCATTGACAACCTTTAAAGTCATCCCATATGCCTAGCGCGGTGACGAACTCCATATGCACTTGGAGCGCGCCGGTGGGTTAGTGTGTCATGCTTGGTATCGGTCAGCAAGTTTAGTACTAAGGCTGCAAATGTTTGTATGTGTAATGTAAGGAGACAAGTCAACACGCAAGTGTGTGATGTACATACCAACCAGTTTCTGATCCTTGGCGATGGCTGCATCGGTTCCTGATATGCTCGGGCTTGGTTTGGGCGGTCATTCGACACAGCAAAATGTCTCACATGTTCGTCCTCCCTATCTCGGTACCGATTTAGAGTGCTTTAAGGGGTTCCACCCAATGGGGCACCTCAGATTATAGTAGGCTCAGAAGCCTGCCGAGAAGATGAAGATGGATACTTCTGGCTTGTCCTCACGTCACGAACAGAACAGTAAACCAGCCTCGGAGTTTACCATCAGAAGCTACGCATCCATCGTCGATACCCAGGGACGCCAGTGACGGAAACTCCTGATTGCATCCCCTATCCAAAGACCTCTGTGGAAGGAGGGACCACAGTCAAAGGTACGATGACAAAATCGTAGTGGGAGACAATGATCTCGGCGACCTAGATATCAGCCAATGGAGGCGGAACGGGCTTACTAATAACGGGGTTACTGGACGATGGTGATGCCGGAGGTCGGAGTCAAAACATACAGTGGGCCCTAGGCAAAATCGCAGGTGTCTTTACCACCCCGCAACACTGCTAAAAGCCAATCCAGAATACGGTTAGCCAGATGCACACGGTCTGCACTGTTCTCCACTGCTAATTGATTCTGTAGTGAGTCGAGGAAATAAAATCGCTCTGGATCGACCTATCCAACAAACTGAAAACGAAAAGAAGCCAGCGTCTGCGCCGATACGGTATATTAATATTGGTTCGGTTGATTGTGTAGATATGTTGATGGAGGTGGTAGTATTCATTTGATACGTATGCATGAGATCAATCTGGTTCGAAACGACCTGAACGATCATACTCGTCTTCTGACCATAAATCTGTACAACGTCTGAGATTCGCAAAACTCTGGAGGCAGGATGAAGATCGGAGAACGCACCACTCCCTCCAGTGGACTCATCACTCGACTCTTCATCCGGATAATCATTCTTGTAGTAATCCTCCGCTGCAAAAACATTTAAATCCAGTTCAATAAGCATCAAACCATAGGACACGGCGAACCAGAAGGAAGACGCACGAACCATTCGAATCTTCATCGGCCTCGTCCTCAACTTCCGACTCGTCTTCAAATTCATCATCAAGGTCAAAACCTGGGGGGAGACCTGTTATAGTTGCTACATTCCCTGTGGGAACGAGGACTTGACGGGATCCGGTTGATGATGAGGGGAAGTGGAAGAAAATGTCGTATACGTATTCGCCGCTAGGTGTTGATGGCGAGAAGGCTTGGAGTGAAGCGTTGTTGGTGGAGGAGGAGGTCATGGTGGTTGGGGAACTTGAGAGGGAAGGGAGGTCATCGTGGACTAGGTCAGATTATCAATAAAAACCAGAATATTTCACAGTAGAATGTTTGAATAGAGCGGAGAGCGGACCTTTGAGATAATCTTGTAGGAGATCTTGAAATTTCTCCATCTCAGGATCAAGTTTGGCTCCAGTCGAAGTAGGCGAAGGCGCTAACTCCGCATCATAAATCCTAATCCCCGACCTGGTCTTCTCTATATCTTTGGAAGATCTGACTCTAGGTCTGTTCACGGCACTTTATTAACAAGCCTAGTGAGATTCTGAGAGTCATTTCGTACGCACGGTGTAGGATTGAATCGGGACTGTCGCTCTGGCTGTTGTGTAATAACGCGGTATTTCCTCCCCTGAGCATTGGTTTGTGTAGTGCTCCTCTGCCTCTTCTTCCCAGCCACCGGACTTAAAGGGCTAGATTCATAGTCCTTCTCTTTCTCTGCTTGCTGACCAGATTTGGAAAATGCGGATATTCGACTCTATAGGAGAGGAGGGAAAGCAAGAAGCCGAGGTTGGGAGATGTGGCTGCATTCTAGGGTTTGGGGAGGACGTACTCTCAATTCATCTCCCTTCATCTCTTTCCACTCCGCTTCATCAACAGTTTCGGCGAATTGAAATACATTAACGCCTCCGGATTTTCGTCGTTTCGTTCCTTTATCATCAACAACTGTAGCAAATGGATACAGTGAATAATGGTTCGAGTGTTGGGAAAGAAGGGCATATGTACCAAGCATATCTGGGACATCTTCGCTATATTTTCGCTTGATTCTGATGATAGTAACTTCTCCATCGGAGGTGCTGGGTTTAACTTCTGGAGGACCCATATGGTACAGAAAGATTCAGAGAGGAAACCGCGAAGGAACGCGGCACGCGGTAATGACCATATCCTGCACGTGACGCATCACTTTCTCAACTCAGACTCAAAGCTGAAGCTTCACCACGACATCGACAAGACTCAAGAACCCGTAGAATGTCCAAATTCGCACCGCACAGACCATCTGCGAGTAACCCGAGAGCAACACCTCAGACGTTATGCCAAAGGTGTCTCAAGCGAGGCAAGTTCATCTTCCATTTGTCGGTCAAACAGTAGAATAACCTCAACCTGTTGGTTTTACCCTCAAATATAGGACATTTCACGTATCAGTGCAAAAATGAACGACCATACGTATCACGACCCTCACGTACGCAGATGCTTTCCAATCCGAAGCTTGCCGCAAAGGTCAAACCTGAAGTGGAGATACCTGAAGAGTTTAGGAATAAGTACATCTTCCATTTGCTCTGTTTTGTTTTCATTGTGTTTCTCATCGTTTTTCTCTTTGGTGGGATGCAGGTCTGGTATGGCGAACAAGATTCTGGAGGCAAAGGAGAAGGAAAGAGCTGTGACGAAGGCTGTTGAGATTGGGAAGAGGAAGAGGCATGCTAGGTACGTCCTTGGTATTCACGTTTGACAGAAACAACTTGTGTTTGACGACTTCCGCTTAGTGAGTCCGAGTCGGGTTCAGACTCAGACTCAGACTCGTCTTCGGACTCAGATTCCGATACTTCAAGCTCGGATTCAAGTTCAGTGAATGATTCCACTCGGAGCAGGAGCAGGAGCAGGGGTAGGAACAGGCAAGAGTAGGAACAGGAGCTGGTCACGATCAGTATCATCCAGATATTCATCGCATTCTGGAAATCGGCGTCACCCCGCCCAGAAAGCGAGGCGCCGGGATTATTAGGTCCCGGTCCCGGTCTTACGGCTCTGACGATGACGATGACAGACATTACAAACCGAAATATTAGCAGCTAAATCTCGGATGCTACAGAAGCTGCAACAGCTCTTGACCTGTTTCCCGATTATTCTCCTCCACGTTTCATTCTCGTTCATATATTGACATGCATTACCTATCAGCCTCTCCCGACAAATGGCATTCCAGTCGCCCTGTATACAAAGCATCCAATTACTTCCGATACAGTTGCATGTAACAGCAGCAATAACAATCACGTACATGATATCCATTTCCAAAACAGACACCGAATTCGGAAGACTTGCGATGTGGACTATAGCATTCGCAACGTGCTTCGCGTCCATCATGGGTTCAGGCTTGATTTCTCCGTTAGGCTGTAATGCTCCTTGCTCAAGACGAGCAGTTATATTTGTGTATGCATTTCCTGAGTCACGAGTCCGTTGAAGGATGTTATAAAATTGGTGGGGGCCTTGCAGAGCCGCAAGGAGAAGAGCTTACCTATGTTGATTTGGGTGCAAGCGATTCCGAATGCTCGCCCGTCTAGAGCAATTGACTTGGTTAAACCTGTTATGGCATGCTTTGATGCTGTATATGCTACGCTGTGAGGTCTGGGCGTATGGGATGATATAGATCCATTATTGATGATACGCCCTGAAAGCACCCAGCACCAATTCCAATCAGTACCAGTGTAGCTACGGGAAGGGATTGTACTCGAGAAAGCAAAGCTCAGCGAGCCGTACCTCCTTGAGGAGTCTGACTCTTGAACATCTTGAAAGCCTCACGAGTGCACAAGAAAGCGGCAGCGACATTCGTATTCATTACCTCCTGGAATATTGCCAGGGGTAGGTCCTCGAGTGGTACAGCGGGAGCGCTTATCCCAGCGTTCTTGGAAGGAGTATCATTTTAGCTTTTTGGCTAGATATGAATGAACTAGGAGAGCATCCTCGTTACATTGAACAACAAGTCTAATCGTCCTAGCATAAGCATTCGTTAATATGGCAATGACAGCACTTTGAATTCGTAGATAGAGATTCTGAGATTGACCATATTCCCTTTTGGCAGCTTCGAAAATAAGTTGCACAGTCTTCTCGTCTTTGATATCTCCAGCTACGATGTAGGGCGGGTCAGATCCGGTACAGAGGTTTGCGGTTTCTTGTAAACGGGAGTGAGAGCGAGAAGTGAGTATGAGAGACCAATTATCGGATGAGAGAGCGATGGATGTTTCTCTGCCGATTCCTGTGTATATTTGATGAGAAAATGCTAGAGGAGGTTGGATAATAAGGATGAAGTGTATATGTACCCGATGATGCGCCTGTAACAATTGCTACTTTCCTCCTTCTGGTTCCAGAGTCGGACTCGGACATTGTCGTAGTACTAAAGAATGTCACTGAAGAGGTACGATAATATTAATTACGATCACAACGAGCTGCGGAACAGGGTCGCACGGAGGGAAAGTGCGACGTTTCGTCAAGTCGGATGCGGTGAATCAATTGAAGCGCGTCGCACGCGTGTCTCGTCTTCGTTTCGAGTTCTCGTCCTTTCCCTTTCTGTCTACACCTGGCCTGTCCTTTCTTCTCTCACTCATTCCTTCTCTTCACGAGGCCTCATCTCGTCCACATCCATGACGCGCACCAAAGACGTAGCGCGTCCCGCCGACTGGCAAAAGACTCGTACGGGCACGGGGAGTCTACGCTCACCGAACCTTTCACTCTCCGCCAATACCGCTGCCAATACCCACACTAAGAACCCCGAAAAACACGAGAGGGAATTAGGGGAAACAAATAGGACGAGAAGGAAAGAATATGAACAACCGCAAGGATTTGTCGCTGCGTTTTTGTGGAGGCTGTGGATAAAGACCCAGACGACGTTTGCTTTGTCCATGTTGGAGACTTGGGAAATCGTTCTCATTTGTGAGTGTCTTTTTTTATTATTATCGCTCTTGTTCTGATCTTGCTCTCTTGCGTTCTTATCCTGCTTCGTTGGTCGATTCTTGTCTCTAACCCCAACCAACGCTTACGGTCTAATCCCTCTTCATCACTCTGCGGTACTTTCTCGCACAAAAACGCAAAAACGACAACACTCGTGTATACTCGATACTGTCTGATACCGCTAGTTGTGATAACTGGGAGCATAACCCTCCTCTTCACAGCAGCGCTCATCAGACTCCTCCCTCGCATTTTACTCTTCGTATCTCAACAAGCCCACTTTTTCCTCGATTCATTCGGATTTGGGTTCGGGTTGCAGGTTGCAGATGTAGGGGGTGTGGGGGATTTGGTGAAGGATGTAATGCATGGTGAAAAATAGATGGTCGAGTGGGTGAACCGGTAGATCTAGATGCTGGAATGGTGGAATGGGTAAGTGTGTCTGGTTGTCGCTTAGATGCGTATGTTGTTGAAGGTGATGTATTTCTTGCGATACAGTTTGCTGAACGCTCTACCGCTATAATCCAGCCGTGACATTGGACACTTCCTTCCGTACCTAATCTCATCTCACTTCTATCCCTTCCCTCCGCGACCTACTCACAGGCCCGAGTTTCATATTCAAATACCCAAACGAACTCACCTCGCCACATCATTTCACGATCCATCCTCACTTCTCCTCCCCTTTATCTTACGACAATCACTTTCTACGATTGACTTTTCCCCCTTAATACCAAAGAATGTTTGTAGATATGCGTATGTCGTATTCCGTACGGGCAATTTCGATAGTTTCCTCTTCTGCGTTTTTTCTATCCCTAGCTTCTATTGGCCACTTGTTCAAGCTATTGACTCCCGGTTTAATTTTCTGATATCTCTCCACCTTCTAAGATACAGAACTAGGGACTCTTCCTATGTGCACCTCCTTCGCAAAGACAGGTCCAATGTTTTCTTGGATAGAAGATGATTCCATTTTGTCCTTTTTGGTATTCGGTCGATCGACAGGGCCTGGACTTTTGACTTTTCTTAGGCAGAGAATCTCACGCGAATGAGTGAAAATAATGAAAATACGTTTTAACGTTTCTACGTACGTATACATCGTTGAGGTCAAGGTTATTGGTATGGGATAATGAACCGTATGCATCCTCATCCTCCATTCCGATCCATAAACATTCCAACTAGCCTTCGAGTCCACTACCAGTAACATTTAGTGATCCGTCTCCTCCCACGTCCTCCCGACAGTCTTCGCCAAATCCGCTTCAGTAATCTTCTTCCCACTCGTAAAGTACCCCGAAGCGATCTTCGCGTCAATCTCAACGCGTGAGTCGGGTGGAATGAGGTACTCGGGTAAGTCGTATCGTTTGAGAATGGGTATCCCCGATTGGACAATAGCGTTGTATTTCCTGCACGGAAGTGTATGTGCATCAGCATGATGTAGTCAGTATAGAGAGGAAAGGAGGAGTAAGAGAAACGAGGCTGACATGTCACTCATTGATACCATGTTATCGATTTTGGTAATACCGAGCCAGTGAAGAACGTCAGGCATGAGCGCTTGGAATCGCATATCCTTCACGCCAGCAATTAACTCAGTTGACTTGAAGTACTTGTCTGCAGAGTCACCACCACGCTTTCGCAAGTTATACACCAAATATCTAAAGGCAGACGAACATAAGGTGGTTGCTACTAGCGCTTGGAATACTTGAGCTTACTTTGTGACCTCCCCGAGTGCACGCCCTTCTTTGCGGAAATAGACGACGAGGCCGACGCCGCCACGTTGGGCGCAGCGCACGCACTCCTCAATGGCGAAGATGAGGTAAGGCTTGCAAGTGCAGATGTCCGAACCAAAGACGTCAGAACCGTTACCTGTTACAAAGCGCGTCAATTTCCGAACCCGGTGCATTTTGAAGCATATTTGAACTCACATTCGTCATGAACGCGTAAGGTCAGTTCTTTCTTCTCATCACGTAGATACTCCGGTGGGCCAACTGAATCATAACAAGTCACCGTCTGAAGGGCATAGAAACAACTGGAATACGAACAAATGTAGACTGTCAGACCGCCAATGGGAGGTAGGAAAAGCTTCACATCCGGACGAGTAATGAGCTCAGGGTACATTCCGCCGGTGTCTTCGAAAAGCGCCCTTCGAAGGAGCGACTCGGAACTTTAGTTGAGGATGAATCAACCAAAAAGTATACTTGGTGGGTCAGATTTGCTTACATGCCAAAGCGCTCTGCAACACCAGGGAGATACCAGACAGGCTCGACCGCAGCTTTGCTCGTGACAAGTTCGACTCCAGGGTCCGCATCACTCTCAGTCCCATCCGCATTGACAACCGGCCTGCTCTTCAGAACAACACGCCCGTCAATAGGGATATCACCCTTACGCGCAGCCTCATCCAGTTCTGAGAGTTTAATATGCGCTTTGGTTACAGCGATACTCGGACGGATATCAAGACCTTTTTCTTCTGTCTCGTCGCGAAATACTTGGGGTACGAGATGTCCCCAAGGATCAAATGAAACGATCTTTGATGGGTCGAACCATGCTGGGACCGGTGGGATAGACACCGGAGGCTCTGTAAGCGCATACGATGGCTTATGTGTTGGAGAAAGTGTGCCGAGTGCTACAGCAAGTGCACGATATATCGAATACGATCCTGAGTGCGCTCCAATAGCGTTGCGCTGCTTAATAGAGGACGGAAGACGCGAGCAGATGATTGGTCCACGGACTTTCGGATCTTCCGCTCCCCAAGTAAGCGTGTATGGCTTGATTCCATGTTGATCCGGATAGGCTGTACGGAAACATTGTGAGAAGCGCATATAACGTGAACGTGACATGTTCTACTCACTTGTCAAGATTACTCGTGAAGGATACAGAGCGCGTTCTCTTTCCTTCTCGGAAGGAAGCGGTCTATCGGCTTTGGGGGGAGAGACAAGAGTAGAGGGAAGAGTCGCTGACAGACCGACAACGGACTGAGAGGGAGAGGCGGCATGTGGGTCAACCAAAGGCTGTGTTGACGGCGTGTCGCGTCCACCATGGCCATGGGTGGGGGTCAGCATACCCAGTGCGGTGCGGGGAGAACTTGGACCAGAAGTTAGGATAGAGTCAACCTGCGAGAGATACGCATCAACATCATAGTCAAAGAATCGACGCCACGGGAAACGAAGTGACCTTCGCAGCAAGGACCTGCTGAGACTTCTGGAGCTCCTGGAGCTGAACGAGTATCTGAGTGAGCGCTGCATCTGAGGAGGCAGACATTGCGAGCTAAGTGAAAGGAAAGAAAGAGAGAAGGACTTGTGGCGATAGTGAGGACCTAAACTTGAGGTAACTCGCCGCCTGTTTGATAGAGTTTTTTAGACTAGACCGGCGCGACGCGTAACAAGATCACGTCACGGTAATGTTACGCGGATATGTCACGTTCTATTCTTGATTCTCTCAACTAGCACACGAGGGGAGAAGGAGAAGAGAAAGGGAATCTTTATGGGCGACGAACGGCTTTTATAGTGCCATGGTCGGACCGATTCCCTTTTGCCGGCTGCCGTCTCCTCTTCCGTTCCTATCTCTGTGTTCCATCTCAACGATAACACGAACGTGTCGTCAAATCATTTTCTTTCGAGTTATCACCAGCAGAATTTCCTGACCCCATATTAATATCAGTTCTGAACTCTCCCGCGTATCTCTCGCATATGCAAAGTAGTGGGCGGCTTATCCGACGCATTCAACTCGGAAATATCGTTCGGGGAGCTTCATGCTTGAGATAGGTAAACACCGTGGGTCCATTAGAATTGATTTCTAAAGTAACTACGCCAAATCTGCCATGGGAGTCGTACACTCTCACGAAGCTGAAGTTTGGGATTAAATGCATCAAAATTGGCCGCCTCCAAGCGCGTCAGGTAGTTCTGCACGGGAACCTGAGACAAAGCTAGATCAGTAGGAGCTACACAGGGAAGTGAGGCGAAAGCAGACTCTGACAGCATTCAATAAGACAGGTATGGCTTCTCTAGGTGCCTCAACTCGTCCGTTATTCTTGAAGAGTTCTCGCGCAGTAATGAGATGATCATTAGCTACGACCGCAAATTCATAAACCGCATCGGGTAAATTGGCCGCAGTGGGTCCATGCCGGAAGACTTCTTCCTGGTTGACGTGATGTTTTGCAGTGATGTTAGCTGGGATAACCATGACGCCCTTTGAAGCGTGGTAAGGCAGAGCTCGTAGGAGGGTTGCGATTGTTTGGGCCACGCCGAGATGTGAAGCCGCGTGAGACAAGGTCTCTGAGGACGACAGGCCGAGGATGGAGAGGAGGATGTAGTTGAGGGTAGAGGTGGTCGATTCAGCGTGGGCTAGGAGTGTGTCCATGCTCAGGTGCGAAGGAGAATTGAGCTCGACGTCCTTTGTAAACACGAAGGGTTAATGCAGCGACCCGATGGGCAGGGATACAAAACATACTCGTGCATCAACTATTCGCCTCAAGTGATACGGCGCAATATGTGCCACTTTTGACGCATTCCAAAGAGCAGCAGCAATAGGGTGTTGAGGTGTACCCAACTGTTGTACGGCATCTTTCCAGAATTGTAGTCGCATTTGCCCGATGAGAGGATTTGAAACTGAGTCTTGGATCATGGCCAACTCTAACTTCACCAAACTGTTTCGTAAATGCAGCGCTTAGACTGTGCAGAAGGGGTGTGATACGCACATAAAAGGCTCTAACTGCGAAACATGCCGGTTGTAGTGATCTTGGAAAGAATTGAGAAGTCAAGTACGAGTCTCTATCGTGTTTCTTGACAAAATCCCGACAATATGTATCGGGATCTTGTGGTCCAGCCGTGGAGGTGCTTGTACTTGCTGCATATCTCCGTGCTAACCTGATATTTTTTGCAGCGCGTTGTGCTGTCAGATATCCGCGGCATGGAGGAAGTTGTGTGAGGTGAAGGAGCGTCATGAGCGTTGGAGCTCAAGACGCGACTACGACGACATGGACCTTTGTCCATGATCACTATCTTTACTCATTCAGCCGAATCATGGCTATAAGGAGATCTGGCTTGCAGAAGGAAGTACTTGCTCTCTATCGTCGGTAACTAACTACTCTTTATTTTCTTTCCATCTCTTGCGACTGATGAAACCTTACTTAGAGCCTTGCGTCTGATTCGTACAAAACCCATCCATACGCAGCCGAAATTCAGCGCTTACATTCGTTACACGTTTCACCGTAACGCCCAATCGGTCTCACCAAGAGATATCAATGCTATAGAGCATCTATTGAGACTTGGACGAAGGCAGGTTGAACGATTAGAGGATAACTCGATGACTGATTTCCAGTTGGGTGGAAAGGAGATGCAAGAATGGGTTGATCAGAATCCAGGTCGGAGGTGACAGCAGCAGGGATACTTGGATGGTTAGGTATTTATTCGCCGTAACTCAATCTCCAATGACTAGACACAAAGCTGCTGGCTGCTACGCTAATATAGTGGATATGAACTCCCATCCTCCTGGGCTTCATTTCGTATGAGCCAGCTCTTCTGTCTCCTCGCATTAAGCGCCAATCCGCGCCACTCTATCTTGTATGGACCTCTTTTTTTCTCGTTCAATCTCGCATGTTCCAACGAGTAGGCTTGCTCGTATGCCAATCTACGTTCGTTGAGAATTTGTTTAATGCGAGCCATGGTTTTTCTGCACTATTTTCAACCTCAAGGGTTACCTCGATATTCCGGCTCGAAAAAGGGAGAGAAACATACACGCTTGTCTTTCTCTCCTGAATCTGTGCGACCGGGCAAGATTCCGAGTCGGTTTGCCTCTGCTAACTGCGTCGCAAGTAGGTTTCGCTCGCGGAGGACAATGTACCATAGCGTGTGTAGGTCCTTGAACGATTTTCTGCGCAGTTCTGTAGCATTCCAACTACGGCCTGGAAAATACGTGAGTGGTTAACGTGAAACCGACAAGCTGCAACACGATACGCACCCATTTTCGTGCCGACCTTCTCTGCCGATTCAACAGTCTCATACACGAACGACGATCCAGCTTCTATAGGCACCTTGCGAAAGAATGCGTAAAGACCATGATTTGGGTTGACAGTCACACCCAGCTGTGGTCGACTAGGCGGTTCTTTCTCCTTAGAAGCCAGGAATGCCTCGTATCGCTCGCGTTGTTGCTCCTCGGTTTCCTCTATCTTGGCGGGGATGGTAGTTTCCGTCGCAAGCCATCTGCGGGTATTTGATATAGATGCGGCAGGCCTCCGTGCTGCGTACAACCGCAGATTTGAAAGCATGGTGAAGTTATAGATATAGAAGAAATCTGACTTCTAAATGGTCACAAGAAACAGATCCGTCGATCTTATTGTTTCCAAATTTAGAGATCGGCGTTGAAGTGAGGTCACCGATGCCGATCACAGAATATCACAGAATATCCAACACAGATTCCAAATCACTCTCTTGCTTTCTACCTACCACAATGGAAGAAGACTCTCCGTCCCCTCCTCTCGATGTCCGATGGATGAGACCTGTTGGCTCATCTGCAATTCTCGAACTTCCCTCGGCTCCGGTAGCAGTTGCTCCTCAGAAAGGCTGGCACCCATTCTCCGACACGGAAAGTGACGAATGTGAACTGGCGTGGCGAAACTTATCGGAAGAAGAGCGTAGAATGGGAGAGGAGGAAAGTAGTGAAGCTGTCGATATTGAGAGGAATGCGGAGGATGTTGAGGACGAGGACGAGGATACTATCGGCGTGTCTATTGCTCAGGACAAATTATTTGAGGTGGATGTTAGGAGAATGCGTGTAAGTCAACTTGCGTTTTGCTGTTCTGATTCAGCGGCCCATTCGTGTTGCACCAGCTTCGCCCCATATACTGGAAGATGAACGCTCCCCCAATCAAAGTTATCCGTGGATGCTGGTTCTATGATGCTGTTAGTACTGTACTCCGTAACACCCGATACGACAATACAAACTTCTGATTTAGCGCCATCCAGTTGAGGGGGACCTGGCTAAACAACTAGAGGACCTCTACGCGAATGTCAAGCCCTGGCTTCCAGCATATGGCCTTGAGCTCGCTACCGCATTTGAACAAGGCATTGATGCCCATGCTAAGCTAAAGCAGCCTCTAGATGACTCCCGAAGCGTTGTGTTTGAGGATAGCTCCAAGGCATTCATTGTCCAGTAAGCGTGCACTTTTTTTGCGTACCCACCATTCTCATCGGTTGTTAAAGAAATGCACCCAGGCGGTTCTTCCCATTCTTCCCCACCTCAGCGAAGCCGTCTACCATTACCTTCTACCCAGGATCTATACCTGTTTACAGAGGATACAGAGCGGCTGTGGAAGCTTTTCCTGATGTGAAAAGATCTCGATCCTCTAGCTTACCGCCCGAACGCAAAGTTGACATTGAAGATGCCGGGTATCAGTCAGACAGTATTGTCGTGACACCTCATGGGGAGGATCGAGAGGCTAAATCCCCCTTCGAGGCCGGTAAGCGCCGCAGTTTGGTTGAACGACTCAAGTCCCCCACTCCTGTTGGGAACAATGATGGAGAGGATGATGTTACTGATCTCGTCTTGGTCATACATGGAATCGGGCAAGGGGTTCGGTGTTTTCTAACTTTCCATTTACCGCACTGAATTCGAGACTATGGGGCAGCTTGTTGCCCAGTATGAAGGACTTAACTTTGTCTATGCGGCAAATCTATTTCGACAGATAGCACGGTAACATCACTTTCGAACATTTCGCCGTTCCGCTCACGGATGCAACGCATAGAAAACAATCTACCACTCCAGCCTTGGCATCCATCATGCGCGGACGTCGACTTCAATTCCTTCCTGTCCAATGGCGCTTGAGCTTCAAGTTGAGCGCTGCTGAGGAAAGTCGTCGCGAAGCGGAAGGTCTGGATAATGAATTCACGTTGAACGGTAACTCTGAAATGCCACGTCCGATTCGTATTTTTACGTGGTATCATAGATATTACGATCAAGAACGTTCCTTACGTTCGAGACCTCATGAATAATGTATTAATTGACATCCCATACTTTTTGAGGTAGGCTTTGCAGCTTCCATAACGTTTATTACTGACAGAGTATCGCAGCCATCATCAAGGCAAAATGATAGAAGCGGTGGGTTACTCGCAGTCATTTTATTGCTACGTCGCCATCGCTCACTAATGGGGGTCCAGGTGGCCAAGCAAGCGTAGGTGGTGTGGGCATGGATGTTAAGCGTCTTCTGACTGGGCTGATGTCTAGGAATCGAATATATCGCATGTGGTGTGCACGAAATCCAGGGTTCGATAGTCATGGGCGTGTGGTGAGTTCGCTTGACTAAACCTGCCGTAGGTCTGTATCAACGCGTTGGCACGACATAGCATATTTTAGCGCATTCCTTGGGTGCAGCTCTTGCTGGCCATATTTTGAGTAATCAACCGACTATACAACCTCCACTTTCAAGCATGGACTCGGCTTACGTTCGGAGTTGCTCCAAACTTTTCCTGTTTAACACATCGTACGTCCTTCCGCGTGTCATTGGAAGGACATTCTATTCAGACGACCACCTCTTTAAGATGTCTCTTCATGGTTGGAAGTCCCTTTCCGCTCTTCGTCCATATAAATCGCACGCAACTTATTGCGAGAAAGGTGAGAGACTAGTTGTTTGATTAGCTCATTGACAAATCGCGAGTGTAGGGACGCGAAAGGACGATGCATTCTCCGCCCGATGAGGCTGTGAGTAACAGAGCAACTTGATAATAAGGCTTGACTAATCCCGATGCAGTATGATAAGGAAGGCCTTTTCGGATGTCTTGCAGTAGGTGATTTGATTTTCTCCGCCTAATGCATTCGACCATCATTTGCGTAGGTTGACTCGGTCTACAATATTTTCAACGCTTCGGACCCGATTGCGTACGTGTCGTAAAGAAATATCGTTCGATGTTCGATCTCAGAGCTCTCTGCTGCTTATAGATACTTACTTAATGCAGCGGTTGATGCCAGGTACATTGAAGCGACCTTCGGACTGCTTTATTGCACACTCACTGCTGAGATGTAGAAAAGGAAAGGAAATGCCGCCTTCCATCATCAAGAATGTCAGCACTCCTATGTTCACATCATTTTCAACACGCATTTCCAAATTGTTTGAGGGCGTGGCTTCGCCTTCACCTCGCTCTCGCAGTCCATCCAGACCTCCAATGCTTCCTAAATCATCCAGTGGTTTTGAACTCGGGGGATCGGCAGACGCGTCGGAAGCGACGAAGGAAGAACGACGGTATATTACATGATTTCCTGCTATTCCGTGGGTCTGATAGTTTACTAGCTTTCTGGCGTTGAATCAGCACGGTACTGTAGACTTCGTCCTTCCTTCCGAGGGAAATCTCGGCAGCTACTTCGGTGAGTATTGGGGTTCCTTTTCTCCGCACGGTATCTGATGCGTGTTTTTGACTTGAAAGATATGATCACTGTAAGATACATTCGCGTCAATCTGCATCATAAGCACGGCTAACATGCTTCGTAAGGCACACTCTGCTTACTGGTCGGACCCGAACCTGGCGGCTTTTATATTGGCTGAAATTTTTGCTCGGGCAGAGGATCTTGCTAGAACGGGGCTCGGCGTAGAGTTGAAAGCGACGCTGCATAGGTAGTACACCATCAAGTGTCCAGACTTGAATTTAGAGATGATCTAGACCTTTCTCCCTTGTTATAAAGAGCAACATTTGTAACGCTACATGACAGACACGAACTCATCTCACTGTTGAGCTAATGTGTTTGAAATTCCTGGAAGGTGGCCAATTTGGTGATCCATCCCCTCGTTTATTTGTCTTGCGCATTACTGTCCAGCAGACGCACTGTCTCGGCAAATCCTCGATTGACGTGTCGAACCGGCGGCGGTAAAACCTGTAGCTCAGATTCACGCGATCTCACAACTTGACATATGTTGCAAGAGCGCAAAATCCGAGGCCAGGCCGCCTTACGATGTAGATCCGAAGTTATTTTCTTTGGTATGCATCATAGTTCGTCGTCGGAAATTCTCCAAGTGGGATGTATAAAACGTCAAAGGTCGGAAAGCGTGAATTCACACTTCATTGACATCTCTTTGTTGTTCAGCTCATCTGAAATGAAGTACGCCACGATCGCATCACTGCTATTTACCGCGTCTGCTCGCGCGGGGAACGTGATATGGAGCGGGATATTCAACTCGTCTTCCACGATTGAGCATTTTGACCAATGTCAGTTTCTTACTGCTGTCTGTCTTGATCTGTCCTTTGTTTTGTTGAATTCATCTAAATGGTGTGGGGTGCACAGGGTCGTGGTCGAATCAAATAGAGCCGTGGCAGTGGTACATCCACGGGTCGGGGGCGACATCGAGGTACCTCGAACTTTCGCCTAGCTTCAAGAACCCGGCGGATACGAGCGATGCGCAGGGGATTAAAATAACCATTGTACGTACATGTATCATGCCAAGCTCTCGCTGATTCCGTTCTTAATGCTAACGGCTTTGAAAACAGGACGGAACAGCGTTCTGGAACGGCCAAACTATGGAACGATCCGAGATTATTCCTCAAACTTCTGCGAACCTCGGGACAGGGCACTTGTTTTATCATTTTTCGTTGTCGACGAGTTCGACGAACCCCCCGAATGCGGGGTTCGAGCACCAGATCGCTTTCTTCGAGGTGATGTCTTGAGCCAGGCTTAGAGTCCGAGGGGTTCCCTCTTGCTGACGTTGCCAATAGAGCCACTTTACGGAGATCAAGTACGGACTTATATCGGGTGAAGCGGGAACCTCGGATAATTTGCTTCGGTTCGTCTTCCTTAGTGCCCTTGACGTCTCCGTGCCCCCAACTGACTTGTTGCTAGATGGGACGTTGGCGGAGCCACACACTGGTCCACACAGCTGAACGCGGGAACGTGGTACAACTTCGCATACGATATTGACTTCGGAGCCGGAACTGTTGCGCTTTGGCAATCCACCGGGTCGGATCCTTTGCAACAAGTTGTCGGTCCTGTCTCCGCGTAAGCATCACTTCCTTCACCATTATTTTCTCAGAGGCGTGATTCTCAGGCTGATACTGACCTTGTGTCTTCAATTAAACTAGATCAACGTCAACGAACTCTGCAGATTGGCACGTCGGACAGCTTCGTCTGCCTAACGGCGGGACGGATGCTGATCCAGAGGATTGGTTCTGGTCTGGGATATTCGTTGAGTCGGGAACGATTACGACGAGTATTGAGGGTCCTTTCCCTGGTCAGGGTGGATCCGCTAGTGGGCCTGCGCCAACTACCAGTGCTGCGCCAACCTCGACGGCTGCTCCGACTACTTCAGCCCCTGTACCGAGCTCGACTAGCTCTGCTGATGGACCATTGCAGACACAGTGGGGTCAGTGTGGAGGGACAGGATTTACGTAAGTGTCCCTGCTTAGCTGCGAGCAGGTAATATACAGTATTTCTGAACTTGCTGAATTTTCAGTGGTCCAACGACGTGCGCTTCTGGGCTTACGTGTGTCGCGGTGTCCCCGCCATACTACTATCAGTGCCAGGCCTGATGTTGCTCGTAGTTAGAACCGCGAATTGAAATGTTCTTCGATTATTGATTGTTGTCTTTTCTGCCTCCCCGAAATTATTGACTCCCCCGGAACACTTGATAAGCCAAAATGTTCCCCCAGCTGGCACTCACCCTGGCGATTCCTGTGGACATGTGAGTCAAAACTCGAAATGGATTGATATCACCTTAAATCTGGGAACGAGACCCATGTCAGAATGAATGGAATGTGAAGGTAATAAATCAGAGACTCTAGGTAGTTTGAATGACAATGACTGCGGTGGTGGAGAATGGGTAATCCATGACCACGTGACTTCTTGTAACCAGGAGCATCGCGCATTCCAATTTCCATTCCACACCACAGACAGACAGTCTACTGTAGCGCAAATGATGGTCGATCGCGATGAAGATGCAAAGCCAGACACTCTGAGCTCATTTCAGAAATTTGATGAGGTCGACGCGTATCTGAAAAACCTATTGTCTGTCTCTTTGATAGTTGAACCATCCCCCGAAGAGAAACGAAACGAACAGGGTTGGCTGAACAGCTTGGGACAGATCGTTGCGTCGTTCATCATGTTCACAATATATGCCTTTCTAATTTCATTCTGCCCGATCAACAGTTAGATGAATACCAAGAACAACCTAATCTTCTTGATCCCTACCTTGAAAGACTCGTCGTTCCTATCGCACAGAAGCTTCGAAGTCATGTTGCAGACTCTACCTCCTCAGACAGGCCAATAACATTGTCGACGACCCGGGTGCACAGACTTGCTTTCGTCATGTATATTTTCGTAAAAGTTCGCGGATACAAGACTATAGGTAAATCGCATCGTCTTTACATCGTCTTCGGCGCATTCAGATAATTCCTTCAGTCAGATTCTTCCCGCATGATGTATCAGACCTACCTATGGTAATCAATTACTATACCTTGGCTGGATTGGTAAAGGATGAGGATGGATGGGCTCTTCGATATATCATCATGCTGTGGTTGTCACTGGTCTGTATGCTCCCATTCGACCTCAAGCAATTCGATGAGGAAGGCTGTTCGACCGCGAGCAGTCTGGAGAATATCGGTATGGCTGAATTGAGCAAGCCCGGCCTGGAGAGAGATGGTGCCGCACTGCTGTTGTCGAGGCTCTACATGAGGTACGATCTTGTTTTCATGCAATGCGCGCCTTAACACTCGGACTCGGGTTAGAAAAGACACGTCCACACGTTTGGAGTCGTTTCTCACGTATTTTGAGGAAGCTCTTCAAGATTCTCCAAACTTGTTCGCGGTATGCGGCTGTAATTCTCTGTGTGCCTTCTTGAACTTATGCGACAGTGATTACTTCAGGCAATCGGGTCTTTAAGGGTACTTGCCGATGTCGCAAAGACATCTCCATATGAACTTTTACAGCCTCATATACCCCGCATCCAGACCTTAATCAATGAGGTAGTTGAGGTTGAGTCGCTTTCCGGAAATACCGTCGTCAGGAAGTTGCGAGCAAAATGCTTGTCGCGACTCGCGACTCGATTACTTCCTGCAGGACGTAAGAGGATTCGCGGCACCGGTAACTTATCTCCCTTGCTTGCCGACATCAGTACTTAGAATTATTACCAGCAAAGTATCTTGATCCAAGTGTAAATCAAAGTGTCGAAAGCGATGCTACCGGAGAAGACGAGGAGCCAGATGTACCCGATGGAGTCGAAGTCGTTCTCGGGGAGTTGTTTGAGTTGCTGCAGGACAAGGTACCCATTCTCCGGTATCTAGTTATCAGGTAATGCTAACGTGTTAGCAAGGATACCTTCGTCCGCTGGTCATCGGCGAAGGGGCTAGCAAACATTTCAGAACGACTTCCCCCGTCCTTCATAGATCAGATCATTGATAATATATTGGGCCATTACTCTGTCTACGGTCCTGTTGTCGAAGTTTCGGAACTCCCCGCTACTGCCGAACACTCCTGGCATGGAGCAACTCTTGCTTGCGCTGAATTGGCCCGAAGGAATCTCATCTCGGACCGTCAATTACCCGAAGTTTTGTTATGGACAAGGAAGGTGACCGTCGCTCTTCTGATGAACCGCGCGACTCGATCTGATTATGGCGATCCGTTTCAGGCATTGTTCTTTGATGTCCAAAAGGGATCGTTTTCAGTCGGTTCAAACGTACGAGATTCCGCCGCATATGTGGCTTGGTCCCTAGCCCGAACTCGCAATAGTCATGTCATCGAGAAGTATGCAACTGAACTAGCGCAGGATCTTGTAAGAGTGGCTTTATTCGATCGAGAAATACACGTGCGCAGAGCAGCTAGTGCCGCATTCCAAGAGAACGTTGGCAGGATGGTGATCTTCTTTCATTACCCTGTGGACGGTGTGTTTAAGCTGACTGAAATTATCCTAAGGGCCTGTTCCCCCACGGCATTGCGATCATTGTTCTTATAGATTTCTATTCAGTCGGAATTCGACGACACGCATTTCTAAACGCTGCGACGGAGGTCTATCGGTACGTCGCGGAACATCGATGCGAGTATGGTTCGCTGATGCTAGGTGAAGATACAAGGAATATCAGTCAGCTATTCTTCAGCACCTATTACAGACAACACTGCGACATTGGGATGAAGCGATGCGTCGCCTAGGAGCACAGTCTCTTAGAGCAGTCTGTGAGACAGATCTCGAGAAGACTCTGCCTGGTGTCTTGAGTAGTCTAGCCGCACTACTCAAATCACTTGATACAAAAGATATACACGGAGCTCTGTTAGCAATCGGCGAACTAGCTGGTGCAATAGAGAGCTCGGATGCTTGTAGCAGTATGCAGCATTGTAGAGCTAAGGTATTTGTCTTTTGTGTTTATATTTTCCTAGCTGACAAGTCATACGAGATCTTCAGTTTAGTAGACTCGGTGCCATCATCAATGACCTTGTCCCCTCGCAATCATCTCATATTGGAGGCCGTGTGCTATGTCATAGCGAATGCCTTGTCCTCGAAAGAGTCTGACGCTCTACGCAGCTCTCCAATCGATCCTTACTGGAGATCCATCGTCTTCCACGGCCTAAAAAGCAGAAACAGCAACGTACAAGAGGCCGCTGCGGCGGCAATTCACACTCTTAGCCGACTTAGAGACTGTTCTGATGACTGTAAAAGATGAGTTGCGAGCTTTCTTAGGAGATTCTTCTGCTAATCTAATTTGATTCGCACGTTGATCAAAGACCTCAGACGAAGCTCGGGCATCATGCAACAGAGCCTAGCTCGGGTGCTCGGTTCCTTCGATTACTTATCACATGGAAACGGGTTTGACACCGCTCTACCGTTCTTACTTGAAGCTGTCAATCCTAAGGTAACCTTCTGCTTTCTGACCACGCTTAAACAAGGCTGATATGCAAGCCTCCTTAGTCACCGGACTTCCTTAGAGATGTAGAAGCACGCCGTAATGCCTACACGTCCATAGCCACTATCATTAACCGCGTTGCCATTAAGCTAGACGACTGTACGCCGCAAAACTCGTCCTCTTTGCCAGTTCTTTGAATTTTGACTCGCGTTTTCTAGACATATCTCCCGATGTGATGAGTCGAGTGTGGAAATCTTTCTTCATTGGTTTAGATGATTACACAGTCAATGAGAGAGGAGACGTAGGGTCCTGGGTCCGTTTGGCCTGCATAGAAGGGGTTTCTTCTGTTGTGGAGTTGCTCATCACCTCAACTCAGTGGGAAGGGGGGAATCGGCCACCAGTTTGGGCAGAAAGCTACACAGAATATTATCAGTACATGCCACCCGGCGTTTACCACGAAGCTATTGGAAAGGTACTCAAACAAGGCGTCGAGAGATTGGACAATGTTCGCCAATGCGTTGGAAGAGTGTTTCTTCGTCTCCTCGAACTGCCGCACCCGCCATTCGATCATGGAGAGAAATGGAACGTACGAAGCAGAGAAAAATTCGTAGAACTTCTCGAAGATACCGATGCAGTTGGATGGAATGACGGCGCCTGGTTTTATCCTAGGGCGGTTCATTTTCTGGACGTAAAGGAGTATCGTAATCCTATCCTGAGAGGCTTTCTTCAGAGCATTGGTAGTAAGACTAGCAGCACAGTAAGTCAACTCCTTCCTCTATTATCCCATTATTGACGTTGTCCTCTAGCAACAACTTGCATCATCAGCCATGCTTGCATATGCTCGCAGCTTGCCGCCTGTGAACCGGCGAAGTTCAGAGCCCGCATCGAACCCGGAGGAACTGGTCGACCTTTACACCCTAGTCTCGGACATCCTAGCAATTGCTCAAGAAAATCCAAAAATGAACAATAGCGTCATTCCGGTCTTGCATCTTTTCAACGTATTTCTTGAAGGGGACGTAATATCGAATGACGTAGTCGAGCATAAGATTTTTGTCGACTTGTAAGTTAATAAAGTAACGAAGATCGCTAACTTACAGACGTCTTATAGACTTGCGAAAATGACGGAGTTGGCAAGCAGGAATGTCGAACGCCTGCAAAGTCTTCAAAGAATAGACGAGTCGATGAGAATGTAAGCTCTGCTCCCTGTATTTTACTGTACATGTATACTCACTACATCTCAGTGTCGTCAATATGCTTGGTGTCAAATCCACAGACCTTTACAAGCAAGCAATGAGTCGGCTAGAGGCATTTCTTCTGCATCCATTCCCAAAGGTCAGCTTGCGGCTAACTCGGATTGGAATATAACTCTAACATTCGACTGCAAGGTTCGAAATGATTGTGCGGAGGCCTTGTACATCGCGCTTCAGACGAAAGACATTCGGTATGAACCAGAAGCAGAAGAAATACTACTAGAGACGGAATGGTCGGTGGAGTGTTCTTCTCTTTTTGATCTATTCTTATTGATGTCGTTCCGGACAGGTCAACTGATGATGTAGCTCAACTACGAGTCACAGTTCAGAACCTTCTCAGTCACCTATTGTGTTAATGAAAATGTGTCAATCCTCATCCGGTGAACATATACGGGCCGCAAACTCTCTGACTTGTCATGGAAGAAATGTGCGGTAGTATACTATGAATCGCCAATCAACAAACTACGCCTTCTGAACTGCCTGCTATACCGAACCACGAGCTTACAAGTCTTCGCCATGTGACCAACCCGGACCGATAAGAACACCTTCTTTCACTTGTTGCAACCTGGAATCTGGAAATACCTCGGCCTTGTGACGCCGCGTCTTTCCGTTTTAATGCTTTAAAGTCGTCGCGAAGAGGGATGGACGATGCAGGGTACCAACTCAATGGGTCTACTCAGAATTATTTGTTTTTCACTCTGCTTCGTCGCCGTGTTCAGTGGCGAGGTCGCAGCGCGGACTTGCACAGTTTCTCCGCTTGGAGAGGGTAGAGATGATACTAACCAGGTATTTCGATTCCCCTTTGGTTCCAGATTTAGATTTTCAGTAGCATGGATTAGGTACTTCATGCGATCAAGAGCTGCGGCAGGCATGGACGAGTAGTCTTGACGCATGGATCGTTCAACATAACAAAGTAAGTCGTATCTTTGTTCAATGAAATGGTACACCTACTTACGATAGTTCGTCCAATCAGAAAAATGACATGGGAACTGGAAAACTCTCACGTCGATTTGTATGGAAGACTGAACGTAAGTGATAACTCATCAATGACGTTGCCACTTCTATTCCCCTACAAATCTGCTAGTTTCCCCCGGATATACAATACTGGCTCAATGAAGACAACACATTCCGCGTCGTATTCATTCAGGTGTGGGTTTGACATGTGTGATATGTTGTTGAATTATCGACGCTTTTCTATCCAGAACCAAGCTTCATGGTTTGTGGTGACCGGAAAGGACTTTGAGATTGATGCCCATAGAGTGGGCGGCATCACTGGCAATGGACAAGTCCGTAGCCAAGACTCAAAAGAAGGGTTACGTCTTATCTATTCTCTTGTGTAGCCTTGGTGGGAATACTTCCAAAGTCATGCCAGAGAAGACGGAGACGGCCGACCCATATCTCTCACCCTTCACGAAGTCAAACGCGGTATCATACGAAACTTCCATATCCAATCTCCGCCATTCTGGTGCAATGCAGTAGCGAATTCGCAAGATGTAATTTACGACGGTATGACGTGTAACGCAACGAATTCCAATCCGGCGTTCTTCGGGCAGAAGTGAGTTCTTTCATTCCACGAAAAGCGTCGAGAGAGTTATTCCCCCCTCATTTCCGAAATGGTTATGTTTCTGTTAGCATCGTGCCGAATACCGATGGTGACTCAGTTATAACCGGAAGAAGTCTCAAATAGTAAACTAACAAAGAGATGAAATTAGGTATCAACACGTATCGCAGCGATAGCATCACGCTCAAGAACTGGGACGTGAGCAATCGCCCAAGTTACCCTGTTTACTCGATTTGCTCAGTTTGTCCTGAAAGGTGACCTGCGGGGATGATTGCGTCGCTTTGAAGGGTGTAAGCCGCGCCCTTTCTGATAAACAATAAATCGTGGTAACGATTGACCAAATAACAGAATTCTACCAATATCATTGCACAAGGGGTGACGTGCAGAGGAGGAAACGGTATTACGATTGGTTCGTTAGGCCAATACGTGCAGTTCGTGAGCTACTTTTTTCCCGTACATTCTTTCACCCCACGACTTATCATCTCTTGCCTTGCAGAATGACATCGTACAGAACGTGCTTATGGAAGATCTTACCGTATGTTCCTCCTCCTTCAAATGAACCCAGCCGATATGGATCGTACTACAGATGTTGCGCCTCAACCCGAGCATTCAGCCAAATATGAGATGGGGTGTAAGTTGGCAAAGGAACTAAAAATATTTGCTTGCGTATAATGTTTGATTGTAGGTGTATTTCAAGACTTGGTCGGGGACGGTAAATGGTGAACCCCCAGTCGGTGGAGGAGGCGGTGGAGGTAAGATTAGTACACGGATATTCTTTACTCGGTCATGCATCAATCCACCCTGTCCTCAGGCTTCGTGAATAATGTTGTCTCAAGGCGAGTTACTCTGGATAGAGTTGACACTCCAGTAGCTCTTTTCCAGACAAACGGGGCACATTCGTCAGTCACACATTCCTTGGTGCTCTTATTCCATCTCCTAACGGCCTCTTAGAGGAGACACACCATCCTTCCTACAACTTGGTGATCTATCTTTCGAGCAATGGTCAGGAACTTCAACAGGCAGCACTCGTGAGTGTAATCGATTAGAATTTATTGACGAGGTTAACGAGGGCACCCCTCCCGCATAGTCGTGAACATCAACTGCAGCGCAAACGCACCCTGCCCTAACATAACCTTCGCCGATTTTAACGTCTCACCTCCAGAAGGAGCCTCCCCCGGCTTTGTTTGTATCAACGTTGAGAGCGAGAGTGGTCTCCCCGGTAAGTCGACCAGATCGATTCAATGATCCATCGTATTAATAAGTATGCTTGTGACATTTCCCCAATAGGGCCGTGCAATGCTACGGGGCAGCCATAGTCTGATGTTGTTCTGAATGGTCCGAGGCAAATATAGTAAACTAACAATGTATCTCTAGCATAAAACGCGTGGGTGGTGTCGTTTGGAAACTGGGCACCGAACTGATTTCTTGGAGTCACTCAACTCTCAGTCCTAGTCAGACTACGCATTTTGACCACGCTCCCCTACTGCTTGGAAATATACCTACCCCCCTTTCCGGACTTTAGGATGCTGAATTGATAACCAGCGATGGTCCACGCACTGAAGGCAAAACAGCTGCACTATGTACATGTTCAGACAGTGTTCAGACGGGGAACTGCCTATCTGGACCATCGAAGAGAGCTGAGATGCAATACGAGACAAGAAGGGAGGAAAGGTACGTACGTACCGTATATAACAATGACATGCATATCGTACGTCCCGGCATCAGTCCCATATCTGAAAGAGCTTCGTGCTAGTATGTTGGCATGCCATCATCTTAACGTGGTAGATGCCTGCGCAAAGGAGTTAGTAAGGCATGTCGGGACTCCGTCAGTTCATTATCCCTTCCTGCGCAAATTCACCAATCCGCACATGCGGTCATGATTCACAAACATGAGATCGTTATGTTCTGAGCTTCTCCGAGGGTGTTCCGGGTCCATGGGCAGTCCGGAGTTGAAGATACACCAGTTCTTGCAGAAGGCTCGTTAGATTTCGTCAGATCTACCGAAATGACAGGCGCAAGATATGAAATCTGGGCATGTGCACACCATGTGTGACAGCAGGCAATCCTGTGTGAGCTCTCGTTATTCCGAGCAGCTGATTCGCTTGCAGCGCGAGTCTGGGCGATAGGGAGCAATAGCGGGACGATAAGAGAGACAGGTCGTGCAGGCCGGTAGGATAAGTTTCTTTGATCAGAACGGGCGATAGATCTGCAGGTCCGACGAACAAGTGCTTGAGGAGTCCCAGTCCCTGAGCTTGAAGCATAGGTATGACGCGTGAGTGTTCATAGAGCTCTCTATGTGTAGTCAAACTTCACGATGTATGAATCGGAAACGTTGGTTACCGCTGAAGCATACTGTTTGTGGAGCATGTGAAGGGTGGCTTTCGCTGTTCGAACCGGACGTTCTTGCAGCGCATATGAAGTCCCAGCAGACAATCGGAAACAAGACCATCGCCGGCACATTTTGTTCGGCGACTAACCTACGTCAGCCCTAGCATTTTAGCAATACAAATTAGCAGAAACTTGGGGAAAGTGACGGTAGTGAGTGACGCTGATCTATTTATGGAGCCACCCATTTTTGAATTGACGTAAATGGCGGGATCTAAGAATCTGCACTTGAAGTAAAAATACGCAAGATAAGGTGCCCGCATACTTACTTCATAGAATCATGCACTGTCCATACCCGGAACAACCGCGGACCATCCTAGTTCAATGGGAACTGTGCCAAATGCTAGCTATTCAGCCATCACTGGGCACTTGTTACGAGGTGATTGAGGCAGGAGTATGAGCAACTCGTCCACGTACCCTGGATGTTACAAAATAAACCGTCTTTTAGAGAGATGGAGTATTACTTACCGGGAATCCTCTCGTTATTTTTGACGTATAAAATGCCGTTCCAATGATGCGACCGTGTCGGAATACCCATAGCCAATGAACAATCGGATTATAGAGTCACACGACAGATGGTCCAGCAGTGAAGACGTAAGTGGTACCGGTACTATACTATGAATAAACCGTCATTGAACTGTGAAACATCCAGGTTCCAAAATCCTGTTCCATGTTCAGAATTCGAGAAAAAAAATTGGTCGAGACCGAGAGAAACAGCCTTCAAGTCTCGCATAATGCTACCCCATTATACTTAAAGTTCTGAGTCGGCCGTAAGGCGCAGCCAGGTCCGCAAACGGTATGAAGGTCTGTCTCGAACGGATAATCAACGATGAATACCACCGCACAATGCCGCGCTCGGGTCCTGAGGTCCGATATTTTCGAGGGTGGCGAGTAGTTCCGTGGGCTTGGACAATATAAGCCAAGACAAAGACCGAAAACTCTGTTCAAGCAATGAGGATGAAAGATATGTTCAACTTGAGTACTTGGAAGAGTACTAGCGAGCGCGGAGACGGAAAGGACATAAAATAAAAATAGAATAAAATAATAGGTGTCACGTGGAAGGGTCTAGAGTGTCTGTGGCTGTGTAGATCTTTATGATTTATTTTATTAAATTGACGATCGACTCGAAAAATGCACAGCCTCGGAACAAATATCAGCAAATATCTCAGGAGGTAAACAGCGCCAAGATTTTCGTCATCTTCCTCTCTGCAACCACCACCACGACGCACTCACACAAGCGCTCAGTGGTCAATTATTCACTTGCTGGAATAACCTACAAAAGCCATATATAATAATACTAGGGTGCTTCCATCAAGGTTCTTTATCACCGAGTTCCCACTGGGTTGGTTCCCGCTGAATTGCGTGTCGTGTGACGCCAAATTGCTCACCTATTGAGTTGCAGCCGACCCCCGAACCGTTAGAGAACCTCTGTCCCAGACCCAGATAAAAGGCGGCCGTCCTCCTCAACCGACGTCAGTTCATCGAACGTGCATTCATATAATCCTTTGCTACTAGTGAGCTTCACGGAACCTGCCTATCTCGAGTTCCCCGCATGACGACAGTCTCTTCCACATGCGAGTTATCGGATGGCGGTCGCGTCATCGACGCAAGCTACCGATCTCGTTCAGATCTCTCTAGGTTGAGCCAGTTGGTGAGTACAATTTGGCTTTATAAATGCGGAGACTGCTTTAACGTTTTCCTCACTCGCTGCTCCCCGACGATTCGCCCAACCGCAATGTATTTCTCAACTATGTACGAATACCAGACTTCTTCGTCTTCTTCCTCATCCGCATCGGGTGTCACGACACCCGTTGATGGTGTCCCACCGAAGCTTATCGCGTTTCCAAAGTCACCACCTCCAAAACCCGGTTTGACAAGCTCTGGCTCCAGCTCGTCGTCTCTCGACAGGCATCGAGTCCGTAGCCTGTCGTTCTCCAGGGTGCCGCAATCACCGACAAGGACCTTCAAGCTTTCTTTCGGATCTGTAAAGGCTACTCCCACCCCCGCGGTAACCAGTACACCGGACGAGCATCAACCACTCGCGGCATTCAGTCTCACAAGCTCTGCCGAAGGTCATCTTCGGTCCCTGGTCACACGAGCCGTTTCTCCGCGTACCTTTTCAAAACACTCCGATACATCTCCGCGTTCAACCTTTGCCAAACGGGAGCATGCATCTTCATTGCGGTCTCTACCCCTTCCCTGGGCTTCCATCTCAGATATTGATGAGGAAGAAGGGGAGACGTTCTGGCCCCGTCAGAAGAGTACACTATCAGCACCCCGTCATGAAAAGATACCTTCTTTGAGTCGCAGTCCCTCAACGCCCAAAGGCTCCGACATTGACGGACAAAGTTACAGCCCCGGATCCGATCCGGTCCATAAAACTGATGTCAACCCCCGAATGCGCTTTGCTTCTGAACGTTCGGTAACCGCGCCGAGGGTCGAGAAATCTCAGGCAAAGCTTGCGAATCCGAGACTCCGTGCCACCTCATTCGTCGGTCCGTCTCTTCACCCCCGTGCGGTGGGAAACCTACGGTTGGCAGAAACCGGGTCTAGTGGTAGTAGTAACGGTAGTCCTCCCACGCCGGTCCAGCCGCCGAGGACATTCCTCCGACCACCTGTGAGGAGTCAGAAGGGCAAGAGCCCGGCACGATCGCCACCACCCGGAAATTCCGTGCGACACAAGCAGTCTACTACGAGTACTGCCTCTGGTGCCGGTACGACAACTCTGGATCCTGCCCTGGCAGCTGCAGAAAACGCTTCCCGCCTCCGCGCAAGATGCGTGTGCGTAGTATGTGGAAAGCTTGGAACTGATTTCCCTCGTTGTCCGCGTTGTCCTACTACTTGGTGAGTCCTTACCTTTTGCTAATCGAGTCCTTCGTATTTTGCTCACGTTGTCGTTCGTTTAGGTGTTCGCGAGCGTGTCGTGTATCCGATGCACCAGCAGGCTCGGCCCGTCACTCGTGCAACGGGAAGAGCAAAAATGTCGGGAGAAAACCAGCGACTCCCAGCCTAAGTCCGCTGAGCATCAATCCACCCGTTCAATCAATTCCTATTCCCTAGGCGAAGATCTAGAGGACAGAAATGCATATCTCACTTATTGTTACGCGGAAGTATCTATCGGGTTTCCATATCTTGGCCTATTTGTGAAGTGCCAATGCATCTCACCCATCACTCATCCAATAACATGCTGGTCGTTGCATATTTGCGTGATTTATCCTCTAACATTTCCCGTCTTGACCTCTCCCGTTCCCGTCGTCTCACCCTGAATAGTTGCTTCTTCTTGTCCTTTGTTTGCTATCGTGACATGTTCTTTCCGTGCTTTGTAACTACCCACATTCAATGTTTGTCGTTGATACTCAATATGACGCAATTCGGCTCGTTGTGAAGTATGGAGTGGACAGTTTTGATAAATCGTAAAACACAAACATGTGAAAGCTGCAAAGTGAAGTATACGATCACATTAATCACATAGAAAATATCAGCACCATACGCACGAGATAGCAAACATGCGAGCAAAACCGCACGGAACGAAGCGAAGTTCATAAAAGATATGAGATAAGAATGAAGTCAAGTAAACTTTATCCTCGTCCCCGTGGGGGCACGATCGCAAGCTTCTCACTCTCCTTCTCCTTCAATCTCCGTTTAGCTTCCCATGAAGGATGTAGCCGTGACTTGCCCTCGTCCATACGATCATCACCAACCCCGTTACTTCGCCTAGAGTAAGATGGATGCACGTTCGAAGTGGACTTGCCATTTCTGTTGTTTCCACTCTGATCTTGGATACTGTTGGTATGTTTCGGGTGTTTGGAGGTGTCTTTGAAATCGCGTGAGGGGAATGAATTGGTTTGTGGTCCGTTATGCGTATGGCCATGGTCACGACCACGACCTCTGACGACACTGCTAGTTCGTCCTTGCGAAGTGGATGCTCCTGTTCCTGTTCCCGACCCTGATACACCCGAGCCTCTTCCTCTACCCATTCCGCTTCCTCGTCCCCTGAATTGACCACGCTGTCCGCGCCCGAATACACGCCCCCTCCGCGCTGCACCTGCATCACCTTTGACGTCGTCTACTTCGCGCAGCCTCTTGAGATGATTGGCATTCCTTCCGTACTTCTTCTCCCAAATCCTACATCACAACATAACGCAACATAGAACAGTGAATAAGAATTAGAATGACGCCGATGTCGGGAATGAAGAGACTTTGTGAACATACGCTTTCCTTGCCCTTTGGCCCCTCCTATTCTTCTTCACAGGTAGATCGGCAACCTTCATGTCGGATTCGCTCCACTCCGAGTCTGAACCGCTTATGAACCTCACGGAGAGGCTTGGTAAGAAGGCCGATTCTCCTGCTTTACCGATTTTTTGTTTTGATGTAGTGTGACCACTGAGGCGGGTCCTTGCTGATGGTGATACTGACGAAGTGTCGTGTGACGAGGCAGAATAAGAATGAGGACTGTCAGACACGGGCGATTGCTCCTCGTCTTCATCGTCTCCAGACTCCGAGCCTACGGCGTCGTCGTCGCTTTGTCCAGACTCATCGCGGGAATCGATCCAGTCAAGACCAGTCCTTGAGGCCTCCTCCTCACTTTCTTCTTCATGTTCCTCATTTTCGTCGGCTCCGCTACCGTCATCGTCGACAGCAGACCTCCCTCCGGATTGTGGAGCATTAAGGGCAGTAACCACCTTGTTTCCTCCATCTCCCTTAATATCGCTAGCTTCACCGTCATCGAAAGTCACTGGCTTGTCTTCCATCCCAACTCCTAATACTCGCTTAAGCGTTCGTATGACGTTGACAGCCTCCGATGAGAGGATCTTGGAACTTAGCATGCGGCTTTGCACCAACGTTTGGATGGCAGGACCAGAACCGGGATCATCCCGCGACAATGGCAGCTCGGATGAGACAGCCTTCTGGCAGTCTTCATTCATTGATAGTAATGCATCTTTCTTGATTTTCGAGCGAAGTGCTCTAGCTGCTATGTTATTGAAATCGATATGCTGCAGGGTTGAGGTCAATTAGCTATTTGCACCGACAACATATGTCATGCTTAGAAACGCACCTTGAGGTATTCAAGCTGTTCTTCAAGATTTTTGATATCCCTTTCACCTCCGCCTTTGCTGCGTGAATAAGGCGTTCGTTAGTGATGGTTCATGAACATCGAGTAAACTCACCGAGCGGCCTTCAGCTTCTTCACGACCCTTTGTGTCTCGAACGCTTTGGCCTTCTTTGTTGACCTTATTATCTCCGTTAATCCATGATGCTAGACTTGCGGTAATCCTGTCAGGTTCGGGCACGGCGTGTATGCAATGTTGAAGAACTAACAAGTTTGGCGCGCAGTTTTGCTGCAGTCTCTTCCTGTAAACGATTTTTTTTTTAATTTTGCCGACAAGCACTCATATGGAGGCATTCGTACCAGCTCTGTGTGTGTTTCACGTTTCCTCTTAACACCACACTTGGGAGTGTCGTCCATGCTGCTGGATAGGTAGTGGTAACGAGTGAAGATCTTTTTTCCCAGAAAGGAAACACCTTCGACATCTTCCTCGACCCGACGTACACACACAGCGCACACGCATACCCATCCTATCAGATGCAGAACGGCAACAGCGCCTCAACCTCAAGTGCTCACGATCTCTCTCTCAACCGTCGTCGGCCAGGCTCGCCAACGCCCGAGAACTTAGCAAAGAAAGCGCGCTATTCATCCCCGTCCACGTCCAACGGCATGGCACCACAGCAACAACAACTCAAGCCATTGTCGCTTTCTATCCTCGGTGTTGAGCCGCTTGACGAGTTCATTAAGGAAATTGCGGATTTTATATTTACTCGGATGATGACGAGACCGCCAGAAATGGATGGACAGATTGAGGTTGAGGCGAAGCTGGGGTTGCTGAAGTATCGAGATGCGGATGTGCGTGTCGCTTTTCCTGTGCGTTCAGAAACAAGTGAGTAATAATCCCATTACATCCGTTCTCTTTTCTTATGGCTTCCGTAGTTATTGCAAGTGATGACCATAGGTTTGAGTCCAACATGACAGCAGTGCGCCTCTTCCTGGCTGTGACTCTTCCGCTGGATACTGAATGTACGGCTACCTAGGCACAACATAAACATTTCAACACCCAGCTGAACACACTCGAGGCAACATCTCGCCAACCAAACCATCCAACAAGCCCTATCACGCATCAACATTCCCACCTCGTTGACACCTTCTACTCAACTGACGGTCCGGAGAAGATCCGCGTCACTCGGGACGAGAAAACGGGGGAAGTTAAAGAATGTATGAAGAAGATACGTCTAGGGAACCTGGACATCTATAGTCCGAAGAATAATGCAGATTGGAGAGTTAGTGTGAACCTTGAGGTACCTGGTGAGTGCAATGGTTCTTCCGCTTTTGTTTGTAATGAAGGTGTTTCTTGATGACTGAGAGGAATTTGTAGTGCCTCATCCGACAGGTAGTGCTACGTTTACTCGAAGAAAGGATCGCATGTCATACTCGCATGAAGAGTTCTTGATTGACCTGACACAGGTTACTCAGACGTCGGGACCAGGTAGTCAGGTGCCTCTTGCTCTTTCAATGTTAGCTCAAGGTTTCGTTACTTACGTTCCGTTCAGCTCATGCATGAATTGGAAGTCGAGTTTGCTCGCCCGTCAGTTCTCATGTCAACAGCGGCCGTCCGTGGGGACCCGACTGTATCCCCTTATGAACGCGATGCATTCGACGAGCTTATCCGTGCGTTTGTCAACAACGTTCGCATTTTAGCGCGGAATACGAGACCAGCTTGATTTCATCTAAACTTTAGTTTCTTGTGGGTCTTGATCAGGGATGAATTTATGAGTGCAATGACAGTTCTTTCTTGTGGCATTATACAGTATTACACGCTTGTAATCGTCTATAGAGTTCAAATATTTTGTTCGTTGCTTTGCTGAAGCAGGGATCGGCTGATCAACAAACAGGCGGCGATCTAACTGGCTCGTCGTGGCCCACGGCGACATCTGTGAGAAGAACAATCACCATCATGGACTGCCACGAGCTGGTGACGACGAACATCCATCTCCTCTCATATCTCTTTCTTCTCAAACTTACTCCTTAGTCTTTCACCAGCAACTAGAACCGAGAACCTCTCTACCTACCAAGAGTTCGAGTAACCATGGACCAACACCTTCGCACACATGCCGAGCTCACTGAGCAACAAGAGGCGATGCTCCGTACTTTCAGGCAAGAACTGCTTGATGAACGTATTATAACGGAGAAAGGCGACTCTCTAGGGACGCAGTATGATTGGGTCCTTCTGTGAGTAATCCTGGACTGTCTTTGCTTATTCTGAAAGAACTGAAAAACAAAGGCGATTTCTGCGAGCGCGGAGATATAATTCGAAGAACGCAAAGATTATGATTAAGGATTGTCTTGAATGGAGAAGAACTGTGCAGGGTGTTGGGATTGATGAGCTTTATAGGAGGCTTGACCCGTATGATGTGAGTGACTATGAGTCATTTCCGGACTGGTGGCCTGATAGTCGAGTTGCAAGTATCCTGAAAGGCCAGAAGTGTTCAAGCATTGGCCGATTTGGTACCACAAGGTGAGACCAAAACCGAGCGAACTCTAGCTGTTGAAATTCATGCAGTGCCCTCTGTAGACCGACAAAGTACGAACGTGTCCCTTGCCAAGTAACCGTGTCTCTAACATCAGAGTAGAAAGGCCGCCCTCTCAACATACAAGCGCTAGGCAGCATAGATGTGGCAGCACTCTACAAGGTTATGACACCGGACAAATTCTGGGAGACGATTGTCGTTACAGCCGAAGGTGCCATGCGCGAGGTTCTCGGAGGTTGTACGTACGCTGCTGGGCGCGTTGTTGACGATATGCTTGTCATTGTTGACCTCAAGGACTTTGGGCGAGTATTTCTGATACAAGAACGCTTTGGTTGGTGTTGACTCTGTTCTGGTTAGGCTGAGCAAGTTCTGGCAGATGAAAGATTTAATCCGAGATTCATTCCAGATCACGCAGGATTATTTTCCGGAGACGTGAGCCATCCACTGTCGTGAATCGACGGGGCTATACTGATGCAGAGGTTTTGTTTTAAGCATGGGAATGCTCGTTGTGATCAACGCCCCCTACACGTTCACAGCCATCTGGTCAGCCGTCAAACCTATGTTCGCCAAAGAAACACAAGACAAAGTGCGAATATTCGGTTCAGACTACGCTCCATTCCTTCTCGAGCACGTCGACGCGGATAATTTACCTAGATCGCTTGGAGGAAAGTGTACGTGTTCGGACGCGGGTGGATGTCACTTGAGTAACGTGGGGCCTTGGATGGAGGGGAGGAGGGAGAGAAGGGAGAAATGGTTGAGGGGAGAGGTTCCGAGGCCTGGGCTAGGTTTGGAGGATCTGGCGAAGGAGAGGGGGGACGAGAAGGATGAGAAGGAGGTAAAGGTGGAGGTGGAAGTGAAGGAGGAGGAAGATCTAGAGAAGGAGACGGTGAAGAGCGCTGCCAGTCAGAGGTTGGGTAGTCCCCTTGCCCCGAATCATTTGCATCTTTCCGCACCTGGAGCAAATGAAATCTGAATGCTTGTTTCTCTAACAGTAGCGATTCTGCTATAGATTGTCTCGGCAAGTTTTATAAATTTAGTAGAAATTCGTATAGAAAAATTCGACGCGATGATTGATTCCGCGGCTGATGCATTGATCGTCAAAGGCTAGGTCAATGCGACGTGTCTCTGGGCTGGGCACTATGAACATGATCCTTACTACAATCACCGCTATACCCATTCCCCTCACCCCCCACACCAGTCAGCACTAAAAGGACCTATACAGGTACTACAACATGTCTCCAACACTGACGGTTTTGCTACAATCCGCCGCTCTGGGTTTGGCGGCGTTCGGGATTGGGATGCTGCCTTTGTTCTTTACACTCTCAAGTACGTACTCCAGCAAATCATTCTGAGCGAAGGTGGCGTGGAGCTTGATACGATGTAGGGACTTATATTCAATATCTGTCGACGGTCGGAACAGGGCTGTTGTTAGGTGCTGCATTGGGTATAATCATACCAGAGTACGTACACATTTCGTCGTATCCTCTCACTTCTTGACTGGAATACATTCGCATTGTCAACAGAGGAGTCGAAACACTAATCTCATCCAATGATACCTCCCCATCTCACAAAATCGCACTATCACTCATCCTAGGCTTCGCGTTCATGCTTATAGTCGAACAACTCGTCTCAGGTCACTCACATGGGGAAGAACATGACGCGTTCAAACACTCCCCTCTTGCTACATCCGTTCCTCTCGCTTCACGTAGTGGACGAAGAGGTCCCGGGGATGACTCTGCGAGGTTAAGCCCGGAAACCGCAACTACAGAATTCGATATTTCGTTGACAGAGTTGGAAGAAGCTGAAGGACCTGGAGGACGTTCTGCCACGGGAACAGGAGATGGAGCTGAGCAACCTATGTTACGGGTACGTAGCAGGGAAGGCCAAGCGTCTGCGCCGGCGCAGGACAGGAAACGAGCGTTCCCGATGACACTAGGGCTGGTGATACATAGTTTGGCTGACGGACTCGCGTTGGGTGCTTCTGCACTCCCGAGAAGGCCGGCTGAAGGGGCGTCTGAGGAGACGGAGCAGAATAACCAGCTTTCGTTGGTAGTTTTCTTAGCTATTATCGTTCACAAAGGTGAGGCTTCCTGTCATAGTTCTGGTCCTGTCTGTTGAAGGACTGATACGAATACTGCAATCTCATGTAGCTCCGACTGCTCTTGCGCTTTCCATGTCACTTCTGTCCTCTATACCACCTTCGGAATGTCGAAAACACCTGGCGGCGTTCAGTGCTGCGACTCCCCTAGGCGCTCTCATTGTCTTTGCCTTCTTACGGCTACTTGGGGATGACGTTGAAGGCGAGTGGACTGGAATTGCCTTGCTCATATCCGTACGTCCTTCCAGGCTCAACGTCTGGGAAAACCTATCTGAGATGCATATTCGCAGGGCGGGACATTCTTATACGTCGCCACAGTTCTCGCGCCCGTGTCAAAGCAAGAATCACGAACGCCCTCGTCCGCTCCTGAAATGAACGAGAAGTTGCGCGTTGGGTTGATTTTACTGGGCATGTTCATACCGTTATTAATTTCGCTACTCACTGGACCTGATCACTAATAAGAAAGAATACGATAATTCACTTTTTAGTTGTCTCTCGGTGCTTTCGACTCCGACTCTAGAACCACAACTACTTGATTATAAGAACATGGCAGAAAATAGAACTGTATCTTCTCGGCATGGAAGGATCTAATATTATTTGACGAAACGTGCATATATTCACCACCATCACCATCACTCTTGACTTGCTTCTCGCGCACGTTACTTACACGCTGTGACGTGTCGCGTCGCGTCGGGACCGAATTGTAGCCGCGTGGCGTGTGTGACGTGCCCGGCGCATCACGCGCATCACGATGTCGATTCAGAGCGACTCATGCTGGGCGGGCGGCGCCGGGGTTGAGGGATGGCGGATAAAGGGCGTATAAGAAGTGAAAAGTTGTGTAACTATTGTCCTCAGATCGCGAAAGCCACAACAGGCCAAGGGCTCTTCTTCCTCTCCATCTTCCTCCTGTCTCACTTCGTCACTATTTTCTGTCACGATGTCCGACTCTTCTCCCAAAGACGAACTTGCTGAAATCAACGGTGTCAAACCGAAGAAATACCTTGCTGATGGTGAGGAGTGTGAAGCAAAGTCGCAGACGAGGTTTGTGTCGAGTTGAATAACGATGCGTGACTATGAAGTGACTGAAGTATGGTTTTCTGGGTGTAGCAACTCTATGTACAAAGTGAAGCGAACTTTGGATCACTACTATTGGTGAGCATTTCACCTCACGTCTCGATATATATTGGCTAACGTGCGAGTGCGTTGACATTGACAGTACCTGTCCTGTATGCAAAATCTATATGCTTTCTCCTCAAAATAGTCTCAGCACTAAGATTAATCTTAAAGGCTTGGCGTAACCAGTCTCGCGTCCCTGTTAGCGCTCGCACCTGCAAGCATCTCCGTTCCATCCTCGGAGACGCCTATGAAGACGCGCGTGTTGCGCTTATGAACCCCGGGGGTGCACCTCCCGGTAAGTCGGTCAAGAAAAACAGCAAGAAAAGCGCAGGGAAGAAGAAGAAACGCGATGATGATGATGAGGGAAATGACGATAAAGGGAGTCCCATCAAGAAATCTAGGACGACAAAGAATATAGATAATGGCGAGGACGAAGATGAAGAGGAGAGCGATGGGGAGAAGGCGGTCGTCGAGGTTTTACTTGCGGTGAAGTGGGATCTTGAGAATGGTATTGATCCTACCGGTTGGTGGGTTTCTGAGAAACTCGACGGCGTTCGGTGGGTTAATTATTATTGGTCCTCGAGGGAGGTGAAGGGGTCACTGATATCGGTCTCAGCGTTTTCTGGGATGGAAAGAGGATGTTGAGTCGGCTAGGAAATCCATTCACTCCTCCGAAGTGGTTCATTGAAAGTGCGCACCCTCGGTTCTTCGCAAGGATCGTCTATTGACCACTTGTCCCATTTCAAGAACTTCCCAAAGATGTAACACTTGACGGAGAGGTTCGCTCTCAAAACGACTTTCACAGTACCCGCACGACCTAATTATATGCTCGGCATCTATAGCTTTTCGGCGGTCGACGCCAATTCCAAAGTACAGTCTCAATAGTGAAGACACCCAACACCCCACGCTGGAAAGACATCACCTTCCAAATTTTCGATATTCCCTCTCGTGGATCTGAACCTTTCGAAGATCGCCTTTTCTGGCTCAAGTCCAACTTCCACAAACTCTCGGGCGAGAGACGGTTGGACCATGTGAATGTCGTGGAGCACTTGAAAGTGAAGGATAAGGATCATGTGTTTGAGTTGTTGAAGGAGGTAGAGGAGGAAGGTGGAGAAGGGCTTATGTTGAGGGAGCCGGGATCGTTAGTCGATTCTTGCATTTTCCTATTGCCTTTTGTTCTGAACTTCAATTGCCTCTCGTGTCAAGCCAATATGTGGGTAGAAGGTCTTCAACGTTGTTGAAAGTCAAGGTCAGCCCAGGTGCTCCTCTAAGTATCCTCCCATTTGTTCTCACTGAACGTGGTATACCAGACATTCCATGATGCAGAAGCTAAGGTGACCGGATACCTGCCCGGTAAAGGGAAACACCAAGGAGTCATGGGTGCTCTCAAATGTGTTATGGCATCCGGAAAGGTGCGTATACCATCGGTCCAGATACGGTCATTGCACAAATCTTACCCCACCACGTAGACTTTCAGTGTTGGAACAGGATTCAGTGACAAGCAGCGTGCAAAACCGCCTAAGATTGGGTCTATCATCACGTACAGGTTCCAGGAACTTACGATGGACGGGGTTCCAAGGTCAGTCTACATACCGTCTCACGGAAACATGGGTACTGGTGGCTGAATCGATTTTGTTATGACTACCATGTAGGTTTCCGTCGTTTATCGGTGAAGCATTGGATAAGGACGAGCCTACTGATGCAGTCCTTCCGGGGGTGAAGAAGGTTGCTGTGAAGGTTGCGAATGGTAGTAATGATGACGATGATGTGTAGGTTGCCGCTGTAGAATGTATAAGGTTTCTCAATGTGGGCACCGGTTTCTTCCAGTTAGCTTATGTGCGTAGGGTACTGTATAGCCTTTGTTCGTTTTTCGAAACCCGTACTTGCAAACTTAAAGTGTTGTAATGCCTCTCGAGTTTATCGTCCGGTCCTGCTATCATCAGAAAAGGGGGGATGTTACACTTGAATCTCGAGCGCGCTGATGTTGGCTTGCATCGACTGGAAGGATTTCAAAATTCAGCTTCTAGATAGGTGCTGACTCTCTACATTTCTATCATGATAGCGACGCTCCAACGAGCGAAGGTGCGACACAAACACCATTCACAGTGCGTATCTTATGTATACTCTGAGTAACCGGATCTACCCAGGCTGCTTCTTTAGTCTCGAGAGTCGTGAATCCTGGGGAATTGAAGAACAATACGTTATTGCGTCATGTATAATCCTTGGATTGAGGGATATGGTACGAACCGGGTTGGATAGTCTCGAATATTTTCTTCTTCGGGTTTAGCTGTGAGAGGGGTGTCGCATCTAATATTGTGACCAATCACTAAACATGAGTCAAGACCAAAGGTTCAGAACCGACTTGCTTTCGAATTTCTCTCCCTCAAAATATACCCGATCGCCAGGCTTGGATCCAGGTGGCGGCTGTACGAGTTCGATACCTGCTTCTTTTCCGCCTTTTGATGTTGCCTAATGAATGTTATTCAGTCATCTATCACCCTGACTTACTTCGAGGGAGACTCACACAGAGCACCATGGCGAAACTCTTTATTCCGCGCATATTGGCTGGTTTGAGATTGCACTAGTACCGACGTTTGAGACGCGCTCCAATGATTGTCCGAATGGTACTCACCACGGTGACAACATCCCTATCCCTCATCTCCTCAATCGGAATATAATGTACAAGGCCTGAAACAACAGTTCGTGGCCCCGTCTCCTCGCCAATATCAATTTGCTGCGAGAGGCTTCTCAGACTTGGAAAAAAATCTCATGACCGCCTTATTTACCTCGACGTATAGGCCATCCGCATCTGGATGCTTCTTGACTGAAAATTATTGTCAGTGAAACGGATCTTGAAATATGGAATCTTGTTTACTTTCAACAATGTGCCCGACTCGGAGATCAATCATCGAAGGCACTGGTTCACCGGATTCTTCAGCAGCAGGCGCTTTCTTTGTATCCGCACTAGGTTTCTCCTTCGCTTCCTTGGGCTTCTTCTCTTTCTTCGAAGCAGCTGCAGCTGCAGCTCCGGCGGCTGGTGGTGCAACATCCGAAGAAGATTTCTTATCCTGTTTCTCCGGCTTCCCGGCATCAGGCGCAGCCTTCTCGGTCTTTTCTTTCTTTTTAGGAGGGGCCGCTCTACGCTCGATCTTTGGGAAATTATCCAAGTCGAAAGTCGCGAGAGCAAAAGCAGGGGCGAGTGAATCTGCAGCTTTACGGACAGAAGGACGCGTTTGGATGTGATCGAAGTAGCGGGTGACAGCAGGATGTGAATAGTACTGCGGAGGCTGCAGTTGTGACTATTCACGCTCAACGTTAATACATATGCATCTATACGTATTACACATATGACTCACGATAGTAGGATGAAGAGCTCCGTACAGCGCAACATCCGCAGCCGTCAAGTAGTTGCCGACGAGATATGTCTTTGGAGTAAGGGTTGCATCTAATTCCTTTACTGCTGCAGGTTTTACAATATCACCCTGGGCAACTTTTGAAATCCAGTCAGAAACCTCTTGTTTGTCCTTCTCATGTTTTCCGTAGTCCTCCTCACGAGGCGAAGCCGCGGCAACGAGATCGCGTAATGGCGATGGTAAGGCAGCTAGAGCCGAGTTGGATGCCATTCGTCTATACGCGTAAAGAGTTGATCTAAGCAGATGCAAGCGCGGCAAAGACTGCAGCAGAAGACGCATCTACGAGATGAGGACATGCACAAAACGTGAGTGCTTACTAATTAATCGGGCATGATTGACATCCCATATTAGGTAATACTTCGTCCTAATTTCCCGGCACGACCACTCAAAAGCAAAAGGCACGAACAGGCAGTGGCCGACGCGCAACCGCGTATCTGTCCCCGACGCTGTCAACAGCGTGTGGAAGGCTCAAAATGGGACCACCGTCGCGCGCATCTTCGATGCGCCCACCTTTGGATGCACCCCCTCGTTTTCCTCTAATGACACCCTCTGCGTCTCCTCCCGTTCATCGTCCGTTTTCTCGACAGTCGGCTACACCTGCGCCTGCGAAGAAACGAAGGGTCTCACGCGCGCCGTCCGTCCCGGCGACGAACACACGAGGCTTTTCTGTCGCGTCGGCTTCCTCTTCATCCGTCTCCCCGGCTTTCAACTTTGACGCGTCTGTGGATCCAGCAGAGGAGCTCGACGCGGCGCGTCGCGCCAGTTCCTTTCGCGTCTTAAACGTTTGGTCGCAGCTCGCGGAGAAATACGCCAGGAGACTTGATGAAGATGATATTGTGGATCTTGAGGATGGAACTATCATCAAGGATTGCGGTATTCTTAGGTCGTCTGAAGACACGTTCGAGATTGGATATTTTGCTAAGGAGCAGGAGGACGCCGAGCGTCTGGAACATGATCAGCCCCTGACACCGGCAGATGATGAGCCGGATGAGTTGGATGCATTTGCGGACATACAAGATAATGTGTCGCGTTCTGAGACAGATGGTGACGAGGAGGATGGCTTGGAATTAGCTCAACACACAAAGCGCCTGCCTCCCGTGCGAGAACTTGACCCCGCCGATGCTGCAGACTTGGCGGAGTTCTTAAGAGCAGAGCAGCTGCGAAGAGAGACCTTTGGAGATCCGGACAAAGAGGATGAAGAAAATGAAACCGAAGGGGGAGATGAGGGCGAAACCGAATATTCTGAAGAAGTAGATGCGCAGGAAGGTGAGGAGAAGAATAAGGTCTCTGTGCGTTGGAATGCGCGAATGCTAACAATAATGTGCTAGAATGGGATGAAGATGACGGAGTGTCGGATTTTGAAGCGCATCCTTCGGGAGACGAGGAGGAAGTGATCTACCGGGAAAGTGTCCCCGAATCAGATGGAGACAAGAGCCGTCGACGGGATTATTTGAGGTTCTCTACACCCTCTGGCTCACCAGAGTTTGACATTCTAGATTTATCCCACTCAGAGAAGGACGTGGAACCTGTCATTGATGCTGACACGAGTGCAAAAGAGCAACCTGGCGCTGCTTTTAACGTGAATTCTGACGACGAACTAGGCGGGTGGGACCACGATGAAGGGAGCACTCTTTACTCTGTAGCGAACTTCAGTGGGGATCTTGCTGATGAGGGGGATGGCACCGTATTGAAGGAGATTTCGCCATATGTATCGTCGAACCAATCTTCGAAGCCACGGAGGAAACGAAGCCGAGCAAGCACAGAAGGGAAAGGACGGTCCGATGAACAAGTAGCAGACCAGCGTCAATCTAGCTCGCCTTTGAAGAAGACAGGCAAACAGATTTCCCCATCACCGCCCATCACCCAACTGCAAACTCCTCCCCGCTCGGCTTCTTTTGGACCTGAAGAGCGAAATATCCGGATCATGGCAACATATTCACGGAAAGGGCGCAGACCCTCTTCCAGTCCAAGAAAGGCACCTATGAGAATACAGTCGACTGTATCAGAGAGCTCTGCCTCTGAGGCGGAGGGCGAACTATCGCCTTCAAAGAAACAAAAGCAGAAGCGGTATTCACCTTTACCCGAGTCGCCGACCAAAAAGATGAGATTGGTACCGGAAGTCGTGATAAATGTCCCTTCTCCTTCGCCGCCAAAGAAACATGCTGATGAGAGTCCTGACCTCTCTGAGCACCCTACGGTTGACACCACTGCTGCTCGAGAACGAAGAACGAAAGCCAAAGGCAAAGCTCGGGCAGTCGATGTGGACCAGTCTACTTCATTCAACAGAAGGAAGGAAGTAGAACTATCCTCCCCTCCGTCTGAGACGCTTGACCCAGCTACTCCTTGTCTTCATAGCACCAGGGAAACTGCACGAACCGTGTCTTCGAAGAAGAGGCCTTTGCCGAGCTCAAAACGAAGGCGCGGGCATTCTCCTGTTCCAGACGAGTCGTATGAGAATGATAGGACAGTCGACGTTGTAATGAATAGTCCTTCCCTATCTCCAGTTAGAAGTAGCTCTCGACGGGTGTCATCGTCTCGACGTAGCACTATTAGAGAAATCGAGTCTTATGGTATGCCCTCAGACCCTCTTTCGCCTTCTTTCTACTTACCGAGCGCTTTAGACGATCACGAACCCGGTCCAAGCTCTCCCAAGCCTCAGCCATCCAGCAGTCGTCGGTCCCGCTCCAGACCATCAACAGGACATATACCTGAGGTCCAACCACAATTACACCATCTTCCTGAACTTAATACGTTCTCATTCGCCCCTCCCCATGCTCCTCACTTTGGATATCAGAACTACCCTCCACTTCATTACTCTCAATCTGCCGGCCTGAGTCAACAACAACATTCCGCTCCTGCCCCACAGTTCCAGGACCCGAACGCTCAGTATCACTTAGCACAAGCTTTACAAAGTTTGTCTATTCTAATGGGCGGCGCACTGCCTTTCCCCCCTTCTCCGGTCCACACTCCACATACTCCTCAACCACCGCATTTTGTTCCACAAGGACACCACCATGCCTGGCCCCCATATACGCCGCGGCATCACAACCGCGCCATGAATTTCGATACCCCTAATTCTGTGGCAAGCGAGCCCCCGCCTTCATCACCGCTAGCATCGGATTACTCGGATAGCGTACCCTCATCCCCGACCAAACGACCTTTCCGCGAAGGAGGAAGATCGCAAGCGACTTCTTTGTCTTCAAAAAGGGACAGACCAAAATCAGCAATCCGTGAAGCGAGGACGCGGACAAGAAGTAGATCACGCAGCTCACTGCGCGTTTCATTTTCGTCACCTGAAGCGACGCAAATTGAAGATGCTGCATATGAGTACGTTAGCGATGAGGTGATAGAGGTGAAGAGCTCGGACGAAGATAGCGACATTGAGCGTCGTCGCCTACGCCGTGAGGAGCTTTCGAAACGATCTTCTGAGCTACATGTACGGGCGCAGACGCCAGGACCACCCGACCATGCTGCGAAAACGGAGTTCGTTGAAGGCGGCTCACGTCATCCTGCGCGTAGAGAATTGGGACCCAAGAGAAAGCAGTCAAAGGCTTCCCGTTCCGAGGAAGAGTCTCGTCATCAAAACGGTCGGGGATACCGATAGACATAGTCAATCATTTATTATTCTTGTGCTTGTACGACCGCTTTTAACTTGCTATTCTTACTCTTGCTGTTGATAAATCCGGCAATGCCGATCACCTGATAATCCTGTGGCAGTGACGCATACACTTTCTTCTCTTCATGATATAACCATCACCTCCATTTACAAGTTTATAGACATGGCCAGTTTTGTGACCAACAGGTCTCTGCTGAACCCAAAATTCGAAGGCTACAAGCTCTCACCTCTCGACCAGGACGATCACGTCTTGCGCTTCCCGCTGACTGCGCGTCCTACGCAAGCCAACGTCTCTGGAAGGGCGCGGACGCCTTTGTCATTTGAGGAGGTTCAATCGCGTATAACGCATAATCACCTTGCGATTTCGTATGACTCGACGTCCGCGGTCTATGTTGATGATGATCTCAATATCATTCGAGTTATGCTGAACAATGTGAGTCGTGGTTGTAAGCTAAGCGAGAACATGAACTGAAGACTAGCATGCGCTAGGATTTGACTCCGACATTCTCTATTTTCAGTGAACTTCCCAAACCGATTCAAACTGATGATACGGAGGAGGACAGGCATAAGGAATACCCTTCTGCTGTATCATTAGAAGGCTGGTGGCTCGTTTCGGATGGCATGGGTCTGCTCTACGTTCTTTCGGAAACGAAGGAAGACGACAGGATCGTAGCGCTCTATCATTTACCTGGTGATGATAATACTTCAACGTACCCGCCTTTCCGGATTCATGCGGCTTGTCTGCGATCACCCGAGATGGCTGTATGCGTGATCTCATGTCGACATCGTGGAAGTTCGGAAAGATCGGAGACGAAGAAAGGTGCAAGTAAACCTCCGCCTGCACATTTTGATATTTTTATTGTCGAGATTCCCGTTGGGTCAAGCTCAGACGGACCACAACCTTTGAGCATAATCTGGAAAGCGAGAGGAGACGATGTTCCGATGCACGTTGGCTATGATACCTCACGCAATGCGTTCTTCATCCTCGGAAAGCCATTATATCGTGGAGTTGGAATCACAACCCCAACGTACGAGCCAACACAGGACGAATTGGCTCCCATTCCACGAGCAGGCGAAGTTCTCCCAGACGGTCCGAGCAAACCACCTCCCTACTCATGGACTCAAACCGCTGACTCCGTGACTGTCGCGTTTCCCATCCCAACGAACGTACCTAAATCCGCCATTCACGTTACAATCACGGCAAAGACACTTTCGATGCTCGTGAAGCACGAGTTACCGACGGGGTTTGATGCGGATTTGCCGAGATATTCATTGAAGGAGTTATGGGATGAAGTTAATCCGGGAGACTGTTTTTGGACTTTGGATCGTGAACCAGAGAAGAAGGAAGGGTATGGTGATGGTAGTAGTAGTGGAGAGGGAGGGGAGAGGAGGTTCGGGTTGCTCACGTTACACTTGGACAAGAAAAACGAAGGGACACGATGGGCTCAAGTCTTCGTCTCCGCTGGGAACAAGCCATCCCACTCACTCACGGATCCAACAGACGAAGAAGTACCCGAAACGCTCGACCCAAACGAACTCTACATCATCCGCGAAGCGCTCGAAAAATACACATCTTCTATTCAAAGAGGGATAAGAGGAGAGGATATAAGTGGGTTGGGCCTTGGAAGTGGAATTCCGAGTCTTGCTGAAGGCGAGTTGGACGATACCGTTGATAGTGAAGTTGGACGGAAAGGTGTCTTGTCTTGGGTCGGTGTAGATGGAAGCGTTCCGATTTGGGAGGATGGGGAATGGGCGTCTTTAACGGTGCTTTCGCTCCCTGTTCCGGGGATTGGAGAACCAGAACCTTCTTTGGTAATAAAGAGCGACATCGACGGTTTACTCTTCACCCTTCCACCTTCTCCCTCATCGTCTTCACCGAACAAAACACCTACTACGGCAACGTGGACACACAAAGCAACCTACCCAGCCCTCTCATTCGTCCTCGCATCCAAACGCGATTTACGCTTCACATTCCACATCTCCTCCTCTCTCATCCTCGCATTCGAAAGTGGTGCGTCTCGTTCGGGTACAGGTACGAGTACGAATCTGGGCGGGGGGAACTTATATCTCTACTACGGTGCTGACAAACCTAACTCAAAAGAAGTCTGGGCGAAGCAAAGCTTGTTAAGAACGAGCGGAAGAGAGTCGGGTGCGTTAGTTGGTGTTGGTGCGTTGAAGAAAGGCGAGGCTAGTTCCGTTTTACTTTGTCTTTGTGAGAAGGAGTTGGTCGTAGTCAAGGATACAGTATGAAGAATTATGTATGATGTGTTGTCATTGTATACTATCCGTCAGTGGCTTCATCAGCAAGTGAATATGTAGAAGAACAGACGGATTCACAATCCCAGTCATGTGCCTTATCCTGGAAAGCGTCTATTCAAGCTGCCCGGGTCGGGCTCTACTACCTTACTTGTACAGAACAATACACCGTAGGGATGAAATCAGATCAGACGCACGACCACCAAGAAGTCCAGGAAGGAAAAAGAAGTGTTTGTGAGATTGAAAACGATGCCAATGCCGATGGATACAACACACAGGCCATCTCGCCCGACATGGATAAGATACTGCATATAAAATGCTCGGGAATGGTCCAAAGTCAACGTGACGAAGTGGCAGTGACTATTGAGAGCATCCAATGGTTTGATTGGGGAAAGAGTTGGAAGTGATGAAAATGGTGGGCGTGAGGAAGCAGCGGAAAGAGAGTAAGTACATGCTTATGTACTGGCTTTTGGTAAGAAATGCCTTCAATCATCTAGGAGTTGTGGAAACAGTGCAAAGGCGAGCGGACAAGTCAAAGGTTTCGACTCCTGCGAAGACACAAGTTAAGACCGTCCGTTCCGACGCACGCGAAGCACTTTAGATGAAGGTGGAGACAGACAGCTGAAATGTGCACAGAAGGAAACGAGGGGCGGAAAATCAGCATCCGCAATCATCGCTGCGAGTATATCGTCCTCCCAGCATTCGAGAACGTGCCATTCGCTGAATCGCGCAAGCTCGCCTTGCTAGTAGTCGTTTCTCCCGAGCGTGTTCGTTGTCTTGCCCTTTTCACAGTACTTTTCTCGCGCTCATCCACCTTCGGGTTCGAAGGTGCACCACGTTCATGTATAGACCGCTCCTTCAGTGCTCTCGAAGAACGAGCCTGCTCCGCGATGCTATCCAGGTCCGTCATTTGCCGTCGATTTGTCGAATCTTCATTCGATGCCGGCGTCTTTGTGACTTTTGCGGAGGGAGGAGGCGGCAAAGGTACGCGAGTCCATAGCGGATGATCAGTGACCTCGATGTCGACGGGGGCGAACTTCACATTACCAGTCCCTCCCTTAGCGTTAGGGCTCTTCGAACCATTGTTTATTTCTTCTTTAAAGACCAGGGGGTGCTCGTCATTAGTGAACTCATGTATAAGACACTCTTGCTTACGGGAAGGCTGACGAATAAATCGAGAAGCGGGTCGGTCGACGCAATTTCCGGACTGTGGAGAAGGCGCTCGCTTGGGAGGACCGAGAGGAAGAATCGGAGGTTGTGGCTTTATGTTGATTAGAGCGACTGAAGATGACGTGGACACAGCGCGCGAGGGAATCTTGATCTTCATGCCACTATGCTTAAAGACACTGCTCAAACCATTAATGTCTTCGGTTTTGCTGCCGCTTTCACCAGGCACTGCGGGTGACGGCAGCGGAGGGATGCCCCCACCCGCACTTTGCTCACTCGTTGCTTGGGATTCGCTAGCAATACGAGCTCGCTTGAGCTTTTGTCGCTCGCTTCGCACAACTGGAGGACTCGCGTCCGTAGCACGTTTCTTGGCCTTTGAAGTCGATTTCCCATTTGCACTTGTAACTGTCGGTCTGCTCAATCTTGGCACAGGAGTCGATGCGCTCGACGTCGAGGCCGACGCTGAAGGCTGCGTGAGTTCGTATTTGCCTGTATAAGCGGAGTCGGCGCCTTCGACACCAACCCCATGAAGAATAGCTTCCTGCTCTTCAACGATGCGTCTACGCTCTGCAAGAGCGGACCTTGGTGAGAGTGGGCGGGGGATCATTTCTAGATTGTTCATAGAACGGTAAATGTTAAGAGCTACTGATGTCAATGAACGCTCTTGGATGCGCAACATACCTTGCAGGAAGGTGTACTCCTCAAAGTAGAACGCAGAATCCGCTATAAATAATAGATTAACACTGCAAGAGAGGTCAGGTATTGGGAATAATCGTACCGATATCATTATAAGTCGTCAGAGAGCGTTTGTCAAGACGGGAACGTGAATGCGCGACGCGTGTTAGACGCCGGATGAATTCTTCCTATAGGCCAAGCCAAGCGGTGAAGTGAGGCACGACAGGGCAAGGAAGAGACGCATACGGTGGCTAAAGAGACGAGGTATGCGGCTTCCTTGGAGTGAATAACATTTTGCCCCGCTATACTCGCGGTTAGTATAAGGGTTGGTGTAGAAGGGGAGAAACGCACCGTCAGAGGATAGGATGGCCTCTATACGGGACATGGGTACAATTGTTTGACCCGGGACGCGAGTTGTGGGTGGCTTTGGGCGCGGCTTCTTCGCAATGTTCTTTACAGAGGCAGGGCCAGTAGGAGAAGCAGATGAGATGGTCTCCCACTGAGGTTGGGCCTCCCTTTCACCAGAGTCAGACTCGTCGAGTTCATCCACCTCCTCGGCCGAAGCCTCATCCATGTCAGACAAGTCTGCGCCTTCATCGACGGCTATATGAGGGCCATTGCCATTGGTATGTATGGGCTGATGAAGCTGGTCGAGGGCTGAGAACGGTATAGAACTAGTGTCTGAGCCGAGCGGACTGTGGAGAGTGATGCGAGGTGCCATTGGCCACGAGTGCTTTGCTGTTTTATTTAGTGGTGAAAAAACTGCAGGAGAGACGTGTTGGTGGCGTTGAAGGACTAGGAGGAAGAGTAGGAGATGGATGGAGAGGAAGTCGAAGTGCGAGAGGGGAGAGGACGTGGGTTATAGGAGGGAGAAAGGGGAAGTGGTGCTGGGAGGAGAGAAGTGGGTGGCGGCAGGATATTGTATATGAGAGGGGAGGAATCGAGCCGATGCATCCCATTCCAACCCTGTGTGAATCGCGCAGGAAACTCTGCTCTAAACGCTGCTCACCTCCTTCTACTTTACAAACAATCCATGATACGCGCCTGATCATCAATAATGGGTGCCTGTCGACGTATTCCCGCTTCCTCATTTTTTTTTCGAGTTTAAACGACCAGAACGATAGAGGTGGTTGGACAAGAGCAAGTCCATCTGCAGCAGGTCATGGTCGTGTCTCCCCTTCACTTTACACTTTTCTCACTATCACACGCGTAATCCCCCTACCATGCTATTGGCAATCAGACGACTTTGTTTGATAATTCGTGATCAAGTTGCGTTTTCTTGTCTGTATTATATGATTAAGGAGTGTCTAGCACCGCGTTGAGGACTACAAACGCAAACTGAGACGCGTCCAAATGCGTGGTGATCGGCGATTGCCTGAAACGGCGATCGTAGGATCTGTTGATTACATCATGCGCAAGAGGTAAACAAGATTTATTTAATTACATAAATACTACAGTACTTGTCAACCTTCTTGAAGGGCCCTGTAGAGCCGGTGAGGGTGTGAGACGGTTCAAACTCGATTGTACAGGGTAGTTTCGTTTCGCGATGCATAGAATGGTCTGACCAGTCTACATCTAAGTAGTCCTCCTTGGTTAGGACAGGTAAGAGTATCACCATGGCGGACAGCAATACGTGGTATAAATAAGCGACACCGGTATAATGCACTGGACTGTTGTAAAGTGTTACTAGTACCGCGATACACAAGAGAAAAAATAATGAAATTTTTGAGAGAATAGATGTGACTCGTTGCAAGTCTCGTGAGTTACTAAAGCGGGGGCCAATCCAGTCCTCATCCCGCCGAAAACAAGTTGTCCCCACCACCGTCTTGCACTCATCTCCCAGCAGCACACGACCTTCAAAATACGCTCATCTCCTCCTCGTCAATCCTCGATCCATCCTACTTTAACAACACCTCTAATCTCTCTCTCCTGGCCCTCAGTCAATTCATCCACACCCACAACCCACGACTTTATAGCGCATACATTCCTTCCCGTTAGCTCTCAACCATGGTCCGTCTTCTTCTCTCTCTCCACAAATTTCATACTGAAATGAGTCCCATGCCCACAGGGTCAAATGCTTTCGTTTCCTGGTATGCGTATACTTTCGCTTTTCTCGTTTCTGCGACACGGAAACGATCCACACAGCATTCGGTTGGAACCTCGTTACTGATTGCCTCGCATCTTCCTTTCTTCATCTCTCACAGAGACCGAAAAACATTCAAAGTCGGGCCAGGATGACCGGTTTCTCTATTCAGTGACAGAAATGCAAGGGTGGCGAATTAGTATGTCGTCCTACCTTCTTCATGTCTTTACTCGAGAAGTTTTCGCATTCTTTGAATGGCACCTATCCCTATGTCTCTGTCCATGTTCTACCACTCTAGTGGTCAAGGGCATGCCTTCTACGGCAAGGCTACCCCTATCCTGTATGGATTCTACAATTGCAATGACCCTTACAGCCTACGCCTGAGCTGACATCGACAATCGAATTCGCCTTGGAAATCGTTCTTCCGTCTGTGGCGATTCTTTCTTCACGTCTCTTGCCTCCATTGTAACTTATATCTGGAGCTAATGAGGTTAATCCTGTTGATCTCGGTCTGCAGCAATGGAAGATGCCCATGCAATCGACCTGAACTTGGACGATAAGAGTGGAGGGCATAATGCCTTCTTCGCGATATATGATGGGCATGCTGGTGCGTCTTTCTCTGTCCCCGTTCACATCCTACTTATGCGTTTTCTGCTGTCGTCGTGGATAGGCGGTGAGGCGGCAAGGTTATCGGGAGAGAATGTACACAAACGACTAGTCAACGAGCCTTCGTACGCCGAACATCAATGGGATAAAGCGCTTAAACGCGCGTTCCTCGGTACGGATGACGACATCCGTGCGGGTGAGTTCTGGTCAGTAACTGTTGATGCAACGTCGATTTATTTTTGTTTCGTACCTGAGTTACGGAGCAACGGGTTTTCAGCGATCGGTCAGGGTGCACCGCGGTCGCAGCGTTATTTACGCAAGACGGGCATGTCTTTGTGGTATACATCCATCAGTTCACCCTATTGCTCAAAGACGTGTATATCAATAATATTCCATAGGCAAACGCAGGCGATTCCCGAGCGGTTATCAGTGTGAAGGGCGCGGTTAAGGGATTAAGCGTCGATCACAAGCCGCTGCTTGAATGTCAGCGAGCAATCTCTCTCATAATTATGGCTTGGTATTGAGACCCATCTTATCTAGCCGAAGTCAAACGAATCAATAGTGCCGGTGGGTGGGTAGAATGTGGCCGAGTAAACGGTATGCATTTGTCAAATCCCGCAAGGGAGATTGGGACCTGAACATAAGCACCTTTCTAGGTAACCTGGCACTTTCTCGAGCACTCGGTGATTTCGAGTTCAAGAAGAATGTATCGCTGCCACCTGAGGAGCAGGTTATTACCGCAAACCCGGATGTTGTGGAACACACTATCACCGAGGAAGACGAGTTCCTGGTGCTCGCCTGTGACGGTGAGGCTTGTACGCTCCCGCCCACCGTTTATTGTTTATCGTTGTATTATACCATAGGTATCTGGGATTGCCTCACTTCACAACAGGTAGTGGATATTATCCGTCTCCGGGTGTCACAGCGTAAGGAACTTCCCGAAATCGGCGAGTTCCTCTGTGACCTCTGTCTTGCGCCCGACACTCGCTCTGACGTGGGTTGTGATAACATGACTGTGCTTGTCGTTGCAATCCTCAATGGCCGCACCAAAGAGCAGTGGTACGACTGGATGGAGGACCGTGTCAAGCGAAATTACGGCTATTCGACGCCCACTAAAATCCCGCAACTGTACTCTCAAGGACGCATTGATGCTTTCCGTGCAAGGAGGATGGTTCACGAGGAGGGTGCTGCGTATGACGGTCTTAACAAGAATGACCCTTATTCAGATGGCTCAGACAACTCAGAGGAAGGCGAAGGCCTGGGTAATGCTGAAGGCGGCTATGCGAGCGTCTTTGGTGGGCGTGCGTTGGGTTCTGCAGGCGGGCTTAGCGGGTTTGCGCGTAGCATGCTCGGAACAGGCATCTCGTTTCATCCTAGCACAGGTATCAGCTCTGACGACGGAACCTTAATGTTCCCGAATGACGATTCTGACGATGATAGCGATGATGATTTGGATCCGAGTTCTGGCGCCGATGGAACGGAGTTATTCGATGAAAACTCAGCCGAACACCAATTCCTTACTGCTTTGGGGTTACGTCCACCTGTTTCGGATGTGACGAAAACGCTTCGGGCTCAGCTCGACGAACTGGAAGCTAACGACAATGGTTCGGGCTCACGGATCGAGGAGGTCGATGATGATGAGGACGATGATGAGGAGGACGATGAGGAGGACGAACAGAATCAGAACCAGACATCCGAGGTGGATGACGATGACGATCATGTCATGAGTAACCCGGGTGATGAGGCGCAGCAGGCGTTCGGAGCGCATACGCAGACACAAACGAAGCTGCCAAACGGGGTATCGACGAAGGTACCTGATGGCGAGGCACCCCCTCCACCTCCGTTGGTAAATGGCGGCATCAAAGTGACACAGCTGAGCTCCCTTCCAGGCGGAGATGAAGCACCACCGGTAGTGAAAGCCGAGGGCTTCCTGGACGGAAGCGAGTCCCCGCTGAAGGGATAACTCGGTACGGTATCAACTGCGTTCACCGCACGCTTTTCGTCGATAGTCGGTTTTGTCCGGTACCTTGACGACTCCATGAAAGAAGCGTGCGCTATTTCTGTCGTACTACCGCTCCTGTTACAGTTGATTTGTTTTGTTTTTCTGTTTGCTCTAAGATTTCCCCTGAACCGCATGCTGGCTCCGTAACCCCTGTATCTGTGTATTTCTTTCTCTGTCTTCTGTTTTCGCCCGTCTGTCTTTCACACCATGCTGATACACATATGCGCGCCTGCATTCTCATTTCTCGTGCAATTTCGTTGCTCATTTCTGTGTTCGCTGAATATTCCTTTGTGATTCTAATTCCCTCTTTCTGAACAGACATAGTACTAGTTTGTGCTGTTGCTGTTGTTAATGCTGCCGCATTTTCTCATACATGGTGCTTATAGGTATTGGGCCAAATCCTGCTGTATCATCTTTGCTATTTTTTCTTTCTCCCCCCTATTTAGTTTTCCTTCTCTCTCTCGAATCGACTCTCAATCCTTTGCCTCTGCACGCCTGCGTTACTGATACCGACTCAAGTGCAGTACAGACATGGCCATCGATGGGACATATGCAACAAAAATTGAAATGTGGCATTACCCCGACTTTTGTTGTGTACTGTGATTATATCCCATACCTATATGTTTCTCACTCACAGATGAATAGCTTCTGAGTGTTCTGTCCGAGGCATACCGACGGAATTGGATACCTTTCTTCCGTCGCCACTCGGCACGAACGTGCACTTTTCCGTATTGCGCGTGCAAAGATATAAATATAAATGGAGGCTAAGAGGAGCGTATATATTGAGATCAGCACCTCCCTCGCTGATAGTGAATACACTACTGCGTCCTTTGTTGTTTAGAGCGCATATACACAGCTCTTGCTTGAACCTTTCCTTGGTTCTTACTATCATCCTCATCGCCTTGGTCATCGTCATCGTCCTCACTTATACCACCATCACTTTCGATATTCGATATTCGATGCCTGCAAGCGCTGGCACCGACTCGTCACTCAAATCACACACACTCGGTCCAGGTCCAGGAAACGCTTCAGCCCCCCATCAACCTTACAAACTTCGTTCTCTACCGATAATCGACATCGCACCTTGGGTCGCACCTGTCTCGGAGCGCGTTAGGGGCCACAATGGCGGGAGGAGGTCGACTGCTGCTGCGCTGCATGCGGCGTGTTTGACGTATGGGTTCTTCTACCTTGATGTGACGAGCTCGGGATTCGTGCAGAGTGGCGAGATGGAGGAGCTGGCTGGGCTTGCTAGGTATGTGTTGTGTACCTTTTCTTGTGTTATTTGTTTGGAGTGGTGAATTGAATGGTGCTGACTGTGTTGACTTGGTTATCGTAGACAGTTCTTTGCCCTACCTCAAGAAGATAAGGATAAGATCGGACTGGCCAACCAGGATGGTGCGAGAGGTACATCGTGCTCACTCCCCTACTCTTCCATCTCCGCGCTCACTGTGATCTATCCATAGGCTATCAACGATTGAAGGAAAACATAACCAACGGTAAAGCTGATAACCATGAAGGGCTGGACTTTTACGCTCCTGTCGAGAATCCAGATAAGACTAAGCCCTTACATGGCGAGAATCAATGGCCTAGGGATGAAGTTGTCCCTAACTTTCGAGAGAAGTATGAGAAGTGGGTTGAGAAGATGAAGAAACTTGGGATGATTGTAATGGAAGCGTATGTGATTTCATTTCAACATCTTGGTGAACGAACTCGATATTCACTGGGTATATGAACATGATAGGATGTCGGTTGGACTGGGTATGACGACGGAAGAGTGGCAGGACCTGAAGAATAAAGTCGACAACTCGTTCTGGGTTATGCGCGTCATCGGTGGGTGGATTTCTTTGATCATCCCTTGTTACCATCCATTACTCAAGTCGCTGCTGGTAGGTTATCCACCATTACCAAATGATTATGATGGCTTCTCTTGCGGTGCACACAAGTATGTAGTGTCGTCCCTGTGAAGAGTCTATCCATGCTGATTGGACCATTGTAGGGATTACGGTTGCCTAACGTACGCTCCCGTCATCTCGAGCTTGTAATGCGGAGCTATCATTCTGAATCTACTACAGCTTCCTATACGCAGACCCGACACCCAACGCCCTCCAAGTCTTCCTCCCACAAACTGGAGTCCTAGATGATGCCGCAACTACACCCATACCCGCCACTTCGACAACTAACCTCGCACCTAGCGCGGCAAGTGCGCTTGTTGGCGGCGTTGAGCCCTCCGATGTACCACCGGCGAAGCAACCGCCGGACACGGAGAAAGACGATGCAACGGCTATTGATGAGGAGAGCGGGGAGAAGGGCGTTTGGGTCAATGCGGACCCATTGCCCGGGTGTGTTGTGTGCAATGTTGGAGAAAGTGTGTAGCTCTGATGTCCGATTGCTGCATTTGAAGCCGTTATACTAATGGGGTTGGTTGATAGTGTGGGAGATATGGACGAATGGGTTGTACAAGAGTACTTTACATCGCGTTGTTCACACTGGATCAAACTATCGGTACGTTTCGATAGTATAGTCATGTATAAAGCCAGCTAACGTCAATTCTGCTCTTAGCGTCTCGTAAGTCACCTCACCCTTCACTAACCCAGATGCCTCCGTTAACCCCTTATTATCCAAATACCCAGAATCCCATTCTTCTTCGAACCCAACTTTGACGCATATGTCACCCCTCTCGCAGCAGCACTTCGTCTGCAGAAGGACTCCATCCAACCCGCATACGCATACCAACCACACACACCTCACGTCCCCTACCCACATTGCCATCACATTCAATCGCATGGCGAGGGAGAACCGGCTGAAATCCTTGCGCAGAGGCTTAAGGAATTAGCGGTGGCGGACACAGCGGATAGGGCGAGTGCTCCACCATCTTCAGAGGGTTCGGCTATAGGTTCGGATGCGTCGTCTGTTTATTCGTCGTCGGTGAAACTCGTAGAGTCAGGGAAGGAGAGGAGGGAGGGGAAGCACGCGAGCGGGAAGGATGGTGCGGGCGCAGAAGATAAGGAAGTGAACGTTGACGCGGATGCTGACTCTGATAAAGCGACGACGGGATCGCTAAGTGTCAGGAGTTCACTTTCTACCATCTCACATGGGACGAACGGGACGAAGGAAAGCGGAAGGCGCAAGAGGAGAGCATCGCATACTTCTACCCATAGTCCTCATACGCCTTATACGCCTATAACGCACACGCATGTGGAGTATAAACCGGTTAGCGTCGAGAGGCATTATGAACCTGTTGTGTATGGAGATTTTTTGATGAAGAAGGTCGGAAATAATTTTGTGACGGGGAAGGGGAGGTATGATTGAATGTGAATGGATGAGCGCAACTTCGGTCTGGTGTCTGACAGAAGGTGCCTCACCTTATAGATTTCTTGGTTTTTCGTTTGCTCACATCTGAGCTTTCAGTACTAATTCTCCCGGTCATCTCGATTCCCAGTTTGTACTAATACAAGCCATAGACTATCCGTGTAACGTTTCTCGCTGTATTTCTTTGTACGTTGTATATTGACGAACTGAAGGTTCTTGTTCCAATCATACAACCTTTCTCATGCACGGGCCCTCTGAACAGAAGAATTTCACAGAGTCCGACGCGTGATCTGTGATGGGCCAAATATAGAGTATTGATCGACGATCGACGTCTCTGGAACACTCGCGGAGGATTCCGTGACTGCTAGTGCCGGCACAGACGATGAACCCTCTTGCTCAAAGTTCTTGGTGCATTGCGACTGAATTGTGTGTCATTCTCGATGATTCGACCCCGGTTCACGACGGCGAGTATATAAGAAGGGAGAATGGTCGGGTCGGGGCACGAACACGAACGTGCTTATTGTCTGTCTTTGATTGAGCTCGAGCTGTAATACTCACTCTCGCTATCTACCTAACTACCGAAGAAAAACAAAGCCATGTCGCTAACACGCCAATTCCTCCGCGAGTTCCGTCCTCTCTTCCGAGTACTCGAAGAACCCTTCGGTCGCCCCATCGCGCGGAGTCGGGGGTCCCCGCTCTCAGTATTCAACGACCCGTTCTTCAACAACTCGTTCCCCGCGTCCTCCGCGCTCGCGAACAGCTTCAACGTGCCTGCTGTGGATGTATCGGAGGAACCGAATGCGTATGTCGTCGAGGCGGATTTGCCTGGTGTGAAGAAGGAGAATGTGGAGTTGAGAGTTGGGGATGGAGGGCAGAGTTTGACTATTGAGGGGAAGACGTTCGTTAGGTCGTCGACTGCGCCTCCTCAGGGTGAAGCGGCTGGTGCTAGTACAGAGGGGACGCCTGTAACTGGTAAGCTTTCTTTCTCCCTTTCTTTTGTTCTTCTCCGAAGACAGAGGTGCTAACCACATTCATATGATACGATGCGAACAGACGAATCTAAAGTGGTCACCCAGAACAACAACCAATCAACACAACTCACCTCCGAACGCGTCTTTGCGGGCGAGTCGTCTTTCTCGCGCACGATTTGGCTCCCCAGGCGCGTTGACCCCTCAAACGTTTCTGCGAAACTTGAAGACGGGATTTTGAGGGTCAGGGTACCGAAGGCGGAGGATCCGGAGAGTGTCAAAGTTAACATCGAGTAGGTGTACATTGCTTTGCACGCAAGCACCCACAAAGCCTTGGATGGTTCCGACCGAGTTTGTTTGTTGTAAGATTCATTAGTATCACACAATCCCTTCGAACCCCTTCGAATGGCAAGAATTATGTATTGTAACGTGCAAATAACTTTTCATTCTTTCTGCCCAAATGTGATTTGGTTAGGGTAACGAAGATTTCCATGCAATTGACGTTCTTCGAGTGAGAAGACTGAAGGAGTGCATAGATGGTCTGTATTTGCATTACAGGCGGTGCCAAAATGACCACTAGACTGCATTGTGTTTGATCCTCGAGCATTTCCACTCTATCCGTAGCTCTCTCATAAATGGCTTTTCTACTCGTTAATTCCTCGCCAGGATGGAGATTTGAAGAACCAACTGAGCAGATCCCTATCCCCCGCCCGGGTTCCTCGGTCGCCTTAGCGGGGGCAATATACGTTAACTTCTAGATACAGGTCTAGATGCAGCCCAGTTGCTTACTCCCATCACTCATGGCCGAGAGACTTCTATGCAGGCCTTGTCAGCTCAACTAGATTAAGTTCGACCAAGTCCACCAAATCCCCCACTAATTCAATCATTAGTGGCTCTAGCTTTGGAGAAGTCGCGTCGGAGGGCTCACTAAAGCACAATACCGTCGTTTCGAATTAATCAGTGCGACGCATGTGTCTAAGAGGATGAGGTGACACGGCGTGCGCTCCGTAAGTACTAGTGATGCATTATATCTATAGAACCCAGATAAGACACAATATTAGAATAGATGAGATTAACGTTGTAGACGTACGTACTCTAGGGAGAGAAGTAGACAGTCATTTGAGACGCGAGCAAAACAAAGCAAGGCAAAGGCGTGTCACGATAATCGAAAACCGGAACCAAACTAAGGTCGACGCAGAAGTGACGGCAGCAGTCCGGGCAATATTCTTGAAGCGGTGAAATCACGCCTTTCAAGTTGCTCACTTACACTGAGCCCCGTTTCGCTTTCCCAGTAGTAGGATTAGAAATAAGAGAGAAGGAGGGTGAAGAGGTAATACCTTTGGGAGTTGATAGGGCCTGCAAAGTCCATATCGCTCATCATCCTGGGTGATACCCTGTAACTTATCCCCTCGTTTTGTCCTCGTTCTGCAGCCTCCTTGAGATTGAATAGCATTCGGCTTCCGAGAAGAGAGAGGTAGGCCGGATTTCCAAGTTGGTTCAGAATAGTGACAATGAACATGTTCGAAGCCGCCAGTCTGAGATTCAAAATGGCAATAACGGAGCAGGTGATAGCACTTGAAGTTGTGTCAGTCGATGGATCGGAAATTGAGAAGGACACACACAGTATGAAATATACAATGTGATCTTGTATGAGAACCTTGACAAGCGTAAACCCCTTGAAGCCACTCGACATTCTCCAATACTCTGCAGCCTTGTAAAGCGCGAGGATCATGAGAAGTGTTCCGTAGATCGACGTAATCAACCTGGGCGGGATTAGCTGAAAGCTCGTATTGTTCCGTACAGCTCACCAAGGGATCATTCCCAGCTGCCATACTGGAAAACTACGATAAACACATATTGAGATATCCGCGAGCACGGCGACTAGTACGTCAACGCGTCCTGAACGATTGTGAGTGCCTGAGGCATAGTCCAAGAATAGAACATACGGTTCCACATAATATCAAAGTAGATGATTATTCCCAACGTAGTCACAGCTTCCAAAGCAAGTAATGTTTTCAGACATCTCGAGGATGTCCTGTCTGAGAAGAGATGAGTATCGCAACTCCCAGATCATGAAGCGTACCTCTTGAGTACAATGCCAGGACACGGATCATCAGGATGTCTATAAGAGTGAGCATTTATGGAGGGGCAGAATAAATGCCTTAGGTCGCTCACAGTCGATTGAAATGATAGTCGTCCAGTCTAATCGACAGTCAGCATTGTATTCGATGGACCATGGAGAGTGCTCACTGGCGATGTCCATTGCCCATTGCCAGAACTTGCCAGAGCTACTTAGCTCTCCTGACACAACTGTATTAATAACTACTCACAGCTAAGTGAACGATGGTCAGGAGCGAGGTACCGGCACCATATGGAGACTCACAGTGGAAGGGTTGCGGTAAACGAGCTGACTTGAACGTTGCAGGCCTCAGTTCTGCGACAGATCACATACACCCGATGCACGTACGAAAGATGGGCGCGACAGAACCGAAGATTCCGATATGCCGATTCTGATAGATGTGTCACTATTTGAATGGTTCTGAGGAGGTCATCGCTCACTATGAAATAAACGAAATCGACCGGCCTGCGCGGGAGTTTCTGCATCATTTTATGTAAGTACCGTGCACGATGGATGGAATTTACAATCGGTACCCAGAAGTATTTGACCTGGATAATCGGAGAAGTCAGAACGCGGGCACAATCAAGTGGTTTCCCTCACTTCTTTGTCGAGAGTTACGACTATGGTATTGTCAACACAAGACACGAGCAGGCAAGGACTTTCAGAGAAACCTCGAGATAGTTGACTGAAACTCTCGATATTGAAGTATTCATACACGCCGTTAAGAACGGCAGCAACTGGGATGATGTCGTTCTCGAGCGACACAATGAGGATCTTCCATATGATTTACTTACACGGTGTGCAATTCGATCCCGCCCCTTAGGATTGCTTCTGTGTGCTTGACATTAATATTGCCTTTACATAGTATGCTTATCCGGGGGGCCGAGCAATAATCAGCATTTAGGTTGTCAAGGATGTGATTAGAATGTACCACGTAACGGAAGGGTCGAGACATTGCCGCAGGATGGTAATAACGAGATATGCTACTCGCGTACCGGTCACAAACAGATATGGTACAAGCCGCAAAGCACGGCACCCTAGCTTGCATTCCAGATGTCGGTGAGTTGTGGCGATCCCATAATCTGAATCTATCACAATTTCATCAGCCATCAAGTCAACCATTCGTAGTCGTAGATGTATCCGCATGTTCGGAAGTTGGAACCTCGTTCCTCCATTGGGCTGTATAGTAGCGATTCGACCGTGTATTCACCGTCTCTAAACGCACACGGCCGTATAAATGGACCACCAGCCTCTTATACGATTACGGACCGTTCGTATAAGCCGTATACGGATGTATTAAAGGAGGTACACTACGGTACCGTGTAAATTCACCTTCTACCGAGAGTCAGCCGGAGTACGCACGTATAGATGGTCGAAAGGATAGAACTCACAACTTTAACATGGTGCGCTGATGGTCCTAGAAGCTAGTTATTATTACTGGGTTATAGGTGAACGCGAACGAGAGAACAACGTAGTTACTAAATGGGATGAAGCTACGATGCAGAACATGAACATGTATATACACCGTATGTAGTATGGAGTGCCCTCCTGTGATTGCTATTTAGGGCAGCTGACTCAGCATATTCGATCACGTGCAAGGTCTGCGTTCATCATCCGACATGGCGGAGGAAAAATCCAACCAACTTCATACGCATACGCCATATGTATTGAAAACGGCCGTATTTTTCTCGTTCATTCAGACCATACGCATACGGTTGAAACACTACTGTACGGCCATCACCCGGTGTTATTCTTGTTGCGACATCATTCTCTCAATCTCGCGCAACCACATCAAAACAGTGCAGCTGTAGTTTCTTCACCTGAAAATCAGATTAGACCTCCCTCCAAATTTGGCTTAAATCTAATTCACCCGAAAGCGCTTGGGATCAATTCCTTCTATTCGACCTTGCTCCCTGGGGACTCGGATCTCAAGTGGCGAGAGTTATCAACAGCTAGCCGGATTGTAACGACGCCTTGATTGATGACTACTGGACTAATAGAAAGCTTTCCCGATCAATTCACAGCAAAAACATCAACCCGCTCACTGTTGGTAGCCAAGAGGAGATAACATTAGCCTGATAACCCGATACCAATCAATATATCTTGGGTACTTCGCGAACTGATTGCGAAAGCTCTCTATTGCCGTCACAAGGTTTCCTCCGGGTCGTTGAGTGCTGCTCACATCTAGATACTAATATCTTCAAAGAGAAGGAGATGTGATCATACAACGGACAGAGTCTGTGGTTATTCGTAACTGTTTGGCGGTAAGCAGAAACTTGTTTCACGAGAATTTGGGTGTAGACGGATTCAATTCACTTTTTTCGTAATTTTATTCGGTCGAGTCCTTCAACAGTCATTGACGGGGTACCAGAACTGGTTCATTGGACATGCGATGTTGTTTTCAAGAATTAGTGTCAGTTCCAAGCAGTACAAAATTAGACAAAATACAACCAGCTTGCAAGGAACATGGACATGAAGATACGGTAACCAATTAATACAAGACACAGGAGAAACCGAAAGCAAGATCGAGGAAAAAAGTCGCATCGCGGATGCTATGTAGTACCGGGCCACTCAACGACCCATTGAGCTTTGACAGTGTGCACTTGATCGTCGTCATCTTCAAACCGGAGTCGATACGACTGTTTCGCAGAACCAAGCTAAAAAGAATAGAAAACTCCACATCAGGAACACATCGATCCATACACACAAGCCGTGAGGCACTTACCCTCCCTTCTCGGGGTGTATCGACGACTTCGATGACCTCTGCACGATAGAAACAACTTGTATCTGGATATAGTGCCATGACTGTTGAGCCTGTGTTGAAAACAGGATACGCGTTTGGGTGAGACGGGCTGTTTGGGGGAGCGTCTGGGTCTGGTAGGGGGATCATTTGTTTCAAGGTGGATGAATAGCGTCTACATCGGAATCACATTAGCTTAGCCAAGTGGATCTAAACGTGATACGCACTGCCCGGGTTGTCCATCTTCCTGAGGCTCTGCATCTTGAACCTCATACCTAGCTTTCAATGAGCAACTGCAAATGTAACCGGCCCTTGCTTTAAAGCTTACCTATTTTTTTCTTGACTGATACATCGCGTAACAACAGCGAGAATCCAAGTATTCTCATCCGCCTCGGCACCCCCTGTACTAGGAGGATGAAAAGCAACTTTTCTGCCTTCTTGGAGTGGAAGTTGCTTTGCATAGAATCTATTGCGTGCTTTCGCATCGCCTTTGAATGGTTGTGGAGGAGGACCCGTCGGACCTTCGGATGCTCGGTCACGCTCCATTTTCACATTAAGTGTGACTTTATTGACGGGCGTTGGTGCAGGTGTTCCAGGTGCGGATAATGGGGACGAGCCACGGTGTCTTTTATTACGTTTATCTGTAGTTGTACGGGGATATTAGTAAAATGAGTCACTTGAACACAACCACTTGAGTCAAATAACCTTGATTCGCTTGGTTCTCAGGAGCCTTTCTTATCGCTATTAAAACGGATAGAGATTCCATAGCCTCTTCAATGGCCCTTGAAATTCCCGCGCGAGAATGAGTAAATTTTAGCAACGGAGTGCGTCTGTAACCTACATTGCTTCAATTTCGGCAGCATCTCTGATTTCACTGAAGCCAGAACTTAGTTTTTTATATGTCGCTTTGATAGTTTCAAATGATTCGAGTGGCTCTCCGTTTTCGCCGCTCATAGTAGGCCATGCGGAGATGGAGCGGTTTACACGGCCCATTGCATCCAGCGTCGATGGATTTTCGTAAGTCTCCCTACAAGCATTTAGTTTTGCTATTGCGTGCGCCCAGCATTGGAGTTCTTTCATGTTGAAGTATCCGGAAATTACCCGATAAGGCAAGAGGAGACGCGTTGGTTGAGAGTGGTCAGGGAAGGCGGACACATCATAACTCGTGAGAGTGTTGTTCGTTGAACAAAACAGAAAACTCCTTACCCTCAGTCGAGGCTGGACGCTGTGTGAGCGCACGGCGGCGATCCATAGGTATGTTTATTGGCGTGTAAAGGGGAAATTAAGATGAACAAGAAAGAGGATGTGAGAGTGGCGATGGTCGAAAGTGCGACGAATGACTGATCCCGTACTTTCGTTCCGGTTCGGTCACCACAGCCACATTCAAAGTCCGCGCAATGCCACATTTGGAAACATTCAACATTATGATAACGTAATACAACACTACTCATCAGAGTAGCTACAGCACAGCGAGGCAATAAAATGCGGGACAAACATCGCAATCTATGGAGACATGATGAAAGCTTATGTATGTGATTATGACCCTTTCGGGTCAGCTAGTTTTCGTAAAGAAACATCATAAACGACTATGGCAAAGATCAGTATTCAAATCTACCAAGGCCTACAACAAGCGACCAACCTTCCTCTATCTTCTTGATGTCATATTTGAGGCTATCAAATCGTCGCCGAAGCGCATCATTTTTTAGGTTAAGCTGTGTATTGTCAGAGTCTACTCATAAAGTTTATAGGCCTGACTTACCATGGAAAAACCAGCGAACAGATTCTTGACGAATAGACTTATGCGAATAGGACGTTCAAAGTCGCCGAGAGTAACGGCATTCACAGCCCATCGTGACTGGGAAAAATTGATTAATTCCTGTGGTGTGCAGTAGAACGCATATGATTAGACATACCAGTTCGTTTACTAGGGTGATTAAGCCGTGCAGATAGTCTTCTGCCTGTATCATCATTCGTGTGTTTGAATCCTCCTTGACTGGGGCAAATAAGTATCACGAGAATCATGTGAAGGGTGATATTTACCTCCAAGGGAGCTCGCCACACCCACTTGCGATAGGAGTCTCCCAGTTTCTAAATATTCGACAAGCAGTGTGGCGAAGACTGCGGACCGCAGCGTATTTGTCCACATTGTCGACCAGCGCCAGTCTGCCAGGAATTAGTAAGCTTGGATAACCACAATGTGAATGGAGAAGGGGATCACACATTCGTTCTCCGGGATGAGGTTAGCTATGGACGCAATGCTGTCCGAACATTCTCTGAGCATCGGTCCCACACCATTGAGCAGTGTCGGAACTGAGGTTCAGTTAGATTGTCTATGGAACCACAGGGGCATGGATAACACACTGGAATCGGAAGGGGTGCCATGTATCTTGCTCAGCGTCCCCACGACCAAACGTGTCTTCTTCTCAAACTCCTGAACATTATCCTTGATTTTCTGCCGTGAACAATGCAGTAAGTGTGCCGCTCTACCAGACCATAAGAGGTGGCCCTGACCTCTCTTATCTCTATATCGCGGTCCAGGAGGACGTTAAGATGCTCTAGCTCAGCTTGGTCCATGATGATGGTTGTAAAGGTGAGAGGGTGAAATGTGAGGAAAGTGACGGTGGTGGTGATTCAAGTCGTGTGCGCGTGCCATAAATTCAATATTTTCACGACTTGGACGCGTCGCGTCACTGCGTCACTGACTAACGCGGAACCGCCATTGTCCTCCTTTCTCTCTTCATATTGTTTCGGCGGGCTCTGAGACACGGGCGAGGTGGTTCAACCGCCTGTGCGTCGTAGCCACATTCACGGAACTACCACACGACCCGGTCTGCCTTTCAACGGAACCTTCTTCCTTTTCCCATATTGGAATGTCACCAGATCCTCCCGTGCTATCCAGCCATGAAATCGAAGCTATGCTCAAACGGCTTCGCGAGTCCCCTGCCACGACAGTAGGAACGCAGGACAAGGACCTGATTCCTTTGTACACCGCTCTTATGAACGTGGAACGAGGATCGGATGGCGTCCTTCACTGGTTCTGCTCTCGTGCAGATCAGCTCACACGAGACATCGCGACATTCTTGTTGCGTTTGCATGCGTACAGGAACGACAAAGTTCAAGTATGGCGGGTACGATTGACCGAAGTCTGGAAAGGGTGTGCGGATTGTATAAGATCTATGGATGAGGCGAAGCGCACATCGAGAACAACGTGAGATTTGTCATCTGCAGAAAGGCGCTTCCCCTGTTGATATTCTCGTCTCTGTAGCTACTTTGGCGCATTCTCAGACACCATTGTAACAAAATTCTGGATCGACTTTGAGAGCTTTGAGGTCCGAACGATTGTTGAAGAATTGACTGCGACAAATACGACTCCGGAATCGGGCAAGTCTCTGGCGGATGTTTCGGCGCCGTTACTATACCACATTCTTTCCAAGCCTGCGGCCTTTGGGCATCCCTTCATCCTCAGCTTGATCTCCGCGCAACCATTCCCTCCACGTGCGGTGGATTGGCCAATGGAACCTCCACCTCCGGGATATTTCCTCCTCGTTGTACATGATGACAAGGACCTTCGAGACTGGGCTGTAGAACATGTAGCAAAGTCCAAAGCAATACCTCGGGAGCAGTTCGATGGTAGCTATGAGTTACTTTTGCGGATCCTTCTAAAGCGCGTCTCGGGGAAATCGGGTCCAGATGAATTCCTCCACCTAGGGCTGTCAAGTTCCACCGCGAACAGTATCGACTCGGCGTATCCCTTCTCAGAACATCAGATCGCCTTATGGTCTGGGTTCAAGTCTATACTGCACCTCCTTCCTGTTGAAGTTTACGAGACGTTCGGGGTACATCGGACCATCATCAGTCATTTACATGATAACGCTCCGCGTAGGTCTATCTTCGTTTACACGATCAGCTAGCTCATGCCACATTCTCTCTTATGTAGATCTCCGTGAAGTACTTCACTGCATGCGTTTGGTGATGAGGAGAATGGGTGGAAAACTTTGGTCAGGCGAGGATGTCGACTATCCTCAAGTCGTGTTTGATTCTATCAAGGACAACCCGAGTTATATAGACCTGGTAAAAACACATGATACACAGAATGGACAACCTTGGTTCCTAGTCTTCTTCCTTGAATACTTTAAGAGTATCTGGGACTTGCAAGTCTTTGAAGAGATCGTGGCAAGATTCGCCGCCTTTACATGCGACGAGTTACAGCATGATCGTTTCGAGGAAAGGCGCCCAATTGTGATGGCCATTGCCTTGCAGGTAAACAGAACTTGTTACTTCTCGATAACAAAGTTGACAGTATCCTCCTAGATCTTATCTGCTGTTTTGACGAGGGCAAACAAGCTCAAATCACAATCGCATCGACAGAGTATCCTGAATGTGCTTGACATCCATTACGATTTACTCGTGTCCGTTTCTTTCTCCAAAGACTATGACGAAGAACAATGGACTACCGCTCGCTCTCAAGCACTTTCCCTAATAAAGAACGTGTTATCCAAAGATGTCGATCACGTGGTGAAGGCTGTTTCGGGGCTTTCAGCACTGTCGGCACCGTTTAGTAGTGACTTCGTTAGAAATCTTACCCCATCGATCCGTCGCCAAGTTTGGTGGAAGGTATACGTCAATGTAACCGGCAAAGACGACGTGGGTATATCGAATCTCGTAGAGCTTGCTGCAAGATCGGCGAAGCTAGAGAAACTCTCCAAGAGAACAGTTTCCCGACCAATTTGGAAGTTTTACGATGCGGAAAAAGTAAAGCCTCCCCGGGATCTCCTAGAGGCAGTTGATACGGCAGTAGACGTTGTGAACGCCTCTTTGACAACCACCCGAGATGGTTTCCTGGACGCTGTGACAAAATATGCGAACCACAACACGTCTACAGCATTAGCGAATTCGATTCGTCAGCACGAACTTGCGGGGTCGCTAATTTGCCTCATGCTCTCCCCTGTTGAAGACTTCCACGTTGCTGCGCAGACGTTGATCGGTCAGGCGTACGATGTTGATGTTCGTGCCGACTGTTTTCGCGAGGTCCTCAAGGCGGCACCCGAATCATCGTTCAACGGTCTTTCCGCTTACATCTCAGATTTCAACTCATTCGCACAGAACGTCGTGGAAGCGTGCGACGTCTCCAAGGCCCTTGTGCGCTGCTTGACGGATGTACTTGACGTTTTAGGCGGATCGCCTAATGCCCTTCTGAAAGATACGGATTACGTCAAGAAAAGCACGACGGAAAACTTCTCTCTGAAGACGGACTTGCCGAAGATATGGAAGAGCATGGCGACGTCTATCACGGTCATCTTCAGACGAACGCCGAAGTGGGCTGCCTATTTTGACAAGAAAGCAATGGCAGAATGGATGCGAGATGCGCTGATTTTTGCTCGAGATTTGCTTGAACTCCGTAGGACATTTGAAGCAGCCAGCCTAGGATTTCCGGACGTGGACATTATGGGGTCCCCAAGCAAAACGTCTTTGATTGGGAGGCAGATGGTCGAGGACCTACAAGGTGTCCTTCTCGAACTGCAGGCTTGGCTCCGTCTGACGGATACAGAGCTCTTGTACCAGTCCCTCGCACTTTTGAAGTCGTTGCTTGACTGCTTTCGCACCGTGGGATTGAAGCCGTCCCCGGAGGCTCTTTCCAAGCTGTCGAACTTTATTGAGAACAACAGATTATCCGAAGATGACAGTAGACGCGTCTCGTTCCTCAACAAGGCAGATTTGGCCGAACTTGAGGTTGCCATCACCGATTTCATGGAACCAGAGGAGGATGAAGTCGAGGTTTTATCAGTCAGTCGAAAGTCGAAGGGCAAACGGAAGTCATCCGGATTCTTGTCATCAGAGGTCGAGGAGGTCGAGGGGCCCGTGGTACGCAAGAAGCTGAAGGCCGGGAAACATCCAGCCCTCGACACTTCCAGAGCCGTTTTAAAAAGCACGAAGCAGACTAAGGTTCCTTACTATGATAAGTATGCATCTCGAAAACCGCTCCCAGCTAAAGCTGTCAGGCGTGGGCCGAAATTTGAAGGATCGTACAGGCCTCGATCCGAAGCAAGTGCATCGAGTGTCCCCGCAACGTCTTCTTCGTCTGCATCTTCAAGTAGCGAATCGGAGTCATCGGATGAAGATAGTCTCGAATACATAAAGAAGCCAGTGAAGCAGCCATCCCCCAAGAAGATTTCAAAGCGACCCAAGCTGCAACCTACGAGGTCCGAGCGGCCAAAGGCCAAACTCATTGAAGATCCTAAGGCAATGCAGGCCCGACTCGAAGCTCAGGAGAGACAGAGACGTCATGAAGAGGCGAGAAGAGCTGCCATGAGACTCAAGCCAGACATCTCCTCGCTACATCTTGCGATTTTATCATGGAACTATGATCACGGAGGTTCGGAACCACCGATGAAGCTGCCAGACCTCTCGTACGTTCCAGACTCGTTTAGCGATCATGAACATTACCTCCGCATATTTCGTCCCTTGCTTATGCTCGAAGCCTGGGCACAGATTATCAAGTCGAAGGAAGAGACAACACCAGAAGTATTCCGAGTCGATATCAAGTCTCGCAGTTTCATGCCTCCTTGGCTGGACCTGGAAACATTACTTGTGACCGAGCCACCATCCGACTGGAGGTTGAGCCCTGAAACCGACGTTGTTCTTCTCCGACATACATCAGAGAAGCGGTGTATAATGGCCAAAGTCACGAGTACCTGGAGAGGAGGTGCTGGCCTCGTCGTCTCCCTGCGGTGCTGTACGAGGGCACTTGACAGAGATCCCGGCCTTTCCATTGGTTCGACATGGCTGCTTCATCTTGTCTTCAGGTATGTAATCTGCTTGTTGCATGTTCTCAGAACTACGTATTGATTCGCCCTGTGTTGGATAGCCTCACTACCCTTCACAGAGAGTACGCTGCTCTAATGGCCCTTCCGTACTATGACATGTTCGATGCCATTTTGCGGCCACGACTCTCGAATCCAGTAACTACAAGTTCACCGGAAGTTGAACGCACTATGAAGGCGCACCGAGTCAATGATCCCCAGGCAAAGGCGATTATCTCATCAATGAATACAAATGGGTTTTCTTTGATCCAAGGGCAAGTTTTCCTGGTGTCCATCTATGATCCCTGTTAATGTGTAGTTTAGACCACCGGGTACCGGGAAAACATGGACAATATGCGGCTTGGTCGGTGTCTTTATGTCGTCCCGCCGCTCACCCCCTACTCGAATCCTTGTTCCTGGAACCGGTGCGCAAACAAGGCAAAACGCTGCTACCAAGAAGCTTCTCATTTGTGCCCCGAGCAATGCTGCTGTCGATGAGATAGCAAAACGTCTTATCAAAGGTGTCTATGGGACTGATGGTCAGCTACTAGTTCCCAAGGTGGTCAGAGTTGGCGCGGAATCGCAGATAAATGCCAGCGTCAAGGAGGTTTCGCTTGACTCGCTCGTTGAGACAAGGATGAATGCGAATGGAAGCAGCGCGTCTGAGGATGCGAACGCCGAGATAAAGTCTCTCAGGGAACAGATCGATGCGATAAAGACAGCGAGGCAGCAAAAGACGGCGGAAATGCAAAGAGTGGTCAACAATACGTCGAGAATTCTTTCATTGGAGAATGAGCTTGATACGTTGAATATCAAGCGAATATCCCTCTCTCAGCAGCTTGATCGGGTAAGGGACAAAATGAAGTCGCAGAATCGTTCAAACGAGGCCACTCGTCGCAGGTATCGGGGGGAGATTCTAGCCGAAGCGGATATAATATGCAGCACGCTCTCTGGTGCTGGCCATGAACAACTCGAGTCGTTCGATTTCTCGATGGTTATTATCGACGAAGCCTCGCAATCGATCGAGCTAAGCTCTCTTATCCCTCTCAAATACCAGGCTACCCGCTGCGTCATGATTGGAGGTAAATGCTCCTGTTCCGTCTCTTTGATATATATATGCTCACGTTGTTATCAGACCCACAGCAGTTACCGCCCACTGTCCTCTCCCCAGAAGCATCAAAATGGGGCTACAACCAATCGCTGTTTGTTCGCATGCAGAAGCACAAGCCCGAGGCTGTGCACTTGCTTAGGTGCGTGTTCATCCGACATGCAGATACATTCATCAGCTGACCGAGATACAGTATTCAATATCGTATGCACCCGGAAATCAGCCTTTTACCGAGCAAAGTATTCTACGATGGGCGACTAAGGGACGGACCCGATATGGATAAGAAAACCGTCCAGCTGTGGCATTCGGATCCCCGTTTCGGGCCTTACAGATTCTATAGCGTGGAACACGGACGTGAAGAAGCAGATAGCGCTGGTCACTCGTTTTTGAATCGTAACGAAGCCAAGATGATCAAGGCCTGTTACGATGGGTTACGCAGGAGATTTCCGGCCGTTGACTTTGATTACCGAGTGGGAATCGTTTCTATGTATCGAAATCAAATCCGGGAGCTGCGGGAGATGTTCAGAAGGCAATACGGGAACGAAATCTTGACCAAAGTCGACTTTAACACAGTCGATGGATTCCAAGGTCAGGAGAAGGACATAATCATTTTGTCCTGCGTGCGTGCTGGTCCCTCGCTTTCAAATATCGGATTCTTGTCTGGTATGTTTCTCATTCTATCCGTTGAATCCCTAACTAACCAAAACATCTGCAAGATATCCGCCGTATGAATGTTGCGATTACTCGGTCGAAATCATCTCTTTTCATCTTTGGCCATGCACCGACGTTACAGCGCAGTGACAGGGTCTGGAGTGATATTATTGAAGACGCTCGTTCACGTTCCTGCTTTGCTGAACTCGTAAGTGAATGTCTTTATAAAGGTAGTCATCATATGTTAACTCCACCTGCAGCGCGATACGTCATACTTCCTTACTAGTTCGGCTATTCCTCCCAGAATACCTGGTCCTCCCAAGGCAGAAACGAAGAGGAAGAGCCTGATTGAACGGATTGGCGATGCTCCAGTGGAACAGACGAAACAACCTCAGCACGAGCCGGAGCTTTTCTCGCCCAAGAAGTTCCCCAGGAAGGGCCCAGAGCCCCGCAAGTTACCTCAGGGCGTCAAAGTCATAGATTCTGCGGTAACCAATGGCCCGTCTTCTGTTCGATACAACGAGACACCGCAAACTGAACGGAAGCCACCACCGATTACCGAGCAGAACCAGAATCTGCAATCGAATGGACGGACAGAAAACGAGAGTGGGAGTGGATCTAGTGCACGCGCCACACCGAATCAAAGTACGCCCCAAGCAGGGCAGCGACCACCGAATGTGAACGGCGAAAGACCCGCTCAGCCGTCCTCGCGGACACAAAAAGAGTTCGAAGCGTTCATGAGACGCAAGAAAGAAGCGAGTAATCCTTTCATGAAACGATAATCTTTCATCCTACCCTTGCGCCTTGCCACGGCTTTCTACGCTCACCACTGCTATCATTATTTGACTCTTGTATTCAATGCCATCACACCAGGTTACATAGAAGTACATCGAGTTATCAATACGCAATATGTATTTGTAGAGCTTTACATCTGCTGGAATTACGGATAATTACGGATCCCTTCTTTCAACAATCGTGCTGGATTAACTAATTGAACTGGCTTTGACTGCAGGTAGTTCCCAACCGTCAGGACCGAAACGTGGTATGACCATCAACTCCCCAGAAGAATTCTTCGTCGGTTTACTGTATGTGCACATTGTGCCTTTTCCTAGTGCGGATAGCCAGGCAGGGTTGACAACAGTCAAGTCTATTTCGATAGCCCGACCCGATAACATCAGTGACATGTTGTAGACAATACTGTCGAACTCACTTTTAAGCCAAAGCTGACTTGAATGCACGGCCTCCTGGAAGACTACATAGTCTGGAGGTGATCTGCTGTAAAGGACCGACGACGGATGAATGTAAACATCTTCGCTGATGCCGATAGCTCGGTAAGGGACACCACGAGTGGACGAATACTTATTACCAGACATTGTCGTCGTCTGGACTAGGTCCTTCCTCGCGGCGACTTGGTCAATGAATGCTGAACATATGAGCTGTCTCAGGACTTTGAGCTTTTTGCGGAAAGTGAGTAACAAATTCTATGTTGATGGAGAGATGAATATACCTGGAGATCACTCGGAGGTTTGAGTCTACCCGTGAACCCGACGTCGAGACCCGGAAAGTTGGTGGACGCGATACTGCTAATCTGCGCTCGCAGCTTGTGAATCTCTTCCATAGCCTAGGATGCAAAATCGACTAAAAAATGGATCAAAAAGGTGTAGAGCTGCTGACTGACTGACCTTTGGACGAACAAAATGCTCTTGACAGAACTTTTGTCCTCCGCCAGCATATTCATATGCCCCAACCGCGGAGAGAAGGCGGAAGACGTCACTCATACCTTTCCCCAGTTTCGCGTGCATCTGGGATTGCGTGTCAGGACCAGTAGGTCGTAGCAAATATGTTTCAACTTACCTCTTGTGACTGAAAAAACGCACGTCTGTGAATCCTATTCCGCTCCTTTTCTCGAGCGCTTCCATCTTCAATAAGAGACAGTGCTTCGTTTTCGTTCGTTGCGGAACCTTCATCTGTCCGAAGAGCCTCCTCGTGGAGGAACGGATCCCCAACTGAAAGAGCCGCAACAACGGTGATCACATAAGGCAAACATCCATGCTGGCGCCCTGCGACGAGCATCTTTGAGAACCGAGGCGACAGAGGGAAGAGCGCCATCGAATTCCCGAGTTCCGTGATCGGCCCGTCCGTGGGAGATCCAAGTGGTTTCATCAAGAAGTTCACGGCACCCAAGGCTCCCAGTCGAGTCAGAAGAACTTCGGCCTTGTGTAGTCGCGCCCTATCAGGAGGAGTAGGAAATGGGAAATTAGTCACTGTATCAATGTGCATGGCCTTCATCTGAAGAACGACCCCTTCAATTGGCATTTTTAGTACCTCCGGAGTGGTGAATTTGTCAAAGTGGTTCTCGAAGAGAGCTGAGGAGTAGAGGCGATAGCAGTGTCCTGGACCGGTTCTTCCGGCACGTCCTGCTCTTTGATCTGCGGAGGCCTTGGATATCCAGTTTATGCGGAAAGACTGAACTCCTGTCGATACGTCGTAGTATCGCTACTCAAATCAGTGTCACACATTCATTTATTTTCATCACATTGAGAACTAGCAACGAACCTCTTTGGCTCTTCCACAGTCAATCACGTAGCGTATTCCAGGAATAGTCAGTGATGTTTCTGCGACGTTAGTCGCAACAACGACGAGTCTGGACCCTTCTGGCGGAGGTTGAAAGACTCGCATTTGCTGGTCTGTCGGAAGGATCGAGTATAAAGGAAGTACGAGCATGGGCGCTAACAAGACACGTAGGTTAGCCATAGGCGAATAGCTACGCCTCATAGACGTACCTTCCGAGTCCTCAAAGTCGATACCCAATGCCTTATTCTCCTCGTCTTCCTCATCCGATTCCAGAGCTTCAGGGTCGTGGTCTCTCGGAGAATCGCCATCATCGATGTCCACATTCTCGCGATCGAAGTCTCCAAGGTCCATCTCTTCAACTTCTACGTCGGCTAAGGTCCATACTCAGAACATGTGCCCTCATGAAGTGAGTGTATACGCATACCCAAAGCCGGGGCAACTTTCGGCACAGCATCGAGCTCTTCCATCTGCCTGTCTTCCCTGGCTCTCTGTGCCGCTACCATTCGACGCTTCTTTCGAGCATTTATCGCTTCTTCCCCGTACCGAGCTCGAAGCTTTCTGCACACGCCAGCGATCTCATTTTGCCCAGTCAAGAAAATGAGGATCCCTCCAGGCGGTAGTCGCGCGTGAATCTTACTTGCCTTCTTAATAGCTTCACTGACGTAGTCAGGATATGTCCGTCTTGCAAAATGGATAGCGACAGGGTGTTGGCGGGCATCTACGCGAAGAATTGGGGGTGGTGTTGGGAATAAGGTGGAATTCTCGGCAAAATCGGAGACTCGCAGCGTCGCGGACATGATTATCAGACGTAGCGGCTTCAAACCAGAGAACATTCCTTTCAGATGTTCACGACATAGAACTACGTCTTTCTCACCTTAGCGCCATCTTTGCCTTCTTTCCATAGCTGTTCTCGCAGACGTATTACTCTGCTCAGTACTCCGATAAGTATATCCGTATTTACACTCCGTTCATGAGCTTCATCCACGATAATTACAGAGTACTTGCTTAACAAGAAGTCCCTGGCCAATTCGCGCAACAGGACACCATCAGTCATGAACTTGATAACTGTTGTCGGTGCTGTCGTCGCATCGTAGCGAACTTGATAAGCTACTTGAGGAGGTGGAAGCGAGAGCTCGTAGCCCACGCGTGATGCCATAGTCATTGCTGCGACTCGCCGAGGCTGAGTGATGCCTATCATACCCGGATTATCTTTCAATCGGAAGAACATCAAACTTTTAAAGGATTCTGGAGCGATGTAGATAAGAAACGCACCGCTTCCAGGATCGCCAAAGCCAGCCTCATACAGGAACTGCGGCACCTGTGTTGTCTTTCCGCTACCAGTTTCTCCGCAAAGAACAACAACCGGGTGCAGTCTAATAGCCTCGACAATTGGTTGCTCCTCAGCTAAGATGGGAAGTTCGAGCCGGGCGGCCTGAACATCTTCCGGCCGGTTGACAGTAACAACGTTCCTGCAGGTCTTCTTTGAAGTGCTCTCGTTCGTCCGTTCGTCGGGATGTGTCCCTTTAAATTGCTGTGCCAGAACGGTGTCTGGAAGTTGTAGCTCTTCTCCCAAAGGACCTTTCATCTCGAGATGTTCAGCAGACATACGCGCTTTCTGTGCCTTCGGAGAAGGTAGATTGGCGTGATCCGGCTCATCGGTAGTCCGAGGTGCTACATATCCCTTCGCGACATTCAGTTGCTGCATGGCCCAATCTTTAAATCCACTCCGCTTGCGTTTTGGTGATGAAGGTTGAGGTTCTTCCTCTTCTTCAGAATTGGACTTCTCTTCGTTTGAAACATCACTCCCAAAATCACCAGACGCCTCGTCGCTCTCAGCGTTGTCCTCCACCGAATCCTGCTGTTCTTCTCCGTCTGACGAATCATATGCAGAGTCTGAGCTGTCGAAGGAGCTGTCGCTAACTGGCTCCGTTTCCACTGTAGTTTTAAGCCCACGCCTCCCCCAGCCTTTGAACGCCGTCTGGTCGAGAATTAACAAAGATTTACATGATCGCAAACTTACTCACTCGGGGACCTTTGGAACGATGTTTCACGACTATTGGTTCCTGCACTGTTCCGTCTTCCTTCCTGCGCAGCGCACTTCCGACAGAGATTTCTGCAGGTACCGCGGGCTGCACAGAGGTGTGGCCGTTGCTAAAGCTTTCTTCATCACGGATGACAATGGGAGATGCTCGCGAACCATCAGGTTCTCCCATAGATTCCCGAATGCCGCCCTCTCTTGCATCCTCACTTTCGCTACCCGAAGTTTCGCCCTCCAAGTCCGTATCCATCCCCGGATACGGAATCTGCCTTCGACGCCCTCCGTTCGTTCTTCCTTCTATCATCCGGCGTACCTCCTTATCCTCTTGCTTCGCCTGTAAGTCTCCATGGGTCCGAGATTTGCGGGAGCCCAGAGTAGATGAAGGTTGAAGATGTAAAAGAGTTGGTAGCTGTGCTTGAGACTGCCTATAAAACATCGTTTAGAACATCTAGCAACATTAGGAAGCATTAATGGGTGGCATACGCTAGCTTTTCGAGGATCTGGACCCGTTCCTCCTTCTTTAGTTTCTTGTCCTGTATCTTATCTTCAGCAACGCTAAGTCAGGGAAAATTCTGGTGAAATACGGACAATATATTTCTCCAGCCGACGTTTCTTCTTCGAAGTGACTTTCGAGTTGGCTTGTTGCTCAAGCAACTGGCACAAGAGCCAGCATTAGCTTATCCAGTCAGGCGATGTTAACATACTCCGTACCTCCTGTGTCAATCGATCCCGGCGCTCCTGATCCTTCTGGTCCTTGCTTTTAGGAACATGAATCAAGGTATTTGGGTCGTTATTCTCTGTTGCACTGGTAGGAATGACCTCGGTGACTGGATGAGAGTGCTTAGCTCGTTTTGAAGGACGAGATGAGCGCCGTGCTTTAGCGTTGTAACGTTCTCTGAGATGACCCATTCGTGAATGACCGTCAGGATCTTGAGTCTTGACCAGACCAAGACCATACCCAGAGAAAATTTGAGTTTGGAATGTGAGCAGATGTCGATCCGCAGATCGACTTATGTTCCCTATTTTGGATGAAAAGTGCACCGGAGATCGATGAGCACGAAATTTTGGTTCCTGATGGCGCGCAAATTGGCGGCAAGCGGTCTCAGATAGATAGTATTAGTACACACAAAAAATTGTGTTACTTTAGTCTTTGATACGACTAGATTATCCACGTCTTTCGCTACAAGATTGAAGAGGGAGCAGGAAGCAGGAGACGTCCCTTGTACCGCGCCGTCTATCCTCATTACACCCACTGTCGAGACCCACAACACAACCATGGCAAATGTCAATGGCAATACGGATCTCCTCGTCACTTCGACTGATCCTAATCATGTATGCCCCTCAAGGCAAGAAATCTTACACTTGTCTGATCCCCTCTTTGCTATCAGCCAGCGAACTTGATCCCAGAGCTCTGCCGACAGTTCTACCACCTCGGTTGGGTCACTGGTACTGGGGGAGGTATCACCATTCGGCAAGGGTAAGAATGCATATTATCAGCGAATCGATCCCGACTTAACGCAACCTCCTACTACTTTAGTGATATCGTCTACATAGCGCCCTCCGGCGTTCAAAAGGAGCGCATTGAGCCATCACATCTCTTCGTCCTCCCCTTCCCACAACCCTCTCCTCACACTGATCGTATCTTCCTTCGGCGCCCTCACACAGGATTGAAGGAATCAGCGTGTACACCGTTGTTCTGGAACGCATTTGACCTGCGAGATGCTGGCTCATGCATACATACTCATTCGCAGCATGCAGTTATAGCAACACTGCTTTGGCCGGGAAAGGAGTTTAGGATATCTCATCAGGTATGCTGCATGCCATACAAGCCTACCGATTAAAGCTAAACGTGTGTTCTTAGGAAGTACGTCATATGCATCTTCGATATCGTTGATTGACTCGAACCCTTTATAGATGATCAAAGGTATTCGCATAGCAGGAACAGGAACGGCTTTGTCTTATTTAGACACACTCGTCGTCCCTATTATCGAGAACACACCAAATGAAGAGGATTTAAAAGATAGCATGGCTCAGGTCGGATAAATCCCGTGTCATCGGTACTTTCTGGACTGAACTCATGTTGACTATAGGCGATGAAGGAGTATCCTGACGCAGCTGCTGTGTTAGTAAGACGACACGGAATATATGTTTGGGGTACGCGTGCAATGAGTAGCCGAAGGAATAGAGCTGATTTTCTTTGCAGGTCTTGACTGGCAAAAGGCAAAGACACAGACTGAGGTACGCTAAGATATACCCTTTCGACTTGACTTATTTTTCGTGATTACAACTCTACAGTGCTTGGACTACCTTTTCGAAATTAGCGTCAAAATGAAACTAGCAGGTCTCCCAACGAATTTGAATGAAGAGGTAAAGATTTAGATTTGGATATCATGTACAACATCTAGAAGTCAATTAAATACTAGTGGGGACTAAAGAAAAAAAACTTCGCGTAAGACACTTTGTTCAGACGTGAATGCCAGAATCTTGCGGAGTCTTCAGGTGTCCACTTTCCCCCGCCTGCGATCCGTCCTCGCCAGCTTCCTTTCGTGCGTTCCCATGGCACAATCTCTCCTCATTATCTCTTTCCTGCTCCGCAACGATCCGCTCCACCTCACCGCTGCTCAATTTCCTTCCGTCTACTCGAATACTGCTCACACTGGACCCAGACCGCTTCACTTGACGTCGCTTCTGCGGCTCCCCTCCCAACAATTGTTTCTTAGACTCCTTGCGCTGTTTCTTCAGTGCCTGCAACTTCTCGTCAAAGCAATGCATCACAGTGACGCGTCCGAGCGCTCCGAGGCGGCGCTTATCCGACAGCCATTCCTGAAAGATCGGTAGTGTCGATTCTGGTGGTCGGTACGTGCCCGAGTCGTTGTCAATCACAAGCTCGTAGTGTGACGGATCTTCGTCGCCCTCGGGATCATCCCGGTCATAATCATCCCCATCTTTCTCTGACCTTCCGTGACCGATTTCTCGTCCGTCTCCATTTGTAGCTTCGCTCGATATTCGCCTCACGAAGAATTCTCCAGCATATGCGACAATCTGCTCCCCGTCCGCGTGCATCATATGCTTGCTCAGAAAATCAATTGAAAATTCATCACCGGTCTCGCAGAATCGCCACTGGGCGTCTAGAGTCAACACGTATGTCTGCAAGCGTCCGCCCCTACCATAGTCCGCCATCTCCAGAAATTGTTTTGCCACTGCCCTCGAATACGCTACTGATGGATGTAGAATCATAGAAGGCGCGGGACGACCCTCTTCGTCCTCGTCCTCTGCGTCAGTGGCTCCGTAAAGCGTGCTTTTATCATGAGAGTAAATGGTACGGTATTGCTTCCGCAGGGTCTTGAATAGAATACGTCCTGGAAGGCCTCTCCTACTGTAGAGCATTTTGATGAACCAGTTGTATCCGACGTATTGGTGATGCAGCTCTTTGGGTACGGGTCCCGTCAGCTGGAGTTTACAAGCCACAAAGGTCGACGCGGATGCTGGCTTCTTTTCGTTTCCCGTCTGTTGGATAGGTCGATCCTTAGCGAATTGGTTTCCTCGATTCACGACAGAACCAATTAGCGGAGAAAAGTGCAAAGTATATGCATCTGGCACCATGTTAATCGTTTCTCAGATGTGATTTCTGGAAGTACATACTCGGACCGATAGTATGCGCTCTAATATCATTCTTATCTGCTGTTTTGCCGAGAACCCTAACGCTAAGGACAACACGATTGTGCTTCCTAACACGACGTCCAGGCAAGATACTCTCCAGGTAAGTCAGGATGTACGGCACAATGCTCCCGCGTCGCTTCTTGACTTTGACTTCCCCCTCTATAAACTCAAACCCTTCATGAATCATATCCTTCGTGAATTTCAACTCAGATACCCCAAGTCGGTCATCACGGCCTTTCGCATCCTCATCATTAATTCTCAACTTGAGTGAGAAGCCATCTCGCGGGATGCCCCCAACAAGCCAATGGTCATTCCATACAGGATCTCGAGTTGCACGGACTGTCTGTGTTCGCCAGCGTAGTTTTGGCTCGTCTAGTGGGTGTGGCCGTGATGGTGCTTTGAGGGTTGCAAGAACGTAAGGATCAGCGGATAGATTGTGAATGTCTGCGGCCGGAACATTGACGGCACGGTGTATAGTGATGAGGATATTGTACGTGTCCATGAAGAAATCGGGGACGATTGTGGGCAAGGTAGTGATGGTAGTTGCATTGAAACCCGCAGAACGAGATTATATAATCTCTTGAGTCGAGTTTTTGATCTGATCGCGTCTACGTCATTTCGGGTCTAATAATAAACCAATAATCACGTGTTCGACTTCCTGTGCCTGTGCCAATCGGATGCCCTCCGCCTCATGGTTTGGTTTATCTGTTCCGCACAACGCGTCGGACTATATTCGCAACGTCTCTGGCGTCCTCCAGCTCGCTGCTGGACACTTCTGACCATGTCTCTTCGTGAATCAGTGCTTCAATAGCGGCGATACTCCACGAAGTCCGGTCCTTGTATCCATTATTTGTGACGCTCATCAAGAACACAGTAGCGAACTCGATTTCCCGAGCAACAGGCGCAAGGAGTTTACTCCTGAGGTCAATTCAGCATCCGCCTCTTTAATAACCCACAAGCCAGAGTTGTTTACCTTTCATCTTGCCAAGGGGTCCGGACACCAGTCCTTTTCCATATCGCCTCACCACGCTGGTCCTTCATGAATACCTTGTCCAGGGTATCTTTGATCCGAGATAAGGTACGTTCCCGTAACGATAGCTAAAATTCTGTCTAGGTGCCATGTTTATTTCCGACGGGTATTACACGCACCGAAATCTTGTTGGAGAAAGGCGCTTCAAGTTCGACGTTGTCTTCTTCCTCGGTGCCAGAAGTTGATGGTGCTTTGTTTTGGTTTAGCTTTCAGCCGCGTTGCAGGATGATAACGGCACCTACGATTCTGCCTAGTGACCACAGTCTGCAAGTTTAGGGTCCGACTTTCGTTATCACTATTGTCCAGTAACTCCCGTTCCGCCTCCCCAAACAAGTCTAGCACAGAACTTGAGGCCCGAGAACTGCTCTCTCCCTTTCTTGCATTTTGGTTGACATCTCTGTCGCTGGTATCTTCGTCTTCCACTTCGATTATGTCATCGTACCTTTGAGTGTAGTCCTTACCTTCTGCCGAGGGTGTTGTATAAGATATGCTATCAAGACTTCCATCACCGACATCCCTGGATATTGACGACGGATGCGTAGCTTCTGCCGGTAAACTTTGAGGCCTATTACTCGTTCGTAAGGACGAGTCAGAAGTGTTCATCGTCTCGGCAGGCTTTTGAAGTGCCTCTTTGAACGGAACTCTAAAGGGCACTTTAAACGGCTGCCTTAATGCACCTGACGCACCGGAAGCGTAGGCTGGCTCTGTCAATCAAAGGCCAATAGTTAGTTAAAGGAAAGAGAATTCGAAGTTATGATACCCACTCCCATAGTCCACTCGGGGTCGTTTCGAAATGTCAAAAGAGTAAGAATTCGGCCTTGAACCTGTTCGCTTTAGCCCAAGAATTCCAGCAGAAGTGGACTGGCCGGTCGAGTCATTCGCAGCAGCTACATGTGGATCAACTTGCTTGGGTCTCAAATACTCGTTGACTCCAAGTTCATCCCCCCCGTCGATCCAGTCATCATCTCCGAGATCTGCCTTGATACTCGATTCTCCAAGCGCATCCTGTTCGTCTGCAGCAGATTTTGCTCGTTTTTGCAAGCTCTCTATCTGCGCTAGCACACCTTCTTCAGAAGACAAAGCGAGTTTACGACGTTTCACCTTCTCAGGATATTTGCAAACCTGGATATTCAGGCGGTAAACGCAAAGGTGCAGCGGGGAATCGCCGAAAGAGGTACTCACATCGCACATGCCGTCACAGTAAGCTTTGCGAACGGATTCATCATTCTCGTCAATGGATTCCCCGAAGTATCGGCATAAGGACTTTGAGTAATCATCACGCGATCAGTGTAATGGCGTAGTTTTCGGGAAGAAGCTTACTATGTGTCGACACAAAGAAATGTTCTCAGCTAAGTTAACGAGCTACGTGTGCTGTCAGATGGATCAAGATCAAGGCTCAACAGGGCACGTACCGCCCCGAAACTATCCATGCCTCGTTGGCTCGGCTCAGGTGCTCCGAATAGTGCTAAGGCCTGCGCAGCTTGTTTTCGATCGTTGTATGATTTCTTTACCAAATAGTTCACTGATAAGGCATCCTCCCTCGCTAACAAAGCTAAGTATCGGATTGAAGGGCTCGCGATCGCGACTTACAGTAGTACAGGACGCATTTGGCCGGCTAAGAAGACACAATAAGCTCTGTTCAACAAAGCTAGTAGGCACACGCACATCCCCATCGCGACCTGCTCTTCCTGTTTCCTGATAGTACCCTTCGTTACAGGATGAGTAAACCGGTTTGAGCATTCCCATTAGATATACGGACCTTCGATACTCTTCGGTAGGTCGTAATGAACGACATATCTCACGTCTGGTTTGTCTATGCCCATGCCGAAAGCAATAGTAGCGACGACCTTTAATGTTATATTTTAGCCTTGACAGTTACCATGATGAGTGGCTTCTTAAACATACAACATCACAGCCGCTCTCGCAGTTTCCGCCTTCCTGCCACTCTCGTAGCGTCTTGTCAAGATCTTTCGACCTGCAAAGTGTCAGCGCAAAGAATGATGCACGTAATTACAGTGTACTAACTTGAGACCACGATGATAAGGCCTAGCGTTGATTCCGTTACGACGTAAGTAGCCAGATAGGTCATCACAAATAGAACGAAGACGGCAATATACGATGCCGGACGATGGCCGACCACGACGTTGGTGGAGGAGTGCGATGAACTGGGATACATCCGCCATTCTCTCCTCCTGAGACAGATCCGTGACATACCGGACTTCATAGAAGAGGTTGTCGCGGTTAAATGGATGAACTACACGTAGCATGCGTTCACGATTCATCCCGAGGGTCGTGACGATATCTTCCTGGACACTGAAAATGGCTCAACGTGATTCCGCCACAGAGTGTGAGAGTCCATACGATATTGTTGCACTTGCCGTCAGAGCCATGACAGGCACGTCGGGATACTTCTCCCGAAAGGATCCTAGCTTTCGATACTCCGAACGGAAATCATGGCCCCATTCCTAGTCAAAAATCAGTATGCAATTCGAAAGAAAGGAAATAATAACCTTATTACCGAAATACAATGCGCCTCATCCACTACGAGTCGATTCAGTTCATCGCGTTGATGTAGCTTAACAATAATCTTGTTGAATCCGTCCCTGGATAACATCTCTGGCGTCACTATCATTTACTATTAATCGTCAGTATACTTATCACCAAGGTAAGTTCATACAGTATAGTAGACGAGTAACCGGACGACCAGTCTGTAGATCAGCGATTATCTGGGTCTTGTCAGCTAAATCTCATTAAACCGGAATGCGGAGTCACCTTCTTCTTCTCTGAAGCGGGAGTGTCCGACGTATATGAAGCCACCGCTACACCAAGATCTCGTAATCTGGATACCTCTATCAGAGCGTCAGGATGCTCAGATGGGTATTCATTCTTAGAGCTTACGGTTCTTCATCAGGGCTAAGAGATAGTTGTTAGTGAAACCCTACCAACAGCAAAGTAGGCTTACAGAGGAGTGGTGAGACTATCAACGTTATTCCACTCTGAATCAATAGTCAGAGAAGGGCAGCAGTCAATAGAATGTGGTACGAACTTTTTCAGCAGCAGCCGGGATTTGAAAACAAGCGCTCTGTCGGCTTGTTAAGTCCACGCCGGTAGGAAGGTGGCTATTCCCATACCTTCCCCATGCCCGTTGGAGCAACGACAAAAACATCGACGCCTGATAACCATTTCGGTCACATACTATGTATACACAACATCATGCACAGACACACCTAATATAGCTGTTTCCACGATCTCCTTCTGCTTTCCCTTGTAATCCTGATATCCAAAGACTGCGTGCACCTCGTTAGCAGCATCATCGCATCAGATTATAGCTCTCACCTTTTCGTAGCAGCCTTTCGAGCCTTAATAACAGTTGATCATAGAAACATCAAGGACGTACTCACTTGTAACAGTCCTTGCTAGAAATGTTGGTGCGGTCTCGTTTCCTAACCTCGTGTTTGTTCCCTTCCGTCACGTCAAAATAAGAAGCGAGAGATGTTTGTTTGGGCTGTTCGGCAGGCGCGTCTTCAATAGCTTCGCCCGCTCTGTGTAACGTTGCACCCGAGATGAAGCCTGTATTATCCATGGTGTGCATTGTGCAGCTTCAGATGTCGCGTCCCTTGCGTAGCTCTGTCACGTGTACGGAACGCGTCTGTCACGCACTATTATCACGCCACATACGTGTGACCATGGACTGCTAAGCTGCTTAACTTTTCGTTGCTCGACAAAAGGCGCGCTTGAACTGGATATTGAGCGATTTCCGACGCGCACGGTCCATATCCGTGACGCCCGTGTACTAGTTGAACCTTGCATGGCAGTACATTCGCTGTCCATTCAGCCACGGACGGTTGAGGTAGTTACTCGAGCTTCAACTCAGCATCCTACGATTGTGTACAAGATTGTGAACAACATCATCGACGGCAACAGGCTGTTTCACACGTATACTTATGTGCGTGAGGACCTTACATGCAATGACAAGCAAAAGGCCGATGGCAGGGAAGAGAATTACACGCCGAGACGAACAACAAAGAGAAGAGGCCCAAAAATGTATGGATGTTGTTTGCCCTGCGTCCTTACACCGACCACATCAGAACCCTTGTTGACTTGCAATGCTATGCACCTAGCCGGATATCATCTTGGAAATCCGACATATCTGCCTCATCATCACGAGGTTGAAAGGAGATTGAGTAAGTATGTGAAATAGTTTGCTGTGCCGAATGACCGCCCAAATCAAGTCTTTCGAAGTCGCGCCAAATGGAGTGCTCGTTAATGTCAACCGATGACTAACTATCGCCAAGGATCGGAATAAATGGTTAGAAAATCACACTCTTGACCTTTGCCCCACATGTTGATTTGTCTTTCACCACTTTATGTGCGAACGCTCGCAGCCTTAGCCCGTATGCGACGGACCGTATGCCGGATGCGCCATAATAGATGCCAAGGATGAGACACCTACAGGAATCTACCATGCCCGTGGGATCTGCGAATTTGCATCAGTGAACACCGCTAGGATGTGACTATCGATGCCGATGCTGTGAATGTGCTGCGGTCTATGTTCCTTCCTTGGGCGCCCGGTTCACTGCAGATTCAACCGACAAGTATAAAAGGCCAAGTGGTCGGGCATTATCTCTTCCAACTCATCCACGTCCAAGACTACCACCCCCTCCAGCAGAACGAAGAAATGAAGCGAGCCGTGCGAGAAACGCAGCCAAGGAGCGTCGACTATAGGAAACGACTCTCGCGGCGGTCTCACCGCTTCGCGGTTTTGTCCTTCTTACTTGTGTTTGTTCACTACTGGCAGCTTCCTGTCTGCCGCGCCGGTCTTGTCAGCAGGCAGGATAACTCAACCACAGCGGTCAATCCTCCCCCCTTCAACTGGACAGCTGTTAGAGTTTATAATTGCATCATAGGCCATTTATGGTCCTGATCATTTTCCCTAGATTCATCCCTCCGAAGAGCTCAACTGGACTGATTGCTACGGACGCTTCCAATGTGCTAGACTAACAGTAAGTCTGCCATAGTCCTTTGATCCGAAGTACAAATCATCATTGCTTGTACTTTAGGTTCCCTTGCTATACTCCGAACCTTCTGGCGAGGAAGGTGCCATTGCTGTGATCAAATATCCCTCGACGTATCCTCCCGGACATGAAAAATATTTAGGACCTCTCCTTTTCAATCCAGGTTTCTGAGTATCCTTTATTAAGCAGTAAAAGCACTCTAACAATTTCTGGGAATATTTGCAGGGGGACCGGGAGGCTCGGGAGTTGAGGATCTCCTCATCGCTGGGGATTATTACCGCACAATCGTATCCGACCAATTTGACTTGGTTGGGTTCGATCCCAGAGGTATTTTTCTCTTCTTCATTAAAAGAATACGGACTTACATGTACCCGTCTGGATAGGTGTTGGCTTCACGACTCCGCCTTTGTCCATATTTGATGAACAGTACGAGGCGATCAAATTCTTCGCGGAGTTTCCTTGAATTACAATGTGTCAACTTCTGATCTTGGGAGGGCATACGCCGTGTCAGGGATACTAGGTGACATCGCCGCTGATCGTGCACGTTTCGTTGCCGAGCGTATTTCGACGCCCCTCGTTGCTCGTGATATGCTGAGTATTGTCAAAGCACTTGGACAAGACAAACTTCAGTACTGGGGATTTTCGTGCGTTGACCCGGACTCATATATCCTCAACGGTCAATGCTGACCTTCTCGCCTAGCTATGGGACCGCGTTGGGCGCAACGTAAGTGGCAATACGCATATATCAAGGCCCCGATTGACAAACTATGCCCTAGTTTCGCATCAATGTTTCCTGTAGGTTCTCTGTACGCAGTAGTGATGAGCTCCACCCGCGACTGACTTCCACTCCTTGCTGCAGGATCATGTTGGTCGCGTTATCCTCGATGGCGTACTGGATACAAATGATTATTACTCCGGTGGGTCGTGTCTCTTGTGACTTGTCTCTGGTTAATAACGCGCTGTAGGTGCATGGATGACCAACCTTCGGGATGCTGATGCTGCGCTGAGGGACATTTATCGTTCATGTGTCTCTGCAGGCCCTTCAAAATGTGCGATCTACGAGAATAGCACTGAGCTGGTCGAAGCCCGCGTCAATCGCCTGCTCGATCATCTTAAGGAAGAGCCCTTGGGTTTCTATAATTCGTCCTCGCCTGACGGAGACTACGAGGTGGTTGATTACCCCTCTGTCAAGGTCGCTATCTACGGTGCCCTTTATTTTACTCATATATACGGTCAGACTCTTGTGAACGCAGTAGCTGGCCTTGAACAAGGAGACGCCTCCGCATTTCACGCGGTCTCGCCCCTTGCTGGAGCCAATAGCCTGCCTCAGTTGAAATGTCCTGCTCCTGGAGAGACTCCCGCTCAGTATCAAGCGGGAACTGAGGCCACGATTGCCATTCGATGTGGCGATATAGTGGAGAATCGACCAGAAAGCTTTGAGAGCGTACGTGAGGCATATCAGGAATTGGCCGAACTGTCAAGCTTCGCAGATATGTTTAGTGCTCGGGTTTCGTGCGCGTAAGTCTCTCGGTAGTCTTTATCTTGCTTAGACTAACAGCTATGACTCAGAAATTGGAAGGTCTCTACAAAAGACAAATTCAATGGTGAACTAAGTTCAAAGATTTATCTACGATGAGGAAATGCTGACATAGAGATCAAGGCTCTTTCCCTCAGACTACCAGCTACCCTTTGCTGCTCATCGGAAATACTGCTGGTTAGTGGGCTACCTCTTTAAAGATGTGCGATGCATCATACTAACATGGCCTTCCCTCCTTCGAAGACCCTGTAACACCCCTCTGGGGGTAAGGCAAACCAGTTCCATCCGATACTACGAGTAACTCATGCCTTGCATAGAGCTCAAAATGTTTCAAGGAACTTCAAAGACTCCGTCGTTCTTACGCAGAACTCATCTGGAGTAAGTCCAATCCGTCTGTAGTACCTGTGACGATTCCCTCACCTGAAATCGATACACCCACCGTAGCATTGTTCGTTTTCGGCCGTTTCCGCTTGCACAAGCAAGGTCGTGCGGGAATACTTCATCAACGGCACGTTGCCAGAGGAAGGCACCGTTTGCGAGACCGAAAGTAGCATATTTGGCGAGGATGTTAGCTTGGAGGAGCTGAGTGTGAAGAAAAGGGAGCTGGTGGATACAGCACAGAAGATTCATAAGAACTTCGTTGTACCCGCGCTGGGCGGTAGCCACAGCTTTTTGAAGTATTTCTTCTAATGACCTGTTCACCTCAAGATTTGTTCAATTCGCGTATCCATCAGCTATGAAATCTCACCTCTATTCATTGCAAGTAGTATTTCTTACATCATAGTGAGTCTTTCAACAGTTGAAGAGAATTCAAGTTCGATCCAAGATTTTCCACGTCAACCTTCAAAACTCGATGCATCTCACCTGTAGGCCATTTACAATTGCAATAATAGTGCACAGGGTGTTATTTGCTGCTGGGAAAAGACCAAAAAAAGGATTAACGGGGAAGTGAGAACTTATGCAAGCTTGTTAGTCTGCCTATCCCTTGCCTATAGCCCAGACCTAACCGGGTTATATAAGCGGTTATTGCCCATTCGCTGCCGTTCTGCCGACCGAACGACTCATCGTGTTTGCATGTGCTGTTAGTGCTGCGATCAGATCATGAATTCTTCATTGGTTGGGCGCTCATCTGAGTATATAACAGACAAGTATCTGGATGTCGTCTCTCCCACCTCAACCATGCCGGTCCAGGACCACCAATTGCTCCATCAGGATGAGAAAAGGGAACAAGTAATTCATGAAACGCATTCGTGGAACGTCGGCCATGGGCGTGCGCCGCTGCTTGGCGAAACGTACGCGACCGATTCCACGGAGCGTGAGAGACGGCGCTCGCGGCGATTTCACCATTTTGCAGTTCTGTCGCTGTTGATTTTGTTTGTTCATTACTGGCGTCTTTTTTCTTGGCATTTCAACTTTGCAGATGGCTCGAACATCGAACCTGCAGATGGTCATGCCTCCTTCAACTGGAGCGCTGTGAGTAAATATAATTAGATCGTAGGGATTTTTGTCCTGATCTATTCTTTAGCCTCGTCCGTCCAAAGAGCTCAAATGGACCGATTGCTATGGACGCTTTCAATGTGCTCGGCTAACGGTAACATTGCCGCAATCGTTTGATCTGAATTTCAAGCAATTAATATTGATATGTACTTCAGGTCCCTTTGCTATACTCCGAACCCGCTGGCGAGGAGGGCGCCATTGCCCTTATCAAATATCCTTCAGTGTATCCTCCCGGACATGAGAAGTATCGGGGACCTATCCTTTTCAATCCAGGTTTCTGGTCATCGGCCACGAAACAATGAAGCTGGTCTGATACTTTCTGCGATTTTTTGCAGGTGGGCCCGGTGGCTCGGGAATTGCTCTTATCCTGGGTCTAGCAGATTCTTTCCGAGCAATCGTGTCCGATGAATTCGACTTGGTCGGATTTGATCCCAGAGGTCTTTCCCTCCTTGGCTATAATAGATTTAAACTAATATGGAGCTAACTGGACAGGTGTTGGCTTCACGACGCCGCCTTTATCCATATTTCAGGATCAGGTCGAGGCTGGCAAATTCTACTTGAAATTTCCTTTAAATCTCAATACATCAAATTCTGATCTCGGGGAAGCATACGCTAGAGCAAATGTAGCTGGTAACATCGTGGCCGACCGTGCACGATTTGTTGCCGAAAGGGTTTCGACGCCTCTTGTTGCTCGTGATATGCTGACTATTGTCAGAGCATTTGGACAAGACAAACTTCAGTACTGGGGATTTTCGTACGTGACTTTGAGTCCAATATTGTCAACAGGAAGTGATAACCTTTTCAAGATATGGGACTGCCTTAGGTGCGACGTAAGTGGCAGCATAGATGACTATATACTAAGGCCCTAACCGACAAACTACGTCCTAGATTCGCATCCATGTTTCCTGTGAGTTCCTACTGTCCGTTGGTGATAACTTGTCCAGTTTCTCACGTCTACAGGGTCATGTTGGTCGGGTCATTATCGATGGTGTTGTGGATACAAATGAGTATTACTCCGGTGAGCCGTATGCCTTAAGACTTGCACTGGTTAATAACGGCCTGCAGGCTCGTGGGTGACCAATCTTCGAGACACCGACGCTGCACTAAGGGACATCTATCGTGCATGTGTCTCCGCAGGCCCTTCAAAATGTCCGATCTACGAGAATAGTACTGAACTAGTCGAAGCCCGTGTCAATCGCCTCCTTGATCGCCTTAAAGACGAGCCCCTGGTTTTCTACAGCAACTCATCCTCACGCGGCGGTGTCTACGAGGTTGTCGATTATCCTTCTGTCAAAACCACTATTTTCATATTTCTCTATCAAACTCATGGTACTGGGGCATATCTTGCGAGTGCTCTCGCTGGCCTTGAGCAGGGAGACGCTTCCGCATTCCACGCGATTTCTCGCGGTCAGACGCTCGATAACCTGCTTCAGTGTAGATGCCCTCCTCCCGGAAAGGTCCCGACTTCGAATCCTTTGGACATAGGGGCCACTCTTGTGATTGGATGCGGAGACATATTAGAGAATCGACCTGAAAGCCTTCAGAGTGTCCGCGGGGCATATCATGAAATGGCCAAGTTGTCAAGCTTTGCAGATACGTGGACTATTCGGGTTCTGTGCTCGTACGTCTGATGGCACTCATTATTCTACTTGATCTAATGGCGATGGTTCAGAGGTTGGAAGGTTTTCGCGAAGGAGAAATACAACGGTAGGTTAAGTCTGAAAATCTATTACCATTGAGCAATGCTAATGCAGCACTCAAGGCTCTTCCCATCAGACTACCAGTCACCCTTTGCTGCTCATCGGGAACACCGCTGGTAAGAGGGCTACTCCGTTGAAGATATACGATGTATCATACTAACGAGGTCGTCCTCCTTCGAAGACCCTGTAACACCCCTCTGGGCGTAAGGCAAAATAGTTTCATCCGATGCTACAAGTAACTTACGCATCGCATAGAGCTCACAAAGTGTCAAAGAACTTCAAAGACTCCGTCGTTCTAACGCAGAACTCATCTGGAGTAAGTCCGATCTGTCTAACCCGCTTGCAATGGTCCTCGTACTTACAACTTGTGGACCCACTGTAGCACTGTTCTATTGCGGCTAGATCCATTTGCACATTCAAAGCCGTACGAGAATACTTCATCAACGGCACATTGCCAGAGAAAGGAACCATTTGCGAGACCGAGAGTAGCATATTTGGAGAGAAATTGATCAACTTGGAGGATCTAAGCGCGGAGGAAAAGGGATTGGCAGATGCGGCAGAGATGATTCAAAAGAACTACTTCGTTCCTGCGCTGGGCGGTGGTCCGCCTCCATTTTGAAACCTGTCTTGTTTAGCTGAAGACATGACTAACGTATAGCCTTGTAACATGAAAACCCCTCGTAAAATAGAAATTAACCACCACTCATTCTTTCTCGGCGACGCGTGATTTACAACCTAAACGGAGTAGTAGTTTGTGACGTGATTTTACCCATCTGCCGGATATGATTCCTATTTCTCTTTAGACATCCATGGAAGAGGGGAGGGTAAGAGGAGATTGAATACGAGGAACTAAACATGCAACTAAGCCAAATCTTTCTCGCTGAACCACGTTGGAGTGGGTCACGGTGGTATGCACCTGCGACGAAGCCTGCAATATCCATGGTGTGCACTGTTCAACGTAAAGTGTCGTGTCGTGTCGCGACTTGGAGTAACCCGGTCACGTGTACAGAACGCGTCTGTCACATACCATTGTCACGCTACAGACATGCATGACCCGTCACCAGTCACTTGCTACCGTAACTTTTCGTTCTCTGGCAAGGAGCGCGCTTGAGCCGGATATCGAGCGACGTCCGATACGGATGGCCTCAAGCCGTGACACCCGTATGCTATTGAACCTTGTAGGGCGGTATGTTTCTAGTCCATTCAGCCGCGCAATTGCGATTCTTGATGGTCCCGATGCATCCATCCCCGCACAGGGACGTTCTAGTTCTCCCACTCCACTGGCTTCGGGTGCGATACGTAGACTACCTTTGGAGTTCCATGACTAGTTTCAGACCGGACTTCATAGTTCATCGCCCTGGTATGCCAGCGCTAACCTAATAGATGCCCTCATTTGCTTGCTTCCTGAACTTACAATAAGCAATAGTCCCAGCGGCTGACTTGCATTCATTGCTGCGGGATCGTGTTGGTCGAGTTGTCCTTGGTGGAGTAGTAGAGATGGAGAATTATTACTCCGGTGAGTCGTATACTTGAGATGTGCACCTGGTTTATAGCTGCCTGTAGGCTCATGGGTGACCAGTCTTCGGGACACTGACGCTGCACTAAGGGATATCTATGGCTCATGTGTCTCCGCGGTCCTTCAAGATGTCCGATCTATGAGAATAGCACTGAGCTAGTCGAAGCCTGTGGCAATCGCCTGCTCGATGGGCTTGCGATCAGGCTGGAGCGTTGTTTGACCTGACTCGGCATGCATGCGTACAAACGCCCGATATTCTCGGTCTGAAAGTCCTGTTGGTCAGGATTACGCGATCGTTTACACTTCCTTTGGGATATCCGAGAGGAGGAGGAAAAGCGAGTCTGCTCTGGATCGCCGGTGTAACTGGTGTGACGCCGTTCTTGAGCATGCCAAGTCATTCTCATATTACTGCACATGAACCTGGCGCTCTCTTCGCCTAATTCGCAACGAAGTCGCTCAGGATCAGGAGACAAGGTCAAAGTCAAATCTCAGACTAAACCTCCACGATTTCGCCTCCAGTACTAGTGGGGTGATCTGTCCGGTACCGACACGAAAGAAAGGCCCATATACCTTTGTGGTCCGAATTTGTTCGAGGAAAACGCTACCGGTGAGCTGGCATAGAACCAGAGGCCCTGAGTATTGTTATTCGAACGAAAACCATTACTTGTCGTTTGTTGTATAGCATTTGTTGTTATTTGGTCTGATTGGCGGATCTATTTTGATCTTACGATGGAGGTGGATGACGTCATATCTCCACCACATATTTGTACCGCTCAGTATAAATGCTTGTGTCCCTTCTGGCTTGCGTGTGCGCTAGTCTGTTCACAACCATCACCTGTTCACCGCATACAACCTTGACGATAATTTCTGAATAATGCCACCCGTCTCTGGTTCCCCGAGTACTGCCAGCCCCGGCGTCATGGTGAGCACATTCGCGGCTCAATGTATCATTGAAACGTAACGTTCGTGATTATCCAGATGCCTTCTCATGAAGCATACGTTGATGGCCAGCCAGATGACGTTGGAACTCGCACCAATTTTGAGGAAGTCGCGCCTCAGCAAGGTAGGTGTTTTGAACCTGAGAGGTGGCAGATTCTTCGATGGCTGTGACCAAAATGATTATTCTTTAGGTGCTCCCGAACCTGGATCAGGAACAGTTGTGGCGGAGAAGGAGAAAGTTCCGTTTAAGGATCAGGTATTCGGTTAGTACAGCTCCAACTCTGATGCATGCTCAGTACAATGATTCGCGCGCGTTCGCCATTCACAGGTTATTCGAAGGTTTGTCAAAGACATTTCATTGTTCCAGTCCTTCTTTAACAAACGCACAATTTAACAGGCCATTCGTGGCACTGTCTTTAGACAAGTATGTTTCCGAACATCTTCACGTTGGGATTGTAGCTTATTCGAAATGGTGTAGCCCGAAACGAAAGTAGAAGGCGAGAAGATTCTCCATGGTGAAATCACACCGAGACAATCTTTGGAGCACAAGGAGGAGAAGAAAGCTGCAAGGAAGCAATCGTTGTGATGATACTTACATGAAGTGGATGTTGCGGAAATATTCGACTGTATTCGTTTCTTGTAGTAATACCTCCTGGTCCCAGTATGACCCCTACGTTACATCGCATCAAAGATTAATATTACCACCACCTGGTAACCGGCACATTCATGAGGTATCAAACACATCCACCGCAAAACGTGAAACACGAAAAGTGAGCCAACCCGCCTTTCGTTTATGTGGTACAATAGTTATTTCACTGGCCAACATCACATACACAAAGCTGACAGTCAAGTCATCCTGGAATTATGACAAGAACGGGGAAAAGAACGAAAGGAAAGGGCGTCATCGAAAAGGATAGAGGTAGATGGTGTCATGAGTGGGGAACGTTGCTCAAAGCGGTCAATGAATATGAATCTAAACTGAAAATAAAACTGGCCGCAACGACAACAATACCGGAGTAACGAATCAGAAAGGGGGCAAAGCGGGATACATAATACAGAATCCGCAGAACAAAAGGCGATAGAACGGCGAAAGAATAATCCTGACGAACACATACAACCCGCAGAATAATAAACAAAACTGTAAAAAAGCTGAACTCGATCAGCATTACAACGATAAACTGAGTCTTGCTCAGATCGTATCGTTCTCAAACATATAAGCACAAAGATAGGAACGGACGGAAACCGGATGCTGGGTTTTGTTGAAAATGAGTTATTTTCAAACGAGAAGTCACCTCATTTCCTGAGTCGGGGGGTCAGGCATGAGGACGTGCATCTGGCGATCACCGAAGCTCGATTTGTGATTCAACGCAGGCATCTCTCCTCGGCCCGTGAAACTGGACACGGAGTGACGGCTTGCATCAGACAAATAGGACCCTGTGCTCAAATGAGAGCCACCCGATGGCGCAGAGTGCGAATGCGCCGCAGCGGAGGACCAATCGTTGCCCACAGACGAGGTTTGTCCAAGTGAAGACTTGGAATGATGTCCCGCGTTGTTGATGTTAGTGTAGTACAGTCCAGAAGAGCCTGTAGCGGAGCGTGGGGTCGTAGGTTCCACAAGCTCGAGTACCTCGCCTGAAATAGACGGTTCGTAAGCAGGTACAGGCTTACGGGCCGATGCGGTCTTCCCTCGCCGTGATTGCTGTGTCGAAGCAGCACCAGGCGGTGCGGGTGCTGCGCGACGTGAGCCTGTACGCGCCGCCGCCGAGGCTCCCTCCTGCTCGTATGTAAAATCGGGTGACGAGGAGGAAGCGATTGATATATCGCGAGGTACACCAGGCGAGCCGTACGAGCGCGGAGTAGATACTACCGACGAGGGGGAAAAGAGCGCTACGGGAACTTGACTTTGGCCGCCTGGAGGTCCTTGGTATTCGGCAGAAGCGCGCGGACTTGGTGTTGGCGGGCCGGAGCTGAAAGGATCGGATGGATTATGTACGGCCCAGTGCTGTGACGTTTTATAGGGATTCGTTGCGACAACAGGGGATCCTGCTGCAGTAGTCGATCCGGATGCTATCGAACCAAACGAATCGCGGTACGCGTGCTTTGAACGGTGCACAACGGCCGGAGGAACCATCCCGAGCTCTGAGGGGGCGTAGGTGATGGGCTTTTCTCCGTTAACTGATTGTGATCTCACGTCTTCATCCAAGAAGATGTGACCAGAATCATTCCGTGATGGATCGCCTAAGGTGTAGTGGTGTCCCATTCCATATGTAGAGCCCATTCCCGGAGCAGGACGGCCATGATGAGACGAAAACGAGTTTCCCCTGCTGGTAATTATGACGGCACCTTTGGGCCGCCGCTTCTCAAACAAGCCTCCTCGAGGGGCTCCAACGGCTCTGTTCGACCGCCTCCGCCAGAGTAGGATTAATACGGCAATCACAGCTCCCACGAAAATCACACCTCCGATCACGACTCCTGCGATACCTCCTGACGACATGGGGTCGCCATCATTCACAGCGCCAATAGCGGGAATGCCAGAAGAATCATCCGCAGAAGAGGTTGAGGTCGAAGAGGTGCCTGGCGTGCCTGACGAAGGAACATCTGATGAAACGCTCGCCAGGCAAGATGTATCCACGCTATCGACAACCCAGAACGGATCGGAGAAGTAAAGCAAACTGGCGGTCGGAATCGAGACCTCCAAGACATATCTGCCCGCGGGTACTCTAACAGGTAGCCAGGAATAACGACCAGCACTTAATCCTCCATTCAAAATCGTAATAATAGTCGGTGAAGCATGATCTTCGGCTGAGCCACTAAGTTCGATAGGCATGGCGGCGATACCCATCGTGTAAAAATTGCTCCCAGTGTAAGACCCTTGCGAAACGACCTCCTGTGAATATGCGACGTAAAATGAGAGTAAAGTCAGGGATCTACTCACAGGTGATGTTGCACCGGCCGCATACAGTCGTGTTGGACATCTCACCAAATGCAAAGGACACTGACGCAGTGGGCTCACTGGCAGTACTTGTCCTCGTATACCAGGGCGGAATGGTGTACGAGGGTACCGGTGTGTAGAAGTGCAGAGACGTGGAATCGACATCGTCGGCTTCCTGCGGAGAGCGGCCATCGAGTGAGCCAGCATTACCCAACGTCGCAGCCAACGACAGGGCAAGCAGGAGGGCTGGGAGAGGGTAGAGATAGGGAGCCATGGTCGTCAGCGACGAAAAGGCAGAGGTGGGATCAGTGGGTGATAAATGAATTGCTTATGATAGAGTCCGACGGTGATACTCACCCAGCACGTGCACTTCCACCATCATTTTTTTCAGTTGACACCGCCGCTATTCGACGATAACTTGATCCCCTTTGAATCTCCTTTCCGTCTATTCTTGTCGTTGTGCAACAAGTCAATCAGACATCAGCGATGTGAAGATGTCCGGGAGGGTGCCAATGGTCGTGGGGTGGAGGAATGAAGCGACCCGTCGCGTGAACGCAGCCAGCCACAAATGGACTGAGCCTGTCTTCTTCCGCCGCTGCTCTCATGATCACGTCTTCTGCTTCCTCTTTACCCGACGGCAAATGTGTCTTTTGTCCTCGCCTCGGTATGCGTGTGCCCTCGAAAAGATAGCTTCCGGAGTCTCTCGACGTGGCACAGGAAACGCTGGATTCCCTCATCTCGGAAACTTATCCTGGCAATGTCGACTCCGAACGCTGGGACTCAGGAGCTTCGATCGACCAAAGAGGAACTGGTTTTCATGAAAGAAGAACGCAGAATATATGCGGTGGCAACTGCGCCTCTCGAAAAGGCTATGAAGTTCATGGAGTCGCCCTGCCACTTATACAGTTCAGCCTGCACGGCCCTTCGATATCGCGAACATACCCCGAGTCACGTTCTTGGCCAACGTGTCTTTCAGGTCATTTCCTTCAGTTGCCAACTCTCCTCCAAGCAGCGAAATCATCAACAAACCTTTTCGGGGTATACGAAGTCAGAAAGAACTTGTTCAAGTTGTAGTCTTCAGGACTGCGAAATTTAACAGCATACCTTCGCTGTCTCACGTGGTAACCACCTTTGCGCCCTTTTCGCTCGTAAAAAAATCACTCGAAAATGGACCTTTGTCCACTCTGACGCGATGGCAACGACAATGCCCGGGTTTGTCAGTTTGTCGCTTATATTGCAATCCTCCAAAGCATGTTTATCTGTGAACTCCCAAAATCCGACGTTTCGTGAGTCCTTTCCGTCAAATGGAAGTTTACTCAAATGAATGGGGTTCTGTCATTCTGCGCTTGTTCTTGTTGAACTGAACCAGAGAACCAGTCCAGTTATATATCCACTGAATGAACAAATCCCTCTGCTACGTCATAAGCCTTCAAATGTGGGATGTCTCTGGGATGGAGTGTATACAAACATCTTCCCCGTCCTCTGACAAGTGCTGGTAGCCCAAAACCGCCATCCACTTCGGCCTCCGAATGACCCTGCGGTGACAAGCGAGAACTGTTCAACTATCTATTTCATGCTGACCTTTCTCCCGAGTCCGTCAAGCTCTACTTGATGTGATGTACTATTGCAATCTTGCCACGTCATCTAGGCCTTGATCCCTACGGACGTTGCTTGCAGTCCGCCTGATCTCGACGACACCATATGTCTTGAAAGTTCTGAATGACTTGCACTGAGCAGCAACGAACCCCTATTAATGCGTTGCTGGCCTTATTCCAAGATGTGGCTAGAGCCCGGGAAAACTCAACGCAACAGTCCTGCCCCCGCACGGAAACTTCGGTGACCAGTAAGCCCTACATTCTCTTCAAGTGGGTTAAAGAACTACTGATGATATACGGCTTTACTCAGGACAAGAACTGAGCGTGTGTCTACTAAGTGTAAAGGGAGGTTCGACATTAATTAACCAAGTATAGTGACATAGAAATACTTGCATCTAAAACTCATAATTGTCAAACGTAACGGCACTAATTTAAAGAAGTAGGAAGGTGTGATCAAATACGAATTACTGACTGGACAAATTCTGCAACTGGACAAATTCGTAATAACCGCCCTTCAAGGCGAATAGCTGGTCGTGAGTCCCACTTTCGCTCACATGGCCGTCCTTGAAGAAGTATCTAGAATACAGTCACCAGTAAAGTCCGGCGTAGCTCAGGGTCTAACGAGTAACTCACATGCAGTCGGCATTTTGGATGGTTGAAAGTCGGTGTGCGATAGCAATGGTTGTTCGCCCTCTGGCAGCCTTGTCCAATGCCTCTTGTACAACCCTCTCAGAGTTGGAGTCCAAAGCAGATGTTGCCTGAATGAAAGAGGCGGGTGAGCACCCGATATCACACCAGAAAAGCTACGTACTTCATCCAAGAGGAGCAACTTGGGATTGCGAATTAATGCTCGCGCAATTGCGATCCGTTCTATTGGGGGAGGACAATCAGCGTACGTTCCGGCAGGAAAACACGTAAATGGCTGACGCTTTTGGCCTCCTGAGAGCTGCGAACCTTTACCACCAACGTTTGTATCAAAACCTCTGAAGAATGGTGTCACGGCCTATGCAAATTGCGTGAATACCGTACACTCACTCAGGTAATGACTTGATAAAGTCCAGAATGTTTGCGTCTCGGCAGGCTGCTTCGATTTCCTCCTGAGTGACCTCATGATGCGGCTTTGTCGCTCCTAACAAGACATTGAAACGAACTGTACCCGCATACAGCGTCTTCCGTGAAAAGTCAGCTCAGCTCAGAATTGACAGACCTCTTATACATACAGGTTCCTGCGAGACAATGCCAGATGTTTTCGATATTCGTGGACATTGAGCGTCGAAACATCTTGCTCATCAAACTAGATGAATGTGATAAGCAGTCTACTAGGCGATACTCCAAATGCACTCACGTATACTTTTCCGGCCAACGGGTCATAGAAGCGTTCGATGAGCTGGATACTATATTCACGGTCAGAAGTATTCGCATCCTAGGATATTGAACTCACGTAGTACTCTTCCCACAGCCTGAGGCACCTGCGAGGGCGACGTAAGTGCCGGGCTTCACTTCGAGATTTAGATCGCGAAGCACGCGGTCGCCTGGACGGGTTGGATACCTGAAATGTACGTTTTCGAAGCGGACGTGGCCCTGCGGGTCCTTCAATAAGGCTCCATCCTGCGCATCGATGTCGATTTCTGGCTTTGAATCCATGATTCTAATAATATCGGATCCTGCACTCTTCGCAGAAGAGACGTCTGGCACAAATGAAAATACATTGCCTGCTTCAACAGCCCCGAACGTCACAGCCTATAGGATAGCATTTGTCAACTGAAAAGTGTGGGTCAATGCCAAAAAAAAAAAATATGTGCGTACGAAAAGGCAAACGAAGAAGGCCGTTGTGCCATACTCCAAATTGCTGAGACCTTGAGAGCCATACCAGAATATGAGAGCGATGATGAACATTGACATGGATTGTGAAGCGGCGAAGATAAGATTTGTGTAAAATGCGACACGATTCGAGCGTCTAAGCGGCTCTTCCAGTGACTGGCTGTAAATATCCAAGATGTCTTTCTCGCGAGTCAGTGACGCAACAGTGCGTATAGCACCGGCGGCTTCGCAAGCCACCTGAGCAGATTGTTCATGAGCTGCCTTGTTGTCTTGGTCTTTAAGCACTACGACGCGCTTTATGGAAGTCATCAGTGACAGCCTCGCAGAAGAAATGAAAACCGACCAGACGAATGTAACCTGCAGAAGTTAATAGGGGAATGCAAGCGACACCGATTAAGGCGAGCTTCCATTGATACACGAGCCCGAGGATAATTCCACCAACGAGAGTCGACAACGCTTGGAGAATGCTGGAAAGCAACCTGAGAGGATGATATCACCTTATAGGTATCAACTCACGCTCCGAGTGTTATCCCGGCGAGCCCGTGGACCTTCTGCGGATTCTCGCTCAAGCCTGACGTGATTGCTCCAGTCTAAATGGCAGAGTGAGATGTAGCCAACTCGTGAGTGAAGTGACAAGAAAGAGTCACGCACGCTGTTCTTGTCTTGGTCAAAAAACTCGACTGTATGAAGTAATAAGAAACTCTGATGCAATCACGACAAAACGACCTTTAGACGCACTGTCCTGACGAAGGACTGACTTGAACGTGAGCCTCCTTAATTTGTTCGTGAGATTCGCCGCTGCTGCACCAAATGAATAGTTCTGCACGGCAGTACTGATCATTGTTATAATCGCTATTAGGAAGAACCTACACCGGAGGAACATTAGCAGGACGCAGACATAGACAATATTCGTTCAACGCACCAGAGAGCATTTCGGTCTCCCTCCCTCCGAAGTGCGGCACGATCTCCAGTGTCCTGGAAGGAGATTATAGAAAGAGCTGTGGTTGCGTCAGACCAGAATTGGAGATGACCTATCAGGTTGCATACCGAACACGAGACCAAACCCCGGGAACGCCAATCCAGTCACTGCGTAGAAGGCAGACAATTATACTCCTCCGCTCCGTATACGGAAAAGACCACGTACCAATAGCACCGAGAGCTCCGAGAAGATATCGCATCCAGACATCCGATTGGATAACACCGAACCGCTTGAATATATAGAAAAGAGAATAATCTTCTTCTTTCGCAGGTCTCTCCTTCGCTCTCTGCTCCAGTATTTCACTTGCCAGCGAGCGACCAGATTGTTTACGTCCAAGAGGCACTTCCTCCTCCGCTTCTGCGGCAAAGTCACGCTTTATCTCGTTATCGTACTCATTTTCACCGTCGCGGTCTGTCGGACTCGCACTGTCTGTCGACGCATCATCTCCTTCTCCCTCGCGCAGCTTTTGGGCATGCACAAGGCCGGCATAATGGCCTTCAGGCTTCCCAAGCAGCTCATCGTGTGTTCCGCTCTCGAGAACTATTCCTTCGCCCATAACATAGATTAGATCCGAGTTCTTAATCGTAGAGAGACGGTGGGCGATGGTGACCGTCGTTCGACCCGCAGCTGCCTTGTCGAGAGCATCCTGAACAATACCCTCGCTCCGAGTATCCAATGCCGATGTCGCCTCGTCGAGAAGCAAAATGCTCGGGTCCGATACGATTGCACGAGCAATAGCAACACGCTGCTTCTGGCCTCCACTCAGCAAGAACCCGCGTTCGCCCACCATGGTGTCGTACCCAAGCGGTAGCTTCGATACGAATCCATGGGCGTTAGCCTTGATGCACGCCGTCTTGATCAACTCAAACTTCTCCTCTTCCGATGCATGCTCCCACTTCGTCCCGATCAAGCCATGGGCAACATTACCCTTGATGGTCGTGGCAAATAGGACAGGCTCCTGTGAAACAAGTCCAATTTGTGTTCGCAACCATTTCAGGTTCAGATCTCGAAGGTCCATCCCGTCAAGGAGCACACGGCCGTTCAGTGGGTCATAAAATCTCTCGACCAACGCTACAACGGTAGACTTCCCTGAACCAGAGGCCCCGACGAGCGCAACTGTCTTGCCGGCCGGGAAGGAAAGGTTAATACTCTTGACGACCTGCACATCCGGGCGAGAAGGATAGTTGAAATCCACATTTTCGAAATCAATTTTCCCAACGATTTGATTAGGTTTCAGGCCACCTTCGTTTTCGGAGTCAATGGGTGGTACCCGGTCGATCGTAGCCCAAAGCTTTGCTGCAGCACCACGAGCACGGGAGATAGCTAGTAGAAAGCCATTGGTACAGTTAATCAAGAAAAGGAGCAGACACGTACGCTGGAGTTCGGGGGCGAGTAATGCCAATGAGAACGATCCAATGAGGAACGCAATGATGACAGTGACAATATCGCCAACATCGGCACGTCCCTGGAGAATTAGCGTGGTTCCGAATTGAAATGCGAGTGCATATGCCCCGTAGATGATGAAAAAGAACATCGAAAGGAATACTCCGTCGATGGTGGCGCTCTTCAGGTCCTTGGCATGCGCTTGCGCAATGTGACTGTCATAGATACTTGACAGAATCCCGTGGATACCAAAGGCCCTAGCAGTACGGATCGTAGATATCACCTCCTCAGCGACGGTGCCGCCATCCGCAACATGCTTTAAAGAACGTTCCATAAGCTTCCCGCCCAGTGCCGTCCAGACACCACCGATAATCCCATTCAGTGGTACGATAACAGTCAAGGCCAGTGCAAGACGCCACGACCGAACGTATGCGATGATGATACCCGTGAAGAAGGCCGCTGTGAACGAAGCCACAATGGCAACTTTCTCCGAGATACCCGTCTGGACCAAATCTGGAATGAAGGCATGAAAAGATGATTGTAGAGAAGTTGTGCGTCAGTCTCTTACGGGTGTCGGTTGTTATACGAGTAGCTATTTCTCCTGCACCAACAGAGTCGAAGAAGGCAATATTTTGGCGCAACACCGATCTCAAGTAACTCTCTCGGATCCGCTTGGAGTTTACCTCACCGGTGTAGACCCAGGTGTACATGTACACGAATGTACAGACCAGGATGCCGATGCCGAGGTAGACGAGGTACAGCGCATTAGATGAGGCCGCATCACGGAAGCTCGCTGCAGACGACTCAAATTCCTCAAGGGTAACCGTTCCGTTGTTTAATCCTAGCAATGCGGTGCCGAATGCAACAAATTCTTCCGTAAGTGCCGCAAAGATAATGGCCATCGAAGGCTATGAGCAATGTTATTATCATGCCAATGACAAAAAACTGAATGGGATCTGACTTGAGCAGCTCCGGCAGCAACAGCGGCTACGAGGCCGATAAAGTCGAGGAGTAGTTCAAATCTTGTTGAAAACCTATTTCTAGTGTTTTAGCATCTGTGCGAAGAAAGGGAATTGAATCCCCGAAGCTCTTTCCAGGAGGCGCGAAGGAAATTGCAGGAAGAGGCGCAGCTCTCTTCTCAAATAAAAATTAGTATGTCTAAAATACCAACCTGAAGAGCTCGATGAAACCAACTGCTTTCCCAGATTCATTGTCAGTTTTGATCCCAAATTCTCCGCCAGCATTCCCATCGTCAGGTTGCTTTTCGTTTGGTACGGGCTCTTCGGACGCTTTTCGCTTCGAGAACCACTTCCGCTTTGGAGAAGCATGCTTGGGATCGTTGACCTCAGGAGTCGGAGTTGGTGAAGACTGTTTCTCTGGATTTGAATCGACAGCTAGCTCGGGACTTGTGGCGGTAGTGTCTGGTCTTGAGGACATGGCCTTGTGGGTGATGGAGGCGAACGAGGGAGGATGCAAGCGACGATGCAATGAAGGATACAGGATTTAAATGGAATCGTTGAATGGAACTGCTAAACAAGAAGTGCTTACCAATACTTTTGTGTCTACCTCACCTTTTGGGTCTGTCGGACGATACTGCAGTCACTGCGCCTTCCTTAATAATCGAACCAAGACTTGCACGACCGTCTTGGCCGGCTGTTCCACTCACGGAGGCAAGAGTCATATCGAGTCACTGCGGTTTGACAGGTGCCAAGACGATCGATCCTTGGTTTGGTGCTTGGTCCTCCATTGATGCGCCCGATGCATTTGGAAGCCCTGAGCATGACATTCATTCAATGCAAATGACTCGCAACCAGCAAATAGTGTTAGGTATCTTCCATCTAACCAGACTGGATGGAACCGAGCAGTCTTTGTCCTAGTAGCGTTGTAAGGGTCGCCGGTTACATTCATTTGTATGAAACGTACCGCATACCCGCAAGGTGTTCTACACTGTATAAGGTGGCTGAGAAGGACGAGACAGACAGATAAGGAAAAGATTAAAGCAATGAGAGGGAAGGGAAGAAGACCATGCTTAGTCATGCGCATTACGTTGTTGAAAACTTGGACTTGCTTACGTTATGCTCTTCGGAGTTGTCCAACGCTGATCATCACTAGAAGGATCTTCGTCAAGTTATAACCCAAAATTTGTCGACGCCCCGCTCTACATGCCGCCCGTCTATTAGTAGAACTCTTCTCTTCTGGACTCGTGTCTCTTTAATTTATATATCAAGCTAATCTACTCTCGTCTATCATCATATCCCTTGCTTTCGCTCTTCATCTCGATCACACGACAAGGACATTACGATGTTTCAAGTAAATCACGATTCCAGCGAGGAGCACACATTGCTGGACGAGAAAGAGGAAGTATTTGTCGATCTGATCCCCCAAGAACACTCAAGAAATCCCGTTGTGGACAGCGCAAAATTCGTCTTTGAAGTGAGTCATAGTTCAATTGCTTTGATTGAGCAGATCGTTAACTAGGACTTGGAAGAAAACGGAACTCGTTTCACTAGATATTCGTGGAGTTGAGAATGCAGCGAAATACGTGAGTTAGGGCTAGGATCTTTCCCTCCTTACTTTCTTCTAACGACCAGTCTGGCTAGGTTTCTCAAAAGCTGGACGAAGAGATTTACACGCCCTGTACGTGGCGTACGCATCCGCTACACCTCTGCCCTCCAGAGATCTATTCTCCAAATGATCCCCGGACGCGGACCACTTTGGATTGGATCTTCCTTATATCTGCTCTTAACTTCTCGTTTTGGTCAGAGAAGGAAGGATCGCCAGAGCAAGAGCGAGGGCGTTTCGGAGTTGAGTGGCGTTCAGGATGGGCAAGCAACGAGAGACGTGTCTGGACTGGTTACTGGAGTCTGGTAGCCGCAATTAATCGAGGTATGCTCTTCGACCATTTCTCGTTTGACGACATTCCAATGATGGATGCAACGCTTCAGCGCTAGAAAATGGCATACCAATTACTGATCCAACATTCTATTCCTCCATTGAACGTTGTCCAGACAGCCTCATCGCATCCGTCTTCTCTCCCGCCTCGCAATGCGCCGAGGGTATCCCTTTGCTGACCGAGCGTATAGCAATCATGCGTGAAGTCGGTGGTATATTGTGTGACGTCAGTAATCTCGACCTTACTATGATGTCCTCTTGTTCATCACGTCCATATTCTATCTACAGCAATTCAATGGTAGCTTCCGAGGATTCTTGGGTGATTTCGCAAAGCGGTACGGCGGGCCGGGTCCAGGTTCAAGTCTACGACTCGTAGAAATGGTGACCGAAACATTCCCTTCATTCCGAGATGAGCTAGTGTACAATGGAAGGACAGGTGACCAACTTCTCTATACTCTCTCTTACTCTAAAGTGAATGACTCCTTTCGGCACCGTTTTTGTTTTTCAGTCTACTTCTGGAAACGCGCTCAGATTCTTGTCGCGGAGACTTGGGCAGCGTTTTATCCAATCGACGCTGCACAGCAACATCCATTTTTCCCTGAAGGCGTACACGAACTCACAATGTTCGCAGACTATCGTGTCCCACAAATCTTACACCACCACCTCGGTATCCTTGTCTATCCACCAGAGCTCGTGGAGAAACTGCGCCAGAAGACGCTATTCCCGCCTGGCAGTAGAGAGGAGATTTCCATTCGTGCTGCGAGCATTCTGGCGGTCGAGGCCGTTCGTGACGAAATTGCTCGAATTCAGTCTAAGAATGTACGAGAAGATGGTATCATCTCAGGCGTAAGCAGCGTTTTGATTGACTTTTATCTGTGGGACCTCGCAAAACGCATTGAGGTTGGTCAGGGCGTTATCGAGGGTGTGACAACGCAGGAAATACTGCCTGCGCATAGAACTAGAAGTATTTGGTACTAATTTATCCAACCTAGAGCAAGTGCACTGACTATATATTACACATTAGCATTAATGGTGCAAAGCTATTTTCGTTTACTAGTGCGTAGTTCCAAAGACTTGAGTAGAGAATCCTTCCCTTGTCTAGATCTGCTAACGACGAAAGCAAAATTGCGCCTCTCCGGTTCAACGTATTCAACACCGAGCGCATCTAGTACCTCCTCTTCTGTCCTACTTGCGATTAGCTCCCAGTAGCCATCTTCCTCCGTGAACGTTTCTTCTCCCTTTTCATACGTCGCGGCTGTAGGAGGCGTTTTCCTGCAAAACTTCCAGAGCCCGAACTCGTTCAAGAGTAAACCCATCTTCGAGGCGGCCCTGCGCACGTGTGCATTGAAATCCGCGTCGCCTGTGCTGGCCAGAAGAGCTGCCCCTTCCGATAATGCGGGATATAGACTAGCAAATAAGTCAAATTCAGTGATTGACGCACAAATGAAAGACGAAAAGAACCCACGATAAATCCATTCTGCGGTAAATGTATGAATCTGCTTCGGACTTCCCATTGGCTTTTCGTATCCGGACGATACCCTGCCATTTTCTTGGGCCTTCCGTTAGTGTAGCCGCTAATATCCCCGCACGTTCCAAGGGAGCGACAATAGCCTCTCGAAGAAGCGTCTCTTGCTTCTCGGCTGCGTCCTTGCTGCGTTTCGATGGCCGCCCGCGTCGTTTAGCGGTCGTCGCTGGTGATGTTGAACCATTTGATGATTTCTCGCCAGGTCGCGGTACATGAACACACGAAGGATGGAAGAAAATCAGGTCGATATCGCTGCACGTTGAAAGGCCTCGTCGACTAGGTTCTTGTTAGACGATAAAGCATAAAGCATAAAACCAGAAGTTGTACGTACTAGCTGCCCACGGGATACAGCTTGATCTCAGAAGACAGTAGAGGACGGATAGTTTGCTTCGAAATAATCAAAGCTCTTAGCGAAAACAATTTTTTCCAACCCAACACGAAGCAACATACCACTACAGACTCGATTTCATCGCGAGATACTCGTTCACCCAGATGGTCCACGTAGTCTATTGCTGCTCTGCTTGAAGATGCCAAGGACTTTGTAAATTCCGACTTTTTAAGATCCTCCAATGAACGGCAACCAGCATCGTAGAGTTTCCTCGCCTTCACTGGGCTAACGGTAGTGAGGCTCATAGTAAGGAATCAGTCCATGCATTAATATAGAAAACTTACCCAATACCGGGTACACGTTGGAAATCCTGCAAACACCTTTCTCGCTCAATCTCCTCCGGTGTCTTCCGGGCAGGCGGCGGGGGCTTTGAATAAACACGCTAAAGGTGTCATTAAGATTGTCCAGTAGATTGGAGACAGCACTGTGAGAGACGAACCTCAAAATCCTGGTGCAAATACTCGTCAATTCTTCGAGCGATGCCTTCGCCTATACCAATAACCTGTATTTGGACTCAGTTATGCCTCATACAGATCTTAGAATAAAGGTCCTGCCTTTATAGCTTCCTCTCCAGACGTGATAGGTTCGGGCAACGCGTCTATGGCCTTGCAAGCACGTTGGAACGCACGCGCCTTGTATGGACTATTCTCCGCGCCTGACTGGCTCTCATTCTCCATTTCTTCCTTGACACAACTTATTATTGAGCTGCGATCCTCGAAATCCAGAGTCTATCGGATAGAAAAGCAGACAAGACATACCTCTGGTCAACCACCGGATAATATGGACATTTGGCCCATTTTCGTTTGGAACGAATTCTTTTGCTTTGTAAGAGGCACTTCTGGAAGAAATCAGGTTTCTGCGTATTCCAGACAGGAGTTTTGATTGCCTTAAGCTCGAAGGGACACGCTGCATAGGATTGAGCAGTGGTGGGAGCAAAAGTGAAAGTGTAGGGCGTGTTGGACACGTGATGGTGAAGGGAGAACGGAACAAGGTTTGATCTCCGCTACAATTGAACCAAGGTTCGTGTCCTTACCATTTCTTAGTCTTAGTGAATCCTATCCTCAAGTGCTGGCTCCCGCTGGCTGGCTTACGTCCCTATTCTTTGTCTACCAGCCCAGTTGATCGTACGTCCATCCGAACACTAGCTTCTCTCTGTCTCTTTCGGTTGGTCTGGGTACCAGTAATGGTGTGTGTCCTTGTTCACAGTGTTGGTAGCAGTGATGTCTACGCATGTGCCGATACGTTAATTATGTCTTAGTAGCGTTCCTGCCTCATTTCTGCCTCATTTCCAATGAATGTCGTTGGTTAGTACACCGACACATGATGGACGCGAAGTATGCATGGTACTGAAATTCAAGCTCCGCTTCAACGACCAAATCCCGTCAAGCACGCAAACCGAAGCACTCTCCGGGTAATAAATCATACAACACTGTCCTTAGTCTCATTATTCTGATGCAACAAACCCCCCTCCTTTGTTACCCGACTACCATCCCATTTGTTCATATGTCCACCCGAACACCAGTTTGTGCCCGTCCCGCTCTCTCGGTCCTGGATACCCGCAATAATGCTCGTTCTTATGCAAAGTATTAATCAGTTCGACGTCTTCCTTCGACAGAGTCGGGAGCTCCTAGAAAAGACAAAGTCATCTTCAATATGCATTGTTGCCATCCTTTGTTCTCAGACTCACAAGAAGGTTCGCTCTCTGTCTTGCCTCATCCGTACTCTTCGGTACCGCAGCCGTCCCCCTGGCCACGTCCCACGCCAAATTTATCTGCACTGGCGACACTTTGTATTTTTCGGCAAGCCTGACAATCGTCGGATCGTTTCGCACCGCCGAATATCCAGTTGGAGAATACGCGGTAAGAATGATGCCTTTCTCCCGACAGAACTCCAGTAACTCCGGTTGCGCTTGGTGAGGATGCATTTCAATTTGGTTAACTGCGGGTATGATCTTGGCTGTCTCCAGGAGCTTCTTCAGGCTACGTAACATGTGTATTCAACGGAGAAAGGTTGAGGTCGTGCTCAATGGATCGTATCACTTTCTTGAAGAAGATAGAAACTCACTTCTTAACACTGAAGTTACTGACTCCGATGGCCTTCACTTTTCCCGACTCGTAAACCTTCTCCATGTCCGCCCAAGTCTGGTTGAATGTCGTCTTTTGGTCCAAGATAAAGTCACCCTGGTCTGGTTCGCCGTTTGGTCCCGGATGACGCGGATTTGGCTTATCGTCAATGTTCGCTAGAGCTTGCGGCCAATGCATTAGCCACTATCGTCGGAAGAATTATGGACCTCAGCTATCCGAAGGGTTGGAGGAAGACATGCGGCTCACGAGATCGTAATAATCGAACCCGGCATTCCCGAGCGACTGTTCAATCGATCCAGCCACATACGCGTGGTGATGGAGCCTACACAACATGCATGCAAAGCAAATTCAGGTTTGAAGATTCACGAATACTGGAATCCCACGCGCACGTACGGAAGTTTGGTCGTTACGAACACCTCTTCCCTCGGAATCCCAGACGCTCTCACAGCTTTGCCAACAGGACCTTCCGTACCGTAATCATGCGCAGTGTCAATGTGACGGTAGCCAATTCTGAGTGCTGAAAGAACCCAGGGATAGGCAGATTCGTGTTCTTCATCTGTGAGTCCTGACCAGCAGCCAAGACCTGAGAAAGAAAATGTAATACCATCAGTTAATTACAGAGCAGAGACTGAAAGGCAGGCGGATTCTGACCTATTGCAGGCATCTTCGCACCCGTATTGAGCGTGAGAAATGGCTGTGGAGGAGCTGTCATCGTTCAAGCAACTCTCTGCTCTCGTTTGAAGGTGACTGTCAGGATGCTGCTTTGGGAGGTCGTGCTTATGAAGCATCGTTGCTATATACCTATCCTCGCGAACCGCCGTAGAGGACCTATTTGTACGCCGGCGCCAATACACAGGAAAAAGCTTCATCTCACGGACCGCCAAGGCGCTCATGTGGACACACGTTAGGCACGTCTTGCAGGTCATATGTTGTCATATGTCTCGGTTCTCCCCGATAGAAATTGGACGGCTGTGCTATATCACTAACAAGAACCAAGTTGTTAAAGCATTCAGAGGCAGGATTCTGGTGAGTTCTAGTTTCCAGGGTACTCCAAAAGGTCAGTGATTATCAGAAGTACCGCTGACGTCAGGTGTGAAGATAGCAGAGGCCTCCAGCAGCTTTGATGGAAAGCGGGCGACAGCTGTTTCCCTGTGTCCTGGTGCAACTCAAGCGTGCGAAACGCAGAAGGGATGCATTGCGGAGTAGATCAAATACAGTAAGTATAACATACCAGTGCACATGCAAAAGAACAAAAAAAATGAAAGGAACTTCATCTTCGCCGCCTCGAGCTGAACTGAAACTTCGATGTTTCCCTCCGTAGTCGCCTGTCATAAAGGCCAAATGTCAGAAGAGATGTATCAGGACGGAAACAAGAAGGTTAATACACGCACCGACTAGCTCTCTCCCGCTCAATTTCCCTCCTCTCTACTTCTTCGGCACTGAGTACTTCAAATCTCGTAGCATACTCCTCCGCATCATTCCAGTCCTTCCACACGCTCTTTAAGGCACGAGGTCCTCTACCCAATCCATCTCTCGGCGGGCGTCCCCAAGCTCCAGGTCCTAATCCCAATCCGGTCTTATCCTTTAGCTGACCCTTCTCGCGTTTATCCTTCTCGGTTGCCTCGTCGTGCCCTTGCCCATGAGCATCTTTTGATCCCGTCGTGTCCCCTCCAATGAAACCCCATTCGATTGCATCCTTCTTGTGTTTGAGAATCTCCTCATGCAATGCGTGTGCAATGAGCGGGAGGGCTTCGCCGGTGAGACCGATATCATCACAGAGTTTTCGTGCAAAGGCCTCTGGAGTGAGAGGAGAGAGCAGGTCCCATTCAATGTGGTCCATAAGGTGATACGTCGCGATTTGTACGTCAATCTGGTTTCAACGTAAGAACAGGTCACGCATGGATACTCGAGAAACACTCACACTAAGAATAACTCGACATTCCGGGACATCCACATCCATCCCGTCCGGATCAGCCTCTTCATACCCCTGTATATTTGACCCGAGGTCCATCGACGCAAGTCCTTCATATTCCTCAATTTGAGCACGAATCTGGTTCGCGACTGTTTCGGACCAGGTAGCAACAGGAAGGTCAAGGTCTTGACAGAATATTCGTGCAAACGTCTCTGGCTTCACAAGATCGTCGTTGAGGTCCCACATGAAGCAGTCTCGGATTCGGTGCGTGTCCGTCTCGAACTCGACACGTACAGGAACAAGTGCAACAGGTTTTAGGGCTTGGTTCTCGAGTGCCTCTTGCGAACTATCAATAGCATGGTCAATGTTGACAGGATACGTGAAAGTAAAGGGAGCTAAGCTCACGGGTACTCATGCCTGGTCGGTTCGGCCCTCTTTGGCTTAACAAACTTCGCAGGCGGCTCCATCCCTAAATAACTCTGGTCAAGTTCTTCTGGTTTGCCCTGCGTCACTCCAATCCCAGTACCCGGTGCAGGACTTCCGCCCGTAAATGAGTATTGGTAGAACCCATTAGATCCTGTTTTGGTGCGAGAAGTTCGCAGGGATGTACGCAAGCCGCCACTGGCGACGAAATCCGAGTCGTCCGAGTCGCGATCACGCTCACCTGCGTCGGGCTCGACCGCTTCGTCTGCAGAGTCTGGCTCGGCGTAATTGATAACACCGCCTCGTCGCGTCCCTGTGCGGCCTGTACCGAGGTTGTTCGACGAGGTGGAGGCAAGGATAGGCTGCATGAGTAGTGTTGCACCCGTCCTGAGACGCGACGCGTAGGTCGTTGCTAGTGCCTGTGGAGATGTTGGAAGCGGTGAACGTGCAACTTGAGGTACGGGAGGTTGCAGCACGGCCGGTGCAGGCCGGGGAGCTGGTGCCTGTTGCGCTTGCACATAGTTGGGCACGGGAGTTGGTGTTGAAGGCGCGGGTGTTGAACGAGCAGCGCCAGCTTTACGCTGACGTCCTGGCCCTGCGGTCCTCGGCGTCGGAGTAGCAGGAGTCTGCCACTTTTTTGAATCAAAAGCAGGCACTGTGTATTGCTTCGGCTCAAACAGGCCTGCTGTTGAATGCAAGCCAACTATGAATGACCAGGTATTAGGAGAAGTAATAGAGTACTCACGACGAGATGAGCTTGAGTAAGGCGATGCAACAGCCGCCGCACTGGCCAAGGAACTGACGGCAGCTCTGAGCTGAGCGTCCGTCAGACTGGACATGTTTTTCGAGGAGGAAAGAGAGGCCTGAAAAGAGGACGTGCCGGGAGGGATGGTCGGAGGCATCGCCGTATGTGGAAGGCAAGACGCGCTATTACGCGTTCGTGACCTGTTGGTGGAAGATGCAAGCGAGGTGGTTCCAAGCGTAGAGAAGCACCGATATTATTGCGGCAATGTCTGTCTGATAACGCTGCTTCTGCTGGCGGTGGATGTAGATGCTGTTTGAGATAAATCTGTGGAAATTGTAAGTTTAGTTTGCCGCTGGTGTGACGGGCTGTTGTGACCTTGAGTGATCGGGACGAGTCACTTTATCACGCACGTGTGACGCGCCTCCGTCTTCCCCTCCTTCACCTCCCGCCCAACTGTACTGTGCACTTATGGATCCTGAGGCATCTTCCTCTGCTTCATGTCGTATTGTAGTTGTCTCTTCCTCTCCTGAGACTTCACGCGAGGTAGCCCGCCGTATGTATTCACACTTGTTATTTCGAGATTAGAACGAGTTGACGAATACTAGGTATCAAGGCGCTGTCTGGCGATACATCTGAAAGTCCAACTTCCTCGGAAGTGATACACTGGACAATCAAAAACAAATACTATACTGCTCCCGTGCATTTTCATCCAATCCACCTGGAGGGTCTGGAGTTTATCGAGTTGGATGATGTACCTGCTGTCATATATGTGTGGAATGGAAATGAGGCATGCCTTCCGTTGACCTTTAACCACTCTTTTCTAATAGAAGGGCCAATTGCAGCCGTACAGATCTCATATGAAACAAGTGGTAGAACAGACAACTCCATATAATCCAGAGGTGACACTTGCTATCAGTATGACACCGACCACGGATGAACAGCTAGAAGATTTCTTTTTCGAGCATGGTTTTGAGTACATCGAAGGCCATACAGATACTCAGAACAGGCTGACGGATGACCCATCGGGTGAGTTATCTTGGCTATCTTGTTCTCGATTGATGTTAAATCACCAAAGGCATTCCCGGAATGCACCGTGCTGTCGACGCACTGAGCACGATCATGTGGCCGAGTATGGTTCGGACGGATTCGAAAGCACCCGCACTAACAAAACAAGCAACTGCAAACCCGGGTTCAGAGGAAGAGGATGAGGTGGATCTGGACTACAGGACTCTTATGAATTCTGGTGGTGATGACGGCAAATCGACTGTTGAGCGGGAAATGGAGATATTCGAGAAATGGCTCGAAGAGGACGAGGAGAACTACAAAGAGAGTTCTGTTGGTGTCTGCGACAACGACGGCTATGCATCTCTAGATTCCCATTTGCAATCCAACTTTAGCGATCCTTGGAGCACCACCACACCTAGTGCCAAGACAAATGTTGAAGGATTCGACGACGATTTTGCGGACTTTGTCTCTGCGCCAACTACTTCATCGCGGGCCGGTCAGAAACCAGATGCCGATTCCGACGCGGACTTACCAAGCGAGGCGGACATTCGTGCAGCGTCTACGCGGATATTTGGGCCGACTACTGGAGCTTCGCGCTCCGCAGGTACGGTTGAATCAAGATCTGTATGGCCGAAATGGACTTACTTTGCCTTAATCTTTATACAGAGCCTGAGTCTTCTCACGCGGATCTGGAGAGGAACGACTCCGAATTAGACATGGACTCGCCAGCCTTTGACCTGACGCGCATTCTCGGTGCGCTGGACACGATGAAAGACGAAATCTCGAAGATCCCTGACATGCGGGAACGCCGAAGAGCTGCCGCAGAGGCTGCATTGGGACTGGTGTATGGGATGGAAGAGACGAATGAGGATGTAGATGCTGCCGCGCGCGGGCGTTGACATGGATCCGGGAATTGCCATTGTCTGAATGTGAACTAGTTTAGCGGGGTTGTGTAAAGGCAAGAAGTGGCGTTTATGAGAAGGAATAGGAATGCGAGGGTGTATGATGTGAGAGACGGCATGTTGAACATGTTGCTTGACTGATGTGTCATCCAAGCTACCTAATTATTAATAAGAATAGGTCCGGTCACACTAGTCTATATTTGGTAATATTTCGTAGTACGTGACGATCACTGATCAGCCGATCGGTGCCCGCGAATGAATGATCGGATGTTCCTTGACTATGACTGGAGGAAGTGAGGAGATAGACAAGCTAGACGAAGAATTAGAGGTGATATATTCCGGCTAGTAGTAGTATTAGTACGAGTAAAAGTCACGGCTAATGTTTAATGAAAGTGTATTGTGTCAATTTAACCAAAAGTGGGTTTGACAGCCGTGAGTCCCGTCCCGTCCATGCTTAGTCCCATTCGTCCTCTCTCCTATCCATTCCATTCCATTTTTAATATTAATTATCCGATGCCCTATAATCTTCCCCTTCCTTTTCTTCGTCCTCCACCAACTCCCCTACCCAGTCCACTCCTCCCTACATCCTTCGTCGTCGGCCTCGTGCCACGTCGTTCATCCCTTCCCATACCCGCCACTCGCCCCTTGAATACCCCGGGTGGACTGGACCATGCCGGTTCTTGCACATGACGTCTACACCAATCAGCCTAGCGAAGGACCATTCATCATCTTTCCTACCCATGGTCACCAAATACTCAGTAATTGTTGCTTCATCTTTGGTCAGTTCGTGCCTGCTAGCAATATGCAGAGCTCATGCTGCTGTCTTTAGGCGTCTCGATCCTTTCGTATTGCTTCGCGCGGCGGACGGAGAATGACAGATTCACCTCCTGGTTATGGTGGTGCAACCTCACTTGGGCGCGCATCCTGATCATCCTTATCTTTCTTGACTCGTGTGTCCTCTCCTAGTCCATGAATCGCGGTCGATGACTGACCTTCAGCCTTGGGCTTTTGTCATGGACTCTGTGCCACCCAGATGGCTTTTCCTTGCATTCTGTGCGTCGCCTACTGGACTATTTCAAATAGCAACTAAATCTTTTCACTTTCAGCTGGGATACTCGTCAACGGTATCGGACTATCATACTCCGTGCCAGTGTGTTCCTTGGGAATTTTTGCGTGCATATTCTTCTATGCGGGGAGCAAGGTACGATTCTATTCTATTTTATTCTGTGCTGTGCGCCTACTGGCTTCTTCCGGCGGGCGTTCCCCTGCCGCGCGTCCGCCCGGTGCTTCTTCTTTAACGAAGCATCGCCTCCCATCGTCGTGTTTTCCCCTAATTTTGATTTTGATTTTTGATTTATTGATTCTGATATATTTTATTTGTATCTGTTTAGGCCCTCACTTATCTCTTTCTAGTCGAACGGTACGTCGTTTAATTTATCTTATCATCTCTAAACATAAATAATGACAAACAACAGAGTATGGATCGTCTGTTCTGCCGGTAAATCTATCACTCGAATGGAATCCCGTGTATACAAGGTCTGCGTAGTCGTCGTACTTGGTTATGCTGCCATCGTCATCAACATGATCCTCGGCCGGTATGCAAGAATACGCGACGACGGTGTTTGCATGATTGGACTGCACAGCTTTGCGTATGTTGCCATCTTCCATCTCATTAAACTCTCCTTGCGGTGATTGATTGTTTCGCTTCTTGTATCAGAACCATACCTCTGCTTTCTTATGACCTGTTTATCAACATTGTGAGTTGGCTTCGCGACTGCTTTTCACTGATAGAGGCTGTATATTAACTCATAAACCCCAACGCAGTTCCTCACATCAATGTTTCTTTGGTTCTTGTGCCGTGAGGAGCAATTAAGTGAACGTCTGCGCCGACTGGCACGCCGTACAGCCGTTGCGACAGTGATTGCACTGACGACCTCATGCGTCAACATCCTCATTCTTGCCCTACTTGAAGGTAAACAGCTCGGATGGGTATGCCTTAGCTCGTGTGCGGCTGACGTCTGCATCAACGCGCTCGTGTTGTTCTGGGTAACATCCGGCTCTTCGAGGGACCCATCTTGGCATGGCGCGTGGGAGGTCAAGGATGGTGTAATTTATGCGGAACCGCATGACTTGCCACCGTTAAATTTCCCCGTATCTTTCGTCGCAGATCCGGAAATGGGATTAACCCGGACAAAGAGCATGGATACAATCCCAGTGATGCAACAAACGCGAAATTCCGTACAGCATCAAAGCCAGGCGCGACCGCAACGAAGCATTAATGCATGCCTCGGTGATGTCGACGAATCGGCACGCCAGAAAGAGTTCTGCGAAGGTTCAAGCAAAGATGGGATTTTCGGGCATGAGCGGCACAGTGCATGTACCGCGGACGTGGATAAAGATTGCGGCTCAGACGAGGGCAGTACCGGGAAACGATCTAATGTGGAAGACGTTGAGTGGGATATCACCGATTCCGTCTCCTCCCAAAGGACCCATTGTGATGGTAGCGGAGACAAGGAGATGCGAGTCGATAAGGGCAACAGCCGGCATTCTTGGTACCTGCCGATTGACCTAGAGCCCCAACGACCGTCCTTACTCTCGATAGAACATTCTGAACCTGACTCGCCTGCAACACATACAACAGGCGAAAGTAGAGCTTCGCTGATACCCAAGAAGCCAACGACGCAATATTCGATACAATCCGTACCTCAAGAGCGGCTAAAGGAGCCCAAGAAGCAAAGGCGACGATGGTCGACGCGATCCAGACGACGCCGATTGCGTTCAGGGTCGCAACATGGATCCGTCTCTTCTCTGCCTTCTGCACCTCAACAGTCAGAGCCTCCTGTTGAAGCTTTTGGTCCTGAGTCTTTACTACGACCATCCGTATCATCTGTCCCTTTGAACTCACCTCGACGATCCGTTTTTCGAAGTCAGTCGGACTCCTTTGTTCGCGTGTCGGAACCTCCTACATTCGCCGGGAGACCGAGGCTTTCGCAATGACGTTGATATCCTTTCACGACGGATTGATCGATGAAGACGCTTCGGTATCTCAACGTGGAGTTCCTCTCTACTTTCTCCTCCAACTTGTCTTCGATTGGAAGTCGAAAGGGAAACATTGAAACGCGATCGTGACATTTTATAACACTTCCATTAACTCACCTGCTGCTTGCCTGCCTATCCGACCCGATTTTGATTTCAATCAACGGTTCTTCCGACGCTTGTTGTATCACGCACGGTGGTGCCTCCCCTTCTTCAGGTTCTGTCATTACCAGGCAAGGTCGCCGTTCTTGTTATTACCGCGTGTATTCCTTTCCGAATTCCGAAACCTATACCGATCCCGAATCGTTGTTCGTTCCTTAAATCCTCAGCTCCTTACCACAAAGCTCTCACACACATACACGCATTCCACGTTCGGCATAACCGTGCCATGCCATCATCGAATATATTACCGCCTTGCTTCTCCCTATCCCTCACCATCTTTATCCGCTATTTCGGAAGTGGACTTCACATGGGAATATATCCGCAATGCTGCGGACGAAGCAGCAAGCACGCAGCGTTGATGGTAATGGTGGCATACTAAATTCCTGTCAAACAAAGTTGAAGCTGCATCCATCAAGGTCGGAAGTGTAGAAGGCCAGACTTGGGGACGAAATCGGGCCGCCTAGTTCACACGCAACACATACATTAGTGGCTCCCTTGGTGTTCGTAAGCCAAGCGTGCTTAGTCGGGTGGAAATGATCTCCACGTTCGTGCCAACATCCAAGCCACTCGAGTCTACCCCCGTACCTACGTACGTACGTCTCCTATCAACTGCGGGGGCCCGCGGGGGCCCGCATAACTTTTCTCCTCTCCTTCTCTCTGCCCCCTATCGACTTCTCCGTTGCACGTCTCCACACCCGTAGTTCGCTTGGTCGTTTTCTCCCGGCGCATATCCCGGCCCGCATCCTCGCACCTTTTCTCTTGCCCTTTTTGTCGTGTTTCACGTCCCTGCCATTTTCTTATCTCTCTCCTCTCACCTTAATTTTCTCTTCTCTTCTTCCTTGGCAGGGCTACTCACTTTCGCCCTTGTTTCCTTCCTTTACCCCTTTACTGATGTTATGTTGAATTACAATGGGGATAATAGAATAACCTGTAAACCAAGACTAATTGAGGCTTGATGTCGAACAAGGCATGAGGCACACGAACAACGCGCGAACAATGAAGATATGCATGTATGTATGATGAAACACGATGCTCTGGCATGTACGCAGGAAGTACAGGACATGCTCACAGCTGATGTTGATGTTATAACAATGTAATAAGTCGTATTCGCTACGATATCCAAATCAATCACAACGCCGAGACGGAATAAGAATAAGGCGAACCACTGACCAAATCGCAATTTCGAAAGAAAGAAAATGCAGCAACAAAAACCAGAGAAGTGGAAAAGAAAAAAATACCGATTGCAACGCAAACACAACGAAGGACCAAACGTAACACATAGACGTGATCATGGTCAGACAGAGATAAGTAAGGACACATGCGAGTACAAAAATAAGGTAGAAGTCTATGGACATGGATAGAGATGTTGCATGAGTCTAGACTATGTACGAATAGCGGAGGCTGAGCAGTGCGGGTTCAAGTCAAGTTTAGATAATAATGTGGGGGATTCTTTGTAAGAGAGGTCCTGTAAGTAACTAAGAGTCCGGTCATTACACGAAAAAGAGGGGGGGACAAAAGAACTGGCGCGACAGATTATTGGAACAAACCGAATCAAAATCAAAATCAAGAATCGACTATCTTTGCGAACCCATGAATGCGATCAACGAAAGCGACGTGGAATAAGGAATGAAGGATGACCAGCAACAACAAACACATCATTATTCATCAAACAGAGATACCCACTACCCTTCCCGGGAATAAACCGTCTCTCCACCAGGTCCAAGCACCATACCACTCATCTCGCGCGCCAGCCCACCGTAAATATGTCCCGAGCCAGGATCAATCTCGCTGAAATGCGGTAGCACAACCTTCTCCCTGTTAGGCGACGCCGCTTGCGGCTCCACGCCATCCAAATCCATCTCATCATCATCGGCCGAACGCACCCCAGGAGAGGACGGCTCCGAGCGGTCCGTTCTCCGCGCGTGTCCTTGATCACGCTCGAAATTTTTCAGCGGCGGAAGCGTGATGGGTGGGGAAGCGGCCCTCGAAGCAGGCAAAGAAAGCGGCGGCGGCACATATGCCGAATAGGAACCAGCGTTCATCGCTAGGGAGCGAAGCTCAGAAGCACTGTTACTGCGCGCGCCTGCGGAAAGCGTTGAACTCGTCTGAGGCACCGTCGTCGGCATGTCGGGAGAAGTATGAGCACTTGTAAACGGTCCTACCCGTTCACCGCGCGGTTGACCCCCGACAGGTTTGATGGGTGTCATTCCAAAGGCAAGACGCAGCGATGTCGCAAGATGGTGGTGATTATGCTGCTGATGTGTCGGCGAGGGAGCGCGGGAGCTGGTGTTCGAGCGGATGGCTGATACAGGCGCAGTAAAACCCGACGGAGATGAAGCCAAATAACTAGATTGCAGAGAAAAATTATGGTTTCCTGGCGAGCTACCCGTGCTTGACGGCACACTTCCCGCGCTTAGAGCAGGAGTCCCTAAGCCAGACCCACCCATCGTGCCAGGGGTTGCAGTTCCAGTCCCTGAACCCGACGCATAAGGCGCCGTGCGATTGCACGAACGTGGGTAATTAGGGAAAGACGGGCGAGTAGGACTCGTACTAAGTGTTGGCGATGGGGAACGCTGGCCACAGCATACGTGATCGACCGTTCCCGGTGAACGACGCTTGTAATTGCCAGGCCCATGTCTATGAGCTTCCGGATAGTGGGATGGGTGACATTCGTGTTGAGAATGTTGCGAATAGTGCGGATGTGCAATTGGGCACAGATGCGCATTACGCAGCGTGGGACTAGTCTGACGCGAGCTCGCCGCCGAACCGGGATGGGTGAAAAGCTGAGCAGAAAGAGGTGACATTGGCGAAGGCGCCCGACTTGGTTCAGAGCTGTGCAATCCAAGCTGCTTAATACCACCTAGAAATGGCGAAGTCGAAGGTGTATAAAGAACAGGGTCTTGTCGCGACTCCTTTATCCAATCCCGTCCTCGATCGGTTTCTGTACCACATGGCACATGAGAGTACGAGAGATGAGACGGAAGAGGAGCAGCAGAGTTAGTCTGGTATGGTGATGCGGCATTTGTCGCAAGCCCCACGGTATCACTGTCCGTCGAAATTGGGGAAGAGGAGTCTTCAACATCATGCCCGTCATTAACCGCGCGTCGCTGATGATGCGCGTGTGCGTAGGGATGACCTGCGTGTTGGTGGTGGTGATGCTGGTGGTGATTACCACGGGAATGTACCTGGCTTAGCGATGGCGGGTGATTAGCGACAAGGCTCATACTAACGCCCAGACCAGCCTCTGCACGGCGTATCGCATCGACACGCCTTGCCTCAAACTCGGCACGGCGCGCTGCCTCGGATCGCTCAAGCTCGTAGAGTTCCTCCATCGCTGCAAGTGCCGCCATGTTACTCATCCGCTTGTCACTGGATTGGGTAGATGGACGGTGATGCTGGTGTCCATAAGCTCCATAATGCGGCTGGGCATGTAAAGGAAGTCGGGACGTAAATTCAGGACCATGAGGAGCATGGCGCGAATCCGAAAGCGGAGAGTAATGGTGTGAACTTGACGTCTCCTTCTGCATAGCCGTTGGCCGCGAGAATGAGTCGTCCTTGAGAAAACAAAAGTTGCAGGGATGAACGTAAGATCCGACACCCGGAGAAAAAAAAATAGAAAACGAGAAATGTGCATACCTCGTCGTCACTATTTGCGCGGCTCCGTGCCTTTTTCCTCACGCGCATGTTATTGGGCATCGGCTCGCGGTCTTCAGGAGTTCCCGAGATTGTCGTCTTTCTCAGTTTAACGAGATCGCTCATGGACATGCTCCTGGTCTTTCCGTAACTCGGTTCTGCTTTGAGAGCAGAGGTAAACGATGCAGCCGGCTGGGTGTTCTTTGGAGCGTCTCTTTCTACATGGGTATTGTTGTGTCTACTGTGGGCAGCACGTGGGTGTCCATCACGATCTGTGTGTATCCGGACATGTCGGGTAAGTTCATCGGAACGACTGAAACGTTTTTCACACCCTGGGTGGGTGCACATGAATGGCCTTTCGCCGGTATGAGTACGGATATGGCGAGTCTGAATTGCGTGAGCGCCGACAAGCCAACGGGAGAAGACAAAGGGCGGAGTCGAAAGGCGGGGGTGGGGCGCCAGACCAACCAAATAAGGAAATTAGTGCGGGGACATGTCATGTTTGTGCCAAGACGTCATGACGGGGACAACCGGCAACGAAATCATAATATATAATAATAAAAAAAGAGGCAGGGAATTTATGAGCAAGTTATCCAAATAATTGAACAGTAAAGCACGTACCTGGTGCTCTAAACGACTGAACGCCCGACCACATAGTGGATAAGGACATCTGTAAGGCCGAGCAACGTTCGACCTGTCTTGAGCCGCAGGTAGCAGCTGAACTGAGGAGTTGGGCATCTGGAAAGGGTATGACCGCAAGGGATGACAGTTCAGGTGGGTTGAGGGGCAGAGAGTGCGGGTACAGAAGAGAACGGTAGTACGAATTGGGAGGGTATAAGTAGGGAGATGGGAGCACGGCCACTCCGGATGCTGGCAAGTGGGGAAGTCTAGAGAGTCGTAAGAGAATCTATGGAAACGAAGCCGGAATAAGTGATGCGAGAAGCAGGTAGTCAGATGAGAGAATGCGGCTGCAGAGATTAAATGAGAAGCGGGTGAGATCGAGGGCTCGGAAGGAAATTGAAGCCTCTATGTGTGGGTTCCTTGTGTTCTATGGGAGAATGCTCTAGGATGATGCAGTCTATAGAATTCGTCAAACAGCCATTCCAATGAGGGTGGTATTGTATAGTTTCGCTTTGCTGGATGCTGGGAAGTGTAGGTGTGTGAGTGCTTGTCGACAAGACGCACTAGTTGTGGTTGAAGAGAGAGAGGTAGGATGGGCAAAAAGGCGACGCGGCGTAACTCCGGAGTACTAGTCACGTCTTGCTTTATTTTTGTCCATTCTTTATTCAATTTTTAGTTTTTCTTGCATTCAATTTTCTTGATTATTCACACCTTCTATCTATCGATCACCTCTCCTAGTCTGGATGCTCCCGGCCCGACGACCGACAGCCACTTGTGCTCGGGTGAAGTCGGAAGACCATACTCTGCTTCTGGTGGGTGGCAATCCCCTATAAGAAAGTGAGACTTCTCACGGTCTATGCCGCGTCATGCCGGGGCTCGCTTATACTTAAGCGATGACCGGTTTTTGTGAGATGCGTTCGACCGCGTTCGACCTCATGTCCCCACGTCCACAATGTAGAAATGACATGAATAAAGTGTATATACAATGTTTTTGATGTCAAGGAATATGAATCTGCAAAAAAAGAAAAAAAAGGACAAAAGCTCACTGAGATAACAGTCATATCTCAGGAACTAAGCAAATCCTTGAGAATTTTTTCAGAACAAAATGAAGATATGCATGAAAAAATACGATTTGTGCATTTATACGAAAATCGTTGAGAAATTCATTGAGTTCTGGGACATTGTGTAGCGAGAGCAGTTCTCAACAAAATTACTTAATAAGGAATAAAATGATCACGTGATTGATAGAAACTCGGTGAGTTTTCTTTCGGAGGGTACCCTAGCTGAGCAATAACACAAGTGCAACATTGCCAAGAAAGCAAGGATGATGTAATATATATAACCAATGAATTTATAATATAAAATGTATGCTTTCATTCTAACAGTAGTTGACAACTGGTCGGTAAAGCACAGCACTTGAAACCTCAGAGACTGTAGAAATTGGTCAGTATATATGCATACAAAAGAGACAATATGATTGAACAATGGTGCATTTGAGCTAAGGAAGATGGTAGCATACCTAACACCAATGAGAATGGCATCTCAAAGTATTTATTGTAGTTACATAACCTTGATCGAGTCTGAGCAGCCTGTATTAGGCACATGTCAATATGTAGATGTCAGTATTTGCACCTTTTTTCGTGAGATATACAGCAAACATATTAAAATACGCCAATTTATTAATGTTCTGGGTCTAAAATGCAAGAAACTGGCAATTAAATTTCTTTAAAGTGGTGTAGACGTGTTCAAACTGAGGCGGTAAGTACAGACTGTCTTGGTATACCAAACATAGTAATCATTCGAACTCCGCTCGAAAAAAGTCGTCTCACGCGACACTTAGGGGATTGCCACTCCCCACTGCTTCGGCACATGTTTTTTTTTCTTGCCCGGGGCTGAGGGTCCTTGTCCGAAATAAGAAAGACAAGAAGTTGGTAGACATGTCTGATAAAAAAGAAGGCCCAGAACCTCTGATTGTGACTCCGTCACTCCGAGGATACGTCTGCTGGGCAATATTCATCATCCATCTCAACACAGCCCATTCTTCCACCCGACAATATTCCCTTCGGCTTCACTCCATCCATCTGATCGCCTTGTTTGTTCCATGGCACGTTGGCAGTGTGGGGATGGGGAATACGGGACCTGGAATTTGATCAACAACAATTCATCAATCGTGATCGTGTTTTGTTGGCAACTCCTCCATTGCAGAAAGAACACTCCAACTGGCGTTACTCTTTGCGCAATGGTTTCCCCCTCGTCCTGGTCGATGGGGGCTGACCCTGAATACTCAAGAATTGATATTCCCGCACCCTCAATCTCTTTGTGTCTCCAAAGTGCTGTACACTCGGCTTCCGTTCGTTGACAAGCGGAACCTGTACTCCGTCAAAGCCACCGGGAAAAACAGGTGTTCTTCTTTCAGACTCAAGTCTTTCCACCGTCCTCACTTATCTCCGTCTCCGAGTAGACTTCTCCGACACGCCGCTCCCTGTTCCTCGAGCTCAATTGTGAATTTGGGGTCTGGATCACTCGTCTTCTCGTTTCGTTCACTTGAGGACAATATGCTAGCTGCGGACGGAGCCAGACAGTCACCGTGTTCTGGGCACTGAGGATGACTATCGGATGCTCAATGATGATTGGACAATAACTAGCTGTGGCGCACGTTCAGAAAGAGGGACAAGACCAACTTTTCCCTGAACGGGCTACGTGTCTTATCTCGTCTCTCCAATGCTGATGCGATCATCATCGGAGAAATTAGCTGCTGGGCAGATCTTTCTTCCTTACTATCGTGTAGTCCTTCACAAGTCGGCGCCAAGGCCCCAAATAGCCAAACTCTCGCGGCCACGAATATCGTTGGCCGACTTTCTCATGCTATTGACCTTCGATCGTGCCTACTCCGAGCTCCGACTTCTGTTCTCTTCTAAAAGAGACACCCTCCATTCTCTGCGAGGGCTAGCTTCACAGAGTAGAGTTGCGCCACCCTGCTGGGGTGAGTCGTTTCTCGCGTTCTAGACGCTATTGAAGACGTCATAAATTACATCGCGAGGGACAAGGCTTGTGCACGTTGCCTATTTCTTTCAATAAGCTCACTATTGACCGCCTCTGGATTCTAAACAGTGGCCCCGATACATTCAAGTAGAAAAGGGATATATAACGCGCATACTCCCGTTTAACAAGCTTCTTCCGTCCCGATCTCTTGACTTCCCCGCGCGATGATCGTAATATTGGGCACCTCTTGTTCTTCCTAACATGGACGAAGGCGGGCGGATGAAAGGAACTTTTTCTCCGTTCAAAAGGTGCGAAGCAATCTTCCGCTTTCGATCTTGAGCGCTCTTTCACCACCTTCACTTTTATCCTGTTCTCATAGTACACCGTAATTCCTTACGCAAACCCCTATGTCCTGTCGCCAGCCGCATCGCATCAAACGGTGAACAATCACTCCGTGCTCCGTCTGGCTTGTGATTTTCCCACTGAATGGGCGAAAGATTTGCCGTCATTTGTGGGGCCAGGCAAACATCACACATACAGAGGATTGGGATCGGAGTACGAAATATGTCGTCATCCCGTGTTAAAGAGACTAAATGGTATTATTACTGAATTAGATCTATGGGAGATGATTCTGCCGTGATTACTCGGATTTAGCAAGGCCTTTATGAGGATGATGAGTCCAAGCCTGCTGTCTCGGCACTAACAGTTTTGGCTGATCTTCTAGCCTTGCAGGACTTACATAAAATCCGGAGGTAACTTCGTCTGTGTCTGTATAGTACAGATACACGTATCTTTGCGGGCACGGACATTCCTTCTCAAGTCCCCGTCTCGGAGGTTCTGCGACTTCAAGATAGTGCGAGCTTCGTGTTAGGGCGGGACTGGTATACTCCTCGTGGACAATTCTTCCAGTACATTCCGGTAACTGAAATCCGAATTAGCCGCTGCAGACTGTTCACATCTATTCATTCTCTATCAATGGACAATAGCAGCTCTGCGTCTGGCACTTTCTCATCCTCCGCCAGATGAGGCAAATAGAGTGCCTCGTCGGCGGCCATTTGTCGGCTAGTCGGCGCACAGTTGTCACACCACGAACCTACGCAGTTCTTCAAACTTCAAAGCTAAACTCAAAGTTCGTTGCGTCTAAATTTCATCACTGTACCCGGAATTATCTCGCCCCGCCTCGTCTTCTTCGCGGGCCCGACAATCGGCGAGAACTTCATAAACAATTGAGCCGACATACTTCGTAGTGATGCCCTTCTAACGTTAACAACAAACGGAGAGGTGGAATTGCCTACCTGCCTCCTGTTCCCCTATCTTTCACTTTCGAAGGGCACGGAACCGACTTTTGTGAGATTGAATTGAATTCGTCCAGGGCGAGAACTTTGAAAGGGACCGTAGAAACTCCGGTTGAAGTTCGAGAATCGAATCGAAGGCGGGGAATATATGATATGCCCTGAGACCCTTGTTCTCTGGGTAAACTGCAATGCAGGGACGGTTCACTTGACTTATATTAGCTGCCTCTGGAGGATCGTCGTGCGCCAAGAGCCGAGGACATGGCGGAGGGCAGAGGGAGGTCATGTATTGTAGTCGCGGTAGTTATTTATTATTTTTGTTTTCGTACTGGGGGTTTCATTATTGACGTTGTTTTGGTCAATAAAAGAAAAGCGTTTGTTGTTCTTGACACATGCATTAAGAGGGAATCGAACCCCCGGCGGGTCGATGGCAACGACCCAGGTTACCACTACCCCATTAATGCTTTCCATATTTAGGAAAAAGATAATGTTGTCTACTCATCTCAAGCAATCTATTAATGGTACAAGTCAAAAGTCACTTCGCCGCGGATTCTTATGTGTGTCATAGGCGTCTTGGTTAACGTCGACTACTCAGCTTAGTGAGTAAAGGAAAATTGCAGGAAGACCCAATGAACAGGGACACGCAGATTCATGCTGGATTGCATAGTATGTATGTTTGACGCCCGGTTGGGAGTATGGCGGCTGTGCGTGTATGATGATCTGCAGCGTCCTTGAGAAAGATGGTTGAGATCAGTATCTCGACAACCTCGCTGCTGCACTATACCAGAATATTCTTCTCCTACTCCTGCAAACATGTTCATTTGGGGTCGGCCTTGATGCTCTAGTTATGCAGTTTGTACGTCCAGCCCATTTATATGTTCAGTTGAGATCGAACGTTAGCTCCTGCTTGGTTTCATATAAGCACTGGCCGAAGCGCAATCCGTGTGGATGATTGTCTGTACAACCGGTGTAGTATGTCTTCATGAGCTCGGGATGGCATCGCCCTAGTGTGGGATTTGCGTAAACTTTGGTGATGCCGGACATGCCGGCATTCTAGTGGACCGCGAAGCGCTCTGCGCTTGTGCTACCATTTACTCAGGTTTCTTGGAATTAGCGGGGTGTCAACCCTCGATGTGATCGCAACATTAATGTGCTGCTGACAGTGTCAAACATCAGCAATAGTAATGAGGTGCTAATGGAGAGGCAGAACTTCTCTTTCACCCGACGCTGACTTGTTAGATAACTCCTGTTCCTTCGCGGCAAGAGCCTTACATCGGCAATGGAATAGCAAGCAAGCGATTTGTAGTCAGGTGAGGTGAGAAGGCAGACGCGCGGGTGGGACAATATAGATCGGATGAAGGGAAGCTGTACACCTTCGGTGATTGTTTGCCGAAAGCGCTGAGTGATGACCCGACCTGAAACGAGGAAAATTTTGGTCACGACGTGCTTATCATGGATTTGTGGGGAACGCAGGAGATGAACGATGGGTATGAATGAGTGGTGAATGGCGCGAATGGACGCCTGGTCGTCTTTTGAAGTGAAGACGGTAAAGGGACGTAGAATAACATGGCCACTAGCGGCGGCTTATGACTGTTGTAACTTAAAAATAAAATCTTCTGCTGAGCTGAGCCGAGTGCCGAGTGCCGAGCCGATAAGCGTTCCTAACCGAGCGACAAGTTAGGAAGGATGACATACACACAGCCATCATACTTCCTCATCTACTCAAGATATGCTTGGTTGGGCGCCATCCATCCGAGTCGGCTACGGCTCGCCTTCACCTTCATATCACCTCTCTTTTCCATCAACAACGAGGACGATACATCCCGAGAAGGGTGGTGTGGTATCCTGGAGAAGATAGCTAAGCTGGAGAGCACCAGTGGTGAGTTGTCACGTTGATACTAATATCATCGCTTTGCTCATTCCTGACACTCAGTCCACTCACTTCACTTCTCGCTTCTCCATCCCGACGGCCGTAGCGCCTGCCCTCCCTCTCATACTCCCACCATTCAAGCTATTGACTCTGGACGCGACCAATGAACCACGTCGTCGCAAGACAGACTACCACCGACGACGATGACATTGACACTGGAACAGGTCTACTAGTTCACTTATTTCCTGTAGCTACCTCCTGACGTGTTAACTCCTTTCCTCTTCCTCATATCTCATTATAGACAATCCTGACTCAGGTTCGTACCTCCCTTTCCCCGTACATCCATCTGTATGTAAATCTGACGCCATCTCTCTCTGCTTGTGCTCTTGTCCGTGTTGCGCCACGCGCCACTCGACCTCTCCTCTTCAAACGCGACTCTGGATAGGTCGATCCTCACCCGCGCCTGACGGCACGCCGGGCACAGATACGCCTGCTGCAGACCCTTCAGGAGAGACGGGCGCTGTACCCGACGCGAGTGACCCCGAGACCACCGCAACGGCTGCAACGGATCCGGCTGCAGCACCAGGTGTATCAGATAGCAACACGGAGGCCGTGATATTTCCAGACTCAACAGCCCCGCCTGCTACAGACAGCGCGGCTCCTAGCAGCGGGGCTAGTGATGTACCCGATCCTTCTTCCGTATCAGCGCAAACTACTGGGATTGATACGAGTACGGGACCGCCTGTGAGCCAGAGCGATTCGGGAACGCAGTCTAGTGTTATCGCGCAGACAGAAACGACAACTGGACTTCTGTCAGCGGTAGCGTCCGAGTCGAGAGCCTTGACAAGCTCCGCTTCGTGCGTTTGTCCTCGCAATACTTTGAGTTTATCCAACTTATGTGCACTTCTAGGGAGACATCTGCGTTCCCTTCCTCAACCTCTTCCTTACCAATTACTACATCTGAAGCAAGCTCATCAACCGCCCCTGCGAGCTCGTCCCAGTCCTCATCTGAACCTACTGCTACCAACCCGTCATCCAGTAGTTCGCCAACTACTGATGCCAGCACTTCTCTCACGACTAGCTTTGCCGAGATTGTGTCAACTATTAATGGGGAGGTAACAACAGTCAGTCCTTTCCTTTGCCAGCGGCGATTCCCACCTGACTGGCTGACGGACTTCTCGTGCTTGAACCAGATTGTCACACCGCTTGCCACGCTTAACGCCGAAACGTCAAGCACACACACTTCAAGCAATCGGATAGCAGCGATCGCCGGTGGCACCGTCGCTGGGTTGGCGACGATCATACTATGTCTTCTGGCTATATTCTTGTACAGACGACGCCGGAAGCGTAGATTAGATCAATCACATCGATATCTACCTACGCCCCGTTCCGTTGTGCTAGCAGGAGAGGATAACTTCGACTTAGCAGGATCCAGCCAACCGCGAAGAGGGTTTGGTCTTTTCGGAAACAACGGCGCAGACGAGTATCGAGACCTTGGTTCGGATTCGGGAAGGGATGTCAACTCTCCGGTGATGCACGAGCTTCCGAGTGAACCTCCCCCAAGACTGTTGCGACCCGTTGCTAGCAAGACTGGCAGTTACTTCCAGGAAGCCGTGTGGCCACCTCCAGACGAAGGGAGTTGCCTGAGCGATCCACTCATGGCCGCAAGTAATGTCGATTTACATAGTATCGTAGATGAGGTTATGGGTCCGCAAAATCAGTCCGTTCGGTCTAGTGTGGATACATCCATTACCAGCTCTCCTCCTCGGCCGTCAAGATTACGTGGTGGATTTACTGATAGCGATAGTTTCTTCAGCGAGTCGGGTACTCCCCTGGAGCTCGTACCACGAATTCCAGTGGGTCATGGAGAATCTCCCACCATGTCCTCCATCGACAGTACCTTTGAATCGCCTCAACATACACGAGACTGGAGTACAGATTCGGCCACGGGGCTCCTTGCAGGCCCGGATAAGGGTACCAATGCCTCGAGGCGACGGAGCGGAGGTAGTGCGACTGGATACGGTTATGGGAGCACTTCAGCGTGGTTACCATCTGGCGCAGCTCCGCCCAGCGGACAGCGACGGGCGACAAGTCCACTTCGAATAGTCTCGGAGCCCCGACCGCTAAGCCTTACGTCTCTATCTGCGTCCTCTGACCGAGCAAAGGGGAAAGCGACTGAAGCCGCTCAGGAACGACGTAGTTCGCTCGCAATCTCCAATCCTAGTCCGGAGGAACAAGGCCCAGAGTTAGAGCGAGAATTGGAAGAAGGAGCGTCTTCGCCCTCTGTCTATTCGCAGAGTTGGACTGTAACGACGTCGAGGTCGTCGACACAACGACTACAACGCCCTGTTGATGCCCATCCGACTTCTGACCCTAGCCCAGACGAATCGTCCTCGGAGATCAGGCATAGACGGTCAATAAGACCTCCTTCATTAGCGAACACGTGGTTATTGGATGTTGAAGACGACATGCCTACTCCTCGACCTGGAGATTTGCAGAGAGCGCAGATGAGGGAGGAGCTTCCGCCGAGGTATGATATGATTCGGAGGGATGAGGATGAGGATGAGGACTTGTTGAGTCGGACTAGGTCGTTATAACGCTGGGGGTGTTGTAAAAAGGGGAATTACATCCTTTTTCTTGTTTCCTATCTTTCGAGCCATTGACATTGATCTCTTGTTAATACCCCTGTTGTTTCATTAGACTATCTTGGGGACTCCTATTCGTTCGGACGTTACTACGCTATCTTCTTTTTTCCCCTCTTGCTTTTCTACTCCGCTTTTCATCCTCATCTCATTCTCACACGCAATTTTCGCTGAGCCACTTGAACCCTCGCTTACTTGCCCTCTTTCTCCCCGCTCTCTACACGATCACGTCTTCACATGTTAGTGTAATTTCCTTCTTGACGATATCTCATCTACGACTTTGCTTGTCATGACGCCATGGACTTTTTGCTCATCCCAAATAATCGTTCTCCCTTCCTCTCTTTTTTTTCTTGTGCTTCTTGTGCATGGAACATGCAGGGATGCATCTCATCTCATACGTACGATATGTAGTTTGCGGTGCACATTGTTTATAACCGGACCATATTATCAAACGTACGTCATTTGTAAATCGTTCAGGCATTCTTTTCTGTGAGAATTTCTGCTATAGTTAGGGATTGAACACGGGGAGTTAAAGAAGTTATAGACGAATGCTCTATACCTACAACGGTTCCGGTCGCTCTCATTGAATCAATCTTTCAGCAGACACGAAACTGCGAATATGACTAGACTATAACCTTATGAGCTTGAGATTTGAAGCTTCGTTCGAGTCTCGGAGAACGTATTATGCAAGTGAGAAGAAGCTGTTGTACAGAAGTTTACAACAATGGACGTAAGAAAGAAAAAATTAAAGTGAGCGTAGAGGCGGTGACGAAAGTGAAGTTGAGGGGTCATGCAGTGCGTTATGAACATGCAAGAACGGTATGAGATGAGTTGCGTAACCGTCGTAATTGGCTTGGGTGGGGGAAGAAGGTAGGTAAGTTACGTACGAGGGAGATGGGCGGGTAAATACAACACCGACACGGTATGATCTATGGCACGTAGGTGCCATGATGTTTAAGTGAACGGATGAAAGGGTGAAGGGTTGAGGGTGAACTATATGAAGTGAGTCGAGTCGTCCACGGTGCGCCGAACGACATCGTAGAAAGGAAAAGAAATGAACATCACAGAAAGAGTCAGAGGGCAAAGATATACAAAACAAATAACAGACGAAAAAAAAGGACATCTACTCCTAGCGTCGCACATCCTCGCCCTCTTGTCTAATACTCTCATAAGCCGGTGGGATCTCATTCGGTGGCTCAGGTTCAACATCCTCTTCCCTCACTCGTCCTCCATCCTGATGGACAACGACACTCGGCGCGCGACCTTCTTCCACAGGACTAGCATTCCGTACCGTTAACGACGGCTGTCCATTCGCCGACGGCCCCGCATCCGGACTCGTAGGTGCGTTAGGAACAGGCATTCCCGGTCCAAACTCCCCTCCTCCCCCTCCATTAGGGCTATACAGCGCATTTTGACCTTGCCCGTGTTGATGTGCATATCGCTGTGCGAACGCCTCGCGCTCCTTTGAAGATGCATACGTGGAATGAGACTGCGTGGTAGGTGAACTAGGGGTATTCGTTCCCGGTACGGGTCCAGGGGCATATAGTCCCCCGGGTATGAGACTGGGTGGCACACCGCCATACCCTGCTCCTGTGGGCGGATAAGGCGACGCACCATATGGTACGGGACTCGTGCTACTTAAACTCGTGCGCGGGTCGCTTGGTCCGTGCCCCGAACCGGATCCTTCAGACGGTCCAGAAGGCATAGGAGGCGAACTCGGATCGTAGTATGATGAAGGAGGATGAACCCTCCCACCCTTCTCGTCGCGTCCAGCTGCATACCCCGCACCAGCACCTACAGCCCCCGCGGCAGCAGCCGGACCAAGGAAAGAAGTGCCTCCAGGACCATGCTCCTGCATCCCATACGTAAAAGGCGTAACCTCCGGCTCGTTCTCCACTCCACGGGCAGCAGCCAACAAATCCGTATCTCCACCGCGGCCTAACCGGTGCAACGTTGACGAATTGCGCTTTGCTACCGAATCCGGGTCGAAGTCGCCGTCAAAGTCGTTCCGCTTGCGTCTACGCAGCAAGAGCCAGATAAGCAATACGAGTGCTGCCAAACCTGCTACTCCGCCGAGTACTCCGCCAATAATCGCACCCGTGTGATCACTCCCGCCATCTCCAGAACCCGATCCATCCGCAGCCGAACTGCCCGCTGCTACCTGAGAGGTAAGTACTGCAGTGGATGTTTGACCATTTGCAACGATACTGTTTGAATTCATGAGAAGTCAATCCCAAAGATAGATATCCATGGGATCTTGCTTACACAGTTGTCTGTGTGACCGTGCTTAGAGTGGGCTCTGAGGTAGTCTCAGATTCTGTAGGTTCCGAAGTTTGCCCCGAAGAGGTTTCAGAGGTAGGAGGGGGAGTATCTGAAGTTGGAGTGCCCGGACTTGTGGGAGATGGAGTCTCATCAGTAGTGTCGTCTCCTGTCGGTGTTTCAGTTGGGGATTGGGTGGGAGTTTCAGTCGGAGATGGTGTTGGTGTCGGTGTCGGTGACTCTGTCGATGATTCTGTGGGAGTTTCTGTTGGTGTTTCTGTCTCTGTTGGAGAAGTTGGAGAAGTTTCTGTTGGAGTGGTCAGCGTTGTATCCGAAGTATCGGGACCGGTAACTGTGGGTGTTGAAGACATTGTAGTTGGAGGAGAAGGAGAAGAAGGGGACTGTGAAGGGGGAGCCGACGACGAAGGAGTCGTGGGCGTGGACAGTGTCGTCGGTGTCGGGGATGATGACATCAACTAAGTGTGACAAGTGATGCCCGATTGGGAAGGGGAGATTTAAAAGGACAAAACAAGGAATTTTTGTATCATGCAAAGTCGAACGCGTGCGTCATCAAAGCGGGAACAATAATTGGGAGAACAAGGACGTTGTTGTCGTGAAGAGGACGATGAGGAGAATGAAGATGGTGGTAGTAGATAGAGGATATTCGGACCGACTTTGCTTTGGGTACAGACGATGGTGATGGTGGAATTGCTGACGTCTGCATACCCATACTACCGATCTGACGTCCATTCCGTTCACACCGCTTCTCCCCTTTCTCCACAAAAAATAAGTGTAATTCAGACGTACCTTGTCGTTTAACGTAACCATACGCATACAAATCGGCCATCATCGCTATCGGTACGTTTACTTGGAGTGAGGATGATGAAGATGATGATGGAGAGTTGTAAAGGGCGGCGAATCGAGACCGGGAATATTTTCCCTTGTCAATGACCCTAAAAGTCCTTCAACACTCTCATGCGGAGCACCGACTGTATGCGTCACGTGAACATAACTCCTTCCTCTTTGTCACGTGCTATCCGCCTCGTGTTGTCGCGATCAGACTGCTAACATGTTGAATACTCGAATCCTCCCAATCTTCACACATCAAGTCACTGTTTCACGGCGGACTCCCGCTGTCAATGCGCCGACTTCGGCGATTACTTCGTGGGCATCTTCTGTTTCATTCCTTCACACAACCTGTCGTGTGCGGCCCAGTGGTGAAACATGATGTGTAGAAAGCGCTCATTTGTTAAGTATGACTCCGCGTCTACAACCTCAGCTGTTAGCTGCTGTTAAACGAACGCGGTGCCTTTTGTATCTTCCGCATGTCCTTGTCCCTCCTGAAGCATTTCTCAATTATCCATGGACGATGACCAAAGCGATCTTATGCCACTGCACGTGTTCAGGTCGTTCGAATCGGTCGTGCATTTGGCGAGATTTATCCGAGAGACTTCTAGGATTTTCTCCTTGCCACGCTATGATTATTATAGATAAGATTAATTAAGGTGGCATGTTAGGTTCGTGACGATGTATTGGCTGGAAATTGAGCGGCAGTTCAGCTTCGACGGAACCAGATGCACGGCCAATGCTATCTCAACAAAGGCAAGTCAAAGTACTTAGCGCCCAGCACATTGACTCGACGAACCGAACGGAACCTTCATTTCGAGTCACTCTGACGTTTTTGAAGGTCATGTGATTGACGATCAACGCCAAGATAGATGGACCGTGCTTCCTAATTGGGAAATTAGTCGCAGTTTCGTGCGATCTGCCAAATGGAAAAGTCTGGTCACGGTAAGGCCGCCCCGATTAGTATGTCTGGATTAGTCATCATGTCGCTAGTCGAAGAGTCGAAGAAACTGCAACTCTTCACAGTTTGTCAGACTGATGAGGTATTTGAATGGCCCGTGTGAGGGCCAACTACTACAACGGAAGAGTAGAAGGGTATGGGAAAGAAAACGTTGGTGCCGATGGACGCGTAGTATGCGAGGCACGTATACTGCGCTATATTTGGGTACAAATATATAAAGTATAGTATGTCACCACTCCCTCCTTCATCGAGCCTTTTTTTTTCTCACCCTTCCCTCTTCCCTTCTCTTCCTACCCCTCATACTCGACGACTACTATGTCGTCCTCGGGGCCAGATACAGCCGCCACTATTACAGAGAAGCCATCGAACGTGGATACTGCCACTCCAGAGAAACAGCCTTCCTCCTCTCCTCCTTTACTGCCAGACGATCCGAACAAGTCTGACGCTAGGCGCAGTTGGTTTTCGAAACGAAGATCTTCCGGGGATGCCTCTCTCGATGAGAAGCACTCGGATAACGAAACGCTTGCTGGGTTTGGCCTCAAGGTAGATGACAGTGCCACAAAGGAAGTGAGCCTCCAATCGCTCTTCAGGTGAGTAATGGGACCAGTCGATGAACTGCATTCTTGTCCTATTGACTCTCGCATCCTCGCCTAACTTATAATTACCCGTGAATAGGTTCTCGACAAAGCACGAGCTATTCCTTGATTTTGTCGGCCTCGTTTGTGCTGCCGCTGCAGGAGCCGCGCAGGTAAGGTCCCTGCTAGATGTTGTTATGGTTTTCGTATTCATATAGATGGCAGCCCCTTATGAGTATCATCTTCGGTAACCTTACGGAAGCTTTCGTCGATTTCGGCAGTACCGTACTAGGACTCAGTAATGGATCGGCCACTCCCGAACAGGTCGAGGAGGCCGGAAGGAGCTTTCGACATGTCGCATCCCTCGATGCGTCGTATCTCGTCTACATCGGTCTTGGGATTCTCGTATGCACGTTTGTGTATATGTATGCGTGGGTATATACGGGCGAAGTCAACTCAAAGCGCGTCCGTGAGGCGTATTTGAAAGCCGTATTGCGTCAAGACATTGCCTTCTTTGATAACGTTGGAGCGGGGAGATCGCTTCCCGTATTCAAACGGATACACGTAAGCGCATATCTCTTGGTTGGTTTGGGAGATGCTGATATTGATCCTTTGCTGTAGACTTGATTCAAATGGGTATTTCGGAGAAGGTCGCAGTAGTGGTTCAGTTCATAGGGTCGTTTGTTACGGGTTTCATTGTCGCTTACGCTCGGTCCTGGCGACTTGCCCTGGCTCTGACCTCTATACTGCCATGCATTGGTATTGCCGGTGCCGTCATGAATAGGTTCGTCTCAAAGTACATGCAACGGTCCTTGAAGCATGTAGCCGAGGGAGGTTCGGTAGCCGAGGAAGTCATTTCCACTGTCCGTACTGCCCAAGCATTCGGTACTCAAGCAGTTCTGTCGACAATCTACGACAGTCATATCTGGCAAGCACATACTGTGGATTTGAAGTCCGCCGTCGTCAGCGGTTTCGGACTCTCGTTCTTCTTTTTCGTCATCTATTCATCGTATGCACTGGCATTCTACTTCGGCACAACGCTGATTATTCAAGGGCATGCTACTGTTGGCATCGTCGTCAACGTGATCATCGCGATTCTTATCGGGTCCTTCTCACTGGCATTGCTGGCTCCGGAGATGCAAGGTATGTAATTCTCCATTTGTCGTCCTGTTGAGCTAATCCGTGTGTCTCAGCTATTTCGCATGCTCGTGGTGCTGCCGCCAAACTTTGGGCTACAATTGACAGAGTCCCACCAATTGACTCAGAGAACGAAAGCGGACTCAAGCCTGAACACGTCGAAGGGAGAATCGATTTTGAGAACGTGGACTTCAACTATCCCTCCCGTCCGGATGTGCAGGTGGTCAAGGACCTTAATCTCTCATTCCCTGCCGGCAGGACAGCCGCGCTTGTTGGTGCCTCTGGTTCAGGAAAGTCGACTGTTGTGTCGCTTGTCGAGCGATTCTATGACCCGTTGAACGGTCGTGTACTCCTTGACGGCACTGATCTGCGGGAGCTTAACCTCAAATGGCTCCGCACGCAGATCGGACTTGTATCTCAGGAGCCAGTCTTATTCGCCACGACCATCAAGGGCAATGTTGCTCACGGCTTGATCGGTACGAAGTGGGAAAATGCATCGGAAGAAGACAAGTTCGAGCTCATCAAAGAGGCATGTATCAAAGCCAACGCGCATGGGTTTGTTTCGAAACTGCCGCTTGGGTATGACACAATGGTTGGTGAACGCGGTTTCTTGCTGAGTGGTGGTCAGAAGCAGCGTATCGCCATTGCTCGAGCAATCGTTTCGGATCCGAAAATTTTGCTCCTTGATGAGGCTACATCCGCCTTGGATACTCAAAGTGAGGGTGTCGTACAGGACGCTCTTGATAAGGCCGCAGCGGGTCGAACGACGATTACCATTGCTCATCGTCTATCCACTATCAAGAACGCGGATCAAATATATGTCATGGGTGGAGGGCTTGTACTCGAGCGCGGAACGCACAATGAGCTGCTACAGAACGCGGAAGGGCATTACGCTCGACTTGTCCAGGCGCAGAAGCTACGTGAGGCGGAAGAAATGGTGGATGATGAGTCATTAAGTGATACCTCCGGATCAATTGATGGCCAAGGTGGAAACGATAAGGAGCACCGGCGGGACTTTGTGGCTGAAGCAGAGGAGGAAGTTCCTCTTGGGCGGAAACAGTCGGGTCGTTCTTTAGCGAGTGAGATTCTTGAGCAACGGGCAAAGGAAAAGCCGGAAAAAGAGGAAGACTTCTCGCTTTTCTATATTTTCAGGCGGTTTGCTTCTCTCCAGGCGAATGTGTGGACGAGGTATTCCATTGGGACCGTGTTCGCGATCTGTGCGCATCTATTTTCTATGTCACACTGTAATTACTGACAAGATAAACATCCGATTGTAGTAACTGGTCTGATTTACCCAGCGTTTGGTCTCGTTTATGGTGCGCGTTCCTGGTGGATGGTTTTGATTAACATACTGACGTTGATTTTAGCACTTTCTGTGACGGCCTTCCAGGATAATGGTGATTTTGATGAACTCCGAAGGAAGGGTGATCGCAACGCTTTATGGTGCAGACTCAGCGCTGTCCAAACGTTTGCTTGACAATTGACGTTATTAATCTAGGTTCTTCCTTATTGCGATCGTGTCGACCTTTTGCGTCGGCCTCCAAAACTACGAGTTCGCTGCCGCTGCTGCGAATTTGACAAATAAGCTGAGGATGCTTTCGTTCAAGGCTATTCTTCGCCAGGACAGTACGTACAAAGTTGCCTGGTCGCTGGTGTAATTCATTGCTAACAGAGTTTAGTCGAATTTTTCGATCGGGATAAGAACAATGTATGTCATTTCTCGTGCCTTTGATGCAAATGAAATGCCGACCGGATTTCCCCAGACCGGTACACTTACAGCGAGCTTGAGTGACAACCCACAGAAGGTCAACGGCCTTGCGGGAGTTACTCTTGGAGCGTAAGTTACGTCATTTGCGGTATGATTTAAGGCTCATCACCTCTCTTCCAGTATCGTGCAGAGTATAGCCACTCTTATTGGCGGATCTATTATTGGTCTCATTTATGAATGGAGGCTTGCCCTCGTCGGTATCGCGTGCATGCCGCTTCTAACTTCTGCAGGTTATATTCGTCTGGTTAGCCTGCATGCTTTCTTTCCGACATCGGTGCCGTTTTCTGACATGTATTCTTAAGCGCGTTGTCGTGCTCAAGGACCAAGAAAACAAGAAGGCGCATGAGCAATCTGCTCAGATTGCTTGCGAAGCAGCCGCTTCCATTCGCACTGTTGCAGCGTTGACTCGCGAAAAGGACGTATTGGATATCTACAGTGTCTCACTGGAAGAGCCTCTGAGACGCTCAAACCGGGTTGCCTTCTGGTCGAATCTTCTTTTTGCCACTTCACAGGCGATGACGATGTTTGTTATCGCTCTTGTGTTCTGGTATGGTGCACGGGGCGTTAGTAAGCTTGAGTTTGGCACGACGGCGTTCTTCGTTTGCGTATTTGTAAGTGACTTTTTTCACGGTTAGGTTAATTTTGTGCTAAGATGCTTTGCAGTCTGTCACTTTTGGTGCTGTCCAAGCTGGGAATGTGTTCTCTTTCGTCCCCGATATCTCGTCTGCGAAAGGCGCAGGATCCGATATAATCAGGATAATGGATTCTATGCCAGAGATCGATGCTGAGTCAAAGGAGGGTGCCATACTGAAGGACCCGCAAGGTCATGTTCGCTTCGAGGATGTGCACTTCCGGTACCCGACTCGTCCTGGTGTCCGCGTGCTTCGTCATTTAAATCTTGAAGTGAAACCTGGAACGTACATCGCGCTCGTTGGTGCTTCGGGATGTGGCAAGAGTACTACGTAAGTTCCCTACTCCACACCTTGGGAGATTGATGCTGATATTCGTTCCAGTATCCAACTCATTGAGCGCTTCTACGATCCATTGGCCGGCAAAATTTATGTGAGTGGACCCTTACCTTACCTTCCCCATACTCGTCTCACGGATTATTCTGCAGTTCGATGGACAAGATATTTCAAAGCTTAATGTTCAGGAGTACCGAAAGCACATTGCGCTCGTGTCGCAGGAACCTGTATGCAGGTCTTACTATCGACTAAGCTTGCTGCTGACGTTTGTTTCGTAGACGCTCTACGCTGGCACTGTTCGATTTAACATCTTGCTGGGAGCAACGAAGCCGCATCATGAGGTTACGCAAGAAGAGATCGAAGCCGCTTGCCGAGATGCCAATATTCTTGACTTTGTCAACTCTCTTCCTCAGTGAGTCACGAATGCTTTGTTTGGTTTTTTATTGTTCAATGATTGACGGGAAACTGTTTTACAGGGGCTTTGACACGAATGTGGGTGGCAAAGGCTCACAATTATCCGGTGGTCAGAAGCGTAAGTGCTCCGTTTGTAAGCTGTTCTCTTCGAGGTGCTGAACATTTTCCCTTCTTACAGAGCGAATTGCAATCGCCCGGGCATTACTACGAAATCCGAAGTTGCTACTATTAGACGAGGCAACGTCTGCGCTAGACTCCAATTCTGAGAAAGTCGTACAAGAAGCATTAGACAAGGCTGCTAAGGGCCGAACGACTATTGCCATTGCGCATCGATTATCCACGATCCAAAATGCCGACTGCATGTAAGTCATTTCGCTTTAATCTATACGTTTGTGGTGGTGGGTGCTTACCACGTATCATTCTAGATACTTCTTCAAAGATGGGCGAGTGAGCGAATACGGGACTCATGATGAGCTTATGGTCTTGAAAGGGGCGTACTATGAATTCGTGCAATTACAGGCGCTTTCGAAGAAATAAACAGCCAAACAATTAATCTATTCATTTCGTATTTCTCCTTGATGTTTTTTTCTTGATCACTGATCACTTAATTATTTGATGGTGGCTTTTTAATGCTAGCGTTAGTGGATGTTATGACATCACGCTTTTATTCATTTCTTGAAACGGTGATATACTTTGGGTGGATCGGACAATGAAATTCTTTGAGCAATACCGACTTGGTCGATGTTATACCGTAGACTTTACTGCATTTGAATGATAACGGCGTCTTAACTCAGGTATTGTGATGATGGTTCTTGTCAAGTTTGCGTGAATGGGTAGATGCATGTAGATGTAAATTCGACTATTTTCTGTGACGCGACGTGCCTGATCGGCATTACCATAAACAGACACTGCCCGACCAAGAATTTTCTTTCTCTTACTCTATTTCATTTCGACACGCTTCCCTCTGGCGCAGGTCTCGCTACTAAACAGTACCACCATGCTGGCGCGAATACAACGACCACCGCCAAGTCTTCACCGTTTCTTCAGCACGTCGACATGTCTTCAACGACATATATCACACATTGGCCGTGCGCCCATCGTCATTCCGCCCTCCGCAGTCCTGAACCACACACCTTCGTCCTCATCCCCGTCCCCATCCCCATCTCCCTCTCCCCGCCGCCGCCGTCCTTCCTCATCACCTGCAGCTCCTTCTTCCGAGATAATCATCAAAGGCCCCCTGGGCACAACCGCCGTCCCAATAAAACCCTTCGTCCAGCTCACGTTCCCGCAACCGGACACGTTGCTCGTTACCGTCGAGGATCCAGAGGTGAAGGAGCAGAGACAGATGTGGGGGACGACGAGGACGCTTATATATAATGCGATTGTTGGGATGACGGAGGGGTTCAGTGTTCCGCTGCATCTCGTTGGTGTGGGGTATCGAGCGGCTTTGGAGGACGAGCCTCCGCGGGTGACGGCTGAAGGACATGATGGGAGCGGAGGCGGAGGGAAAAGGCTTAACATGAAGCTGGGCTTTTCGCATTCGGTTTTGGTGTCTATTCCGAAACATATCAAAGCTGAGCTACCGCTGCCGACGAAGATTGTGTTGAGCTGCACGGACAAGCATTTGTTGGGCTTGTTTGCTGCGAAAGTTAGGTCGTTTAGACCTCCGGAACCGTATAAGGGGAAGGTATGTGGTTTGGTTTGGTTAGTGTGTTTGCATGCATTCATTCATTTTTTGTTCGATGTAGGGTGTCTTTGTTGGGGACGAAACGATTAGGATCAAACAAGTCAAGAAGAAGTAGTACCAGTCAGTAGGTCTGGACCTTATTCTCACTATTGTCGTATTTCAGTAGATGGAGTAGTCCCAAATTCACGTAATTTTACAGTCTTGCAAGAAGCTCGCCTAAGTTGAACATCCATAATCTTCGGTCTGGCATGAAAAGCTGTACTGTAATTCTCCACGGGCGGGTATGAATTGCAAACGCTGATGGGTGCTAGTGCGGTCGTGTACAAGTCCGAGTCGGAATTTGAGCCTGTGTTCGAGTTTGGGCTGAGATAGTAATTCTTGTCTGTCTTTGCGAAACTCTGCTTGGTTTTACTGTATCTCCACGGTCAAAATGACAACCACGCGTTTGAAAACCTACACTGATGGGCTTGGTTTTCGGCAAACCTTACCTAACCAATCTGGATCGAACTTAGTGACCTCGCTAGAGCCAGCTTTAGCGAATTGACTGTGCTCTTCGGTGGTAATAGACTGAGATTGTCGCAGCCCCTCTGTATTACGAGCTTCAGCATCTGTGGAACTGCTGTGTCCAGACGAGACAATAGACGTGAAGGAGAAAACGGGAGTGTTGTTCAGAACAGCAGCTCGCGTGATGTGCGCCATAGAGGAGAGACATTCTCTTGTGCGCCTCCAGATAAGTATTAGGATAGAATTCACAGAGATAGAGGTTGTGATGTTTCGTAGGTACTTCACGGAACGTTGTGGCCCTTTCACTTGAATTCGTGAATTTTGTTTTGGCATGCAAACCGCCTCAATTAAAGAACCAAGAGCCACGAACCATGGACGCACCAACGCGCTTCAACAAACGAAGCTTGTCTTGATCGGTTATAATCTAACAGTAGGGACTCGTAGTGACTAGTCGGTAATGATACTATAGTGTTCATATCAGCAAGCTGCGTCCACACATCAACGAAGCTACCATACTCACCACATTTAGGATAACACTATAAAGATTCTGGATTCGACCGAAGCTCAGACGCATATTACTCTTCAGGTGTACATCAACTTCGGGAATCGACAAGCCTGGTACACGATTCAAATCGTTCAAGGTAGGCTCGTCGTTGGGACAAGAGACTAAGGCGACCTTTCACGTTCATGTACCGTTTACGTCTTTCCAGAACGGATCGAACTGGTTATGTAGCTTCAAGCCAAACCCGATGCACGGAGTTACGGCGGCGTGGACATTAGCGCATTATGCTTATGTCGGACCCGTTACATTTGAGACCAATTGACGGCAACAACGTCTCAGCGACCAGTACGATTTCCAGCTCGAGACCTAGCCGTTCGTTCCCATAAACGTACGCGATCCAAGATGGACTGGATATTCTCTTCGTTGTAGATATTATGTGACGGCCTATTTCTTGAAGGACCGGGTTGATAATCATGGCTGTCTGTATTCCGCCTCCAGACTAATTCGTCCAGGTCGGCAACGAGTTTCATAGCACGTAGCACGTCAGGGAGGTTGGATGGAGGTGCGAGAGGATCACAGGAACTATCTCGTGAGGGAGTAGTCAATTCCGATGGATGGATGCGCAGTATGTGGCAAACGTTCTGTACACAAATCAGTCCAAGTAGATAATAAGAAGCGTCTGGAGAATCTTACAGCAAGCGCATTCTTTGCCTCCTCTCCAGACAGAGAAGAAATGACGTCCTCGGAATCCTTTGCATCGCCGTTCAATAGGGGTACACACGGGACTGTCTTCCCCTTGCTCTTCACGTTAGGCTGTTGTCTGCGTCCTGAGAGAGACCCGTTTGCGCCGACAGGCTGAGGCTGGTCGGGATCAGAGGCGTCAAATGCCCTTGAGTAAAGGTGCGGCGCAAATTCCTTGACCTCGCCCTTCAGAACCTGAAGCCGAGTTCGCAAGTCTGCAAGTTGATCCTTAGCACCCGCCAACGATGTTCCTAGCTGCTGCTTAGACTCTGCGAAACCGAGGTTCACCTAAAACCTCAGTTCAGAATAAATCAACCCCGGCTGTCGATCGCTAGCTTACCCTTGGTCTCGAATCCTGACTCCTTTTCATGCGCCCAGCCGTCCCAGATGGACTCAGGCTTGAGGACCTAGGAGGAGGCCGACCAGTACGGTCAACGACAGGAGGGGATTGCAGCATATGATTAGGCAGCCTACACCCGGGCGGTATTGTAGTTCGCTGATGGTTCGGCGAAAGAGGTTCCCTAGAAGCTGTCGGAGGGTTTCTTGGTGATTCATGAACAGCTTCCCTTGCTGGTGCAGCTTCTCTTGAACCGCGAAAGTCACGAGCCACCGGGGATGTATTGTCGTTAGGTCGGCATTCCTGGGATGGACGCCGCTCGACTGCAGTCCCATTTGCTGCTTTCTGCCTGACAATTGAGTTGACTCTATCTCCATCCGTACCCAGTATCTCTATTAGCGCCTCAAAATCGGAATCATCGATGGTAAGCAAGCCATTGCACAGTGCAGGCCGATCGAGTTCTTGTGATGAGCTTCCCGCCTCTACGTCCAGGTCTATCCCTGAGTCATCGTCGTACAGTAGAGAGCATGAGGAATCATCGGTAGGCCAGTCGGTGTTCATCCAGAGCGTCGTTGTCACGACATGATCACGAAGGCCAAAGAAAGGACTCCGAGCGCGTCCAACTCAAGACGCGTGACCACTGACATCGTAGCCCCCTTGCTTGCTCCTCAACCATGATGACTATTGGAACTCTCTAGCACTGTGGCATCTCTTGTATCGTTCACATCTCATCACTCCCTGCTACGGGTGTCTCTACTGTGCCTGTGAGCTCGGTTATAATGGCGAGCCTGAGCCTTGCTCTATCATTTCAGGCGAGAGAGCATAGCAACCCCAGGATCATACCAGAGCCTACTGTCTGCACGTCGTGGGGTCTCGAAGACTTGGAAAGTGACGCGGAATATGATGAATTATCCAGGAAACCTCTTTGGGGTGCTGCCGTGGGATGTTTAGATGGTAGTGTCTATATCTTCCACCCAGACACTACAAAAGCATCTCGCCGAAGGTCGACACTACCTGGGCGATTCTATGCTAATAGCGAAATAGCCCACATTCAGTCTAAAATACCTACTCATCTCTCCCTTTCCCGATCTCACAATGCTTCCCCAATGGGTTCCAGGACAAACCTTGCTGTACCTTCGTCCAAGACACGAGCTGTCTCAGGATTGTCGAAGGAACAAGCGGAGGCACCGAAGAACTTTGTGGACTTCGAGGATGAACAAGAACGGATGAAAGGCATGATTTCAGAAAGAACAGTGAAAGACAAGAAAGACAGATCACCCAGAACATCTCATGCTCCACATGAACCACACTTCCGTCGGTTCGACGATTCTCACTCTATCATTTCCATCGAGTCCTCCTCGACATTACTGTCGCCTCCGACCTCTCCGACTCTGGGACCGATCAACGTAGGCAGTTATCGGAAACGCCTAGCTTTGCGAACGCGTGTACTGCCTCGAGACTTCGGATTTCAGCATTCCATTGTTGCACTAACGACTCTGGAAGAAGGAGAGCTTGTTGTATCCCTACAGAAATCCGGGTAAGCTATCTTTCAATGAACTGTCCCTGTCCTGGTGACTCAAATAATATAGGAAGGTATCTCTATTCAAAGGTATAGACGGTTCATGTATTACGTCCGTAGCACCAGGTTCTGTACCTCCCGCTTTCAAGACCTTAGCAATGTCTCTGGGAACGGGTTCTCATGTGCTGTGGAGATGGTGCTCGCTGTATACTATTCAGATCCATGATGTCAGTAATCCGAACTTTACGGTCAATATGAGTGCTGATTACTTCCTAGGGGGTCCTAGTAGTAACGGTGGGAGAAGCAGACGATCGTACAGTGGCTCCTGATGGGCATGAATCGCACGATAGGACACGCGTAGTGATTCATGAACTGTCCAACGCCAGTGAGTATGAATTTGGAGAGACTTTTTTGTCCAAAATCGGCGACTTTGTATTCGAGGGATGTGCAGAGGGCTTCACAGTTGGTCTTGATGGCCCGTCTCGTTAGTGAACTATCTCAGATTCAAAACAGTCTCACTCATCCGCACACTTCAGATGCAATCAAAATTTATCAAATTGATCGAGAAGGGGCTTTCTTTGTGTGGTCGCTCGTGCTAGTTCCTCGCACGATTCCGTTGCGTTCCACACCTCCTGTGCACCACGACGTCTCAGCTTCAAGGATTGAAGCAAGTGGACCAGCTGTACTTGGAAGGCTCCCTCTAACGACAAAACCGCGGGGTGCAAGCATCAAGCAAGTCAACAAATCACTTATGGGTGTGGCGTGGTCCTCGGCGGAGTTGTTTGCAAGTATTTTAAGACAGTGGTTCGAATGTGTTGCTCACCTATCAATGTTTATAAAGGTGTTCACTGTACATGACACCAAGATCACCTTGCGGAGCGTTATTCCATTGCAGATGTCGCTGAGCCGTGCCGATTGGCTTGATGAGAATTCCGTTGCACTCATATTTTCGGTGGGCCTAGGTTCTAACTTGTGTGTTATGAATTGCTTACAACTGAGTTCAGGATAAGATTGATACTTACAGCCTGCCTGATCCTGCCACCAATGAAAGTCGCGAATCTGTTGAAGGGAAGCCAGCACACACGACGTAGGCCCTTCGCTTCCGTAGAGATTGTCGACATTTAATCATCCTTCCACTACAGGACAATCTTGACTTCATCCATATCTCTGTCTAGTGGGTCAATTGTCGGTTCTACCCAGCACAGATGCCGGAATACAATTATTCTAACGTCGAGCACGGACAATCAACAAATCACTTTACTATCTCGAGTCTCTTCTGATGGTTTATGCCACGAAAGACGGTCAGCCATCTGGTCCGTCGCAAAACCTGGGCCTGTGAACTCGTCATTAGTCCGACGAATCACCTCCGTCTTGCCCATTGAACTGACTGCTGTTGTTGTCGGCTATGGTGAGGCGATCTTTTGCTGTTGTATAGGTTTCGACTGAATTGGCGTCAGACAACGGGTCTTTGAGCAAGACATCTATCAATGAGCTCTCCAGCTCGGAAGATGTCAGGCTTCACACAATTCCCGAAATCGCCGACTGTGCTATTCTGAGTCTGTTTACGTTCTCAAATACTAGGACCGGGCAGCGCGTAGTAGTGGGTGGCGGTGACAACGGGTCAATTAACTTTTGGGACCTAGCGTAAGGAAGTTCTTGTCATATGCATATGCATGACTCGTCTTAAATCTTCGTAAACCAGCACGTTAGAGCTCCGCGCTCGGTGGATATTGTTTACTGAACCGCTGGCTTACGTCATTTATCTGGAAGACGAGGACGCGGGTCGACTGCGTGGCTGTTGCCTATGTGTTTCTGGAGATGGCACAATTGCTGTCGTGGCCATCGATACCTTCAACTTGTGAGGTGTTCCCTCTTTTCACTTCGAATCTGACCTACACTATGTCCTTAGTATGTATCTTATTCCCGGTTCCCCTGCTGCACTTCAGACGATCTGCATCGGCTTGGACAGCCTCGTATTGTTCTACGTGGACGGCCGAACACGGCTTTGGGACGTTCAAACCGGAGAACTTCGAAGGTCTATGTCCACCGAGAGAGCGGCTGAAATGCTTGCACAAGGGAGTTGGTTTATTTCGTGAGGCACCCGTGTTTCATTACCTTTAGCCATAGGGTCTCACGTCTTCTCGACAGAGATATTGAGGACAAACAACCCGGACTTTCCATAATGTCGGTGACGAATCTAAATAGATCATCCGCCCACGGCGATCCACGTTCGTATGCGCTCTTTGCGACTTTCATATTACTGATGATTCGCATTCCGCAGCTCCAATGTCTGTTTTTGACATCGGAGCTATACTTGATGGTAAATCTGCCCCCTAGTTGTTCGTGGGTTATACTTAAAATCCGCTAGTTTATACGCGTAGCGCTGCGGCAACGTCTGTGGGGCATGTTGGCGTTGACGACTTGAAAGCCCTGTTAGCAATACTACACACACCAGGCTTGGATGAGCAAGCAGATCGGTCGTTGGCTAGTTTCGTCGGGTCACGAACCAGAGACAACTTGGCTGTCGGCTCCTATGGGTAAGGCTTGTCTTACAACTCTTCACTAAGCACGATTGAGACCTTTCCAACAGTCAGTTCAGTTTCCGGTCGTTCTTCCTGGACGTGAGCCACGGAATATGGCAAATTTCTCCGGAGGTTACAGCTAGTCGTCTGCTAACTATTGTTGCGCTCCTTAGTGCACTGTCGACGACGGAGGGTTGGTACCATGTTTTATCTGTGGTCTATTACCGCTCATTCCACACCACCTTATCAAGTTGCTGCGACCACGTTGCTGTCATTCTATACCGTGATGCTGCCATCAGTTGTGGGTGTGACGTATCATGCACCGAACTTGGCCGTATTGGCCCATTACTGGAACGAATCAGAATGTGAGCGTTGTTTAATGACGCACTTGATACTCTCCCCCCTAACGGCGCTCATAAAGCTAGCGACGTTCGATCCGCGGCGAAGCAGCTCTTTGAAAATGAGGTGTCTAGGTTACCGGACGAGTCAATCAACGCGGTGGCAGAAAAATGGCGACATAAGTGTGCGCTCCTCCGTACGCTTGTCTGCTTTCGGAGTTGACTAATTAGCCGATTGTCAATAGTACCTTGTTTACTGCCTGAGGATCAGAGACAGTCTTCCAAAGCGGCGCTGGCACTCAGCATATGCGGAAACATTGCTATTGAGAGATATGCATTACTATCATCAACGTGAGTATCATATTATTTTGGAGCTCAATACGCTTGACTTGCCCTGCAGGACGCTCTCTGACATCGCAAAGTCCGTCATGGTTTACTTCAACGATGCTACCTCGCCACATCGGGTTCTCGCTATTGATCTATGTTCTCGCGGTTTCGAAATTTGGCAACAATACTTCGACTCTATGGAGGCACTCCGATCTCTCTTCGTCCTTGCGACAACGTCCCGTAAGGACGCGATATCCATAAAGAATCCAGGGCCGTATGCGCGCATGGCTGTTTTACATATCGCCTCGAGCAACAGCCCTTTATTCGTCACGACCTTATCTCTGGATATACTCCATCCTAGGTCAATCGAATACAGTAAATCGGTGCTGCAGATAATTGCCTTTCTAATTCGAAAGGTGGGCGCAAAGTAAATGGAACGAAACGACTTCTAACCACTGAGTATAGAAACCACTGGTATTATTTCCGAATCTGCCTCGAATGATGGAAGCAGTGGTAAAATCCTTGGATCCAGGCCACAACGCCGAGCGAGAGGCTGTCTTAGACTCCGTGACGGAGATAATCGCATTGGTCGTCCAGACGTCAGTACTGTGATCGACCATATATGGAATGAATACTAATTACCGTGCCACATGTTTAGGTTCCCCACGCTTGACTTCCATGCCGGCAGCCAGCGACTCGCTGTCGGCACAAGCGAAGGTGCCGTTATCATGTACGATCTGAAGACCGCCACACGTTTGTATGTCCTCGAGGGACACCGAAAACGGCTCACCGGAATAAGCTTCTCTCCGGATGGTCGCAGGATGGTCACATTGTCGGTTGAAGAAAGTGCGCTTCTCGTGTGGAAGGTTGGTTCGAGTTTCACTAGTTTCTTCCATCCCGGTGCTCCGCCGCGGCAAGGACGGAGCGGCTCTGACCCGTACAAGACTCTCAGTTTCGTACTGCAAGATAACGGTACAGATCTTCACTTCCCTTATATGCAAACATCGAGTCTGATGCATTCCCTTGTAGCGAGTATGACGTTGGAGGAATCCTTGAAGCAGGTTCACTTCTCATGGCCTTCAGATAGAAGCGTCCGGGTACAAATTCACGATGCGGTTTTTACTTTCAGTACATAGAAGTTCGTTGTCCTTCGTCTTCTGCCTTATCGTTATTACTACCGCATTTCGCTGTTCCCAAGGCTTCTCTGCATCTCTGCTGGGTAGATGCAAGAACTGCTAATTCGCGACGCTTCGACTTATGAAGTTATGATTCTTCTTTCTAGTCTTATCTGGGTGGGTCTGTCTCATGACCTGCCTGAGTTCTTGTCGTGCTGTACCACCTACGACGAGCGAAGAACTGCTCACTAGATCGAAGTACACCGTATCGGCGAGTTTTCACAGCCCACGGACCGCAACGAGCAGCGAGGGGGGAAAAAGAAACAAATTTGCGGCTGGTCACTCGGACTGTCTTCGCCATGTTCGCCCACATATCCCTCACTTGCCTTCTACAGCTTTTTGCAGCAATAGGTACTGCAATTGCTATATGGCCTATCCCACATACAATCACAACCGGACCAGAAATCCTACTCTTATCTCGGAATTTCGCTATCACCGCGGAGCTTTCGACGACGCCGAGAGATCTTATCGATGCTATGGATCGCACCAAGACCAGGCTCTTCAATGACAATCTTGGGAGACTCGTCGTTGGACGTGGGTCAGGTGATTCTGTTGCGTTCAATTCTTCCAATACGTTACAATCCCTGCGACTCCGGCTCTTGCAAGGCGATAGAAGTGAGAAGCAAATTAAGAGTATATTCGAAGAGGCAATCCGGCCTTTGGATCGTAGAAATGAAAATTACACCTTGAACGTCCCTGTGGACGGAAACGACGCGATTCTGGAGGCGGCTACTACCCTTGGATTACTCCGCGGGCTGACAACTTTTGAACAACTGTGGTATACATTCTCCGGACGGGTGTATGCGGTGGACATGCCACTTCACATTGAAGATGCTCCTGCCTTTGTACGTTTTCATGCCTTGGTCCTGATCTGTTTGTTTGACGAGCTGTCATCTGAACCTATAGCCATATCGAGGACTCAGTCTTGATACATCGCGGAATTTGTGCGCACTTTCCCCCCACATAACTCCATTTGCGATTAGGGTGATGTGAAATGATAGCTATCCTGTTTCTGCTATCAAACGAACGCTGGATGCAATGAGCTGGGTAAAGGTATAGGCTCACATACGGATCCCACTACCGCCCCTTCCTTTCTTTGGACAAAAGAGATGCTAGCGCACTGATTTACATCCATAGATGAACACATTATACTGGCACGTCGTGGACAGTCATAGCTTTCCCTTAGAAGTGAGGGAGTTTCCCGAACTGGCGCAAATGGGAGCGTATTCGATGGATCGAGTATATTCCGAGGAAGACGTGAAAGACATCATCAATTATGCTGCTGTGGTATGTGCAGTGAGATTGTTATGAGTTCGACTGGCACATTTGTGATTTTCCGATTCTAGCGAGGAATTGATGTCGTCCTTGTGAGTCATCTGTATTAATTTCACTTTGAAGGCTGGGTTGAAAGCCACTATTAGGAACTAGATACTCCTGGACACGAGACCGCCGTAGGCCTATCGCATCCCGAGCATGTCGCTTGTTACCTAGCAACGCCATGGGCCGAATTCGCTAACGGTAGGTCCTTTTGTTGTTCCATTGACATCAAGGCTCAACGCTGGAGCAGAACCTCCTGCCGGACAACTACGCCTCGCATCACCCGCAACAATAAATTTCTCCGTCGAACTCGTCTCTTCCGTCTCTTCCAAATTCAAGTCGACGCTCTTCAGTACTGGAGGCGACGAGGTCAACACAAACTGTTACGAGCACGATACACAGACGCAAGAAGATTTGAGGGACGCGGGTTTGAGTCTGGATGAGGCGCTTGATAATTTCTTACGTGCCACGCACGGTGTGATCAGGAGCCAGGGAAAGACTCCGATTGTTAAAGAAGGTTAAATGGCTTTGCTCGTGTACCTGGCGGACTTAAAAGCGAGACTTGGACAGATATGATTTTGAGGCATAATACGACCTTGCCGAATTCGACTATCGCAGTGTAAGTACGTTTCTGAACTTCGGAATACGTTGACTTTATTCTGTCAGCCAGAGTCTGGATCTCTTCTCAAGATGCAAAGAATGTGACTTCGAGAGGTTACAGAATGATTCACCAGCCTTCGGATTATTTCTATCTGGTATCACGTCCCATTCACTGTACACTCTGAGTGGTTCCGGCTAATGATGCCATTGAAGGACTGCGGAGGTGGGGGATGGCTTGGGAATGATATATCCGGGTACGGTCATTCGCATTCGCATACAAACTTGGAAGTCGCAATGAACGTCAGTAAACAGTAACAGTTGGTGCGACCCATTTAAGACATGGCAAAAGGTCGGTATGTTACAGGCTGAGAACGATAGCCGTAATTACTGCTGATATCCCTTTCGCTGCCCGCCAGATATATATCTTCGATCCACTCGCCAATCTGACGGAAACGGAGAGCACTTTGGTCCTCGGAGGTCTGTCTATATGCGTCACTCTGACTGGGAACCGTCTGACAAGCGTTCATTGTTGATAAACGAATGTTCCGTACCGGATATAGGCCAGATACCCTTGTGGTCCGAGCAGAGCTCTCCAGAGAATCTTGATTCTATCGCCTGGCCGCGAGCAGCTAGTGCAGCTGAGGTTTTCTGGAGCGGTGGAAAGTCGAATGGTACAGCTTTGAACGTATCGTTCGCATTACCTCGCCTGCATGATGTAGGGTTTAGAATGGTGGAACGCGGGGTAAAGGCGATACCGTTGCAACCCGAGTGGTGTGCTCTGCGAGCCGGCGCTTGTGACATCGACTCATAAGTATGCTTGCGATGACTTTATTTGATTAGAAACCCGAGCGAGAATTTTTGTTGTACTTTGTATCGTCGCTTGTGGATGAAAGCGGTATAGTTACTCCTTGTATGCACATCACCGAAGATCGACGCTCGATCGACAAACATAATTGACGAGGGCGCGATACTTTTGAGTGTGACATCCCCTTCCACACCTCCTGGTCCTGGTGTCTCTTCAACATAAACGGCGACGCTCTGGTTAGCGTTGCAAGTCGCGCAGGCCGGTAAGTCTCGTCGACATCGTTCGTCGAAGGAACTAGTCATTTCTGCCTTGTATTTGTTTGACCGTTCCCAACTTTCATTCCTCCTCACACGTCCACACGATAGATATAGATATTTGTTATTTATTTCGATCACGACAACATGCCCACGCTCTTGACACGTCTGCGCTCGCTGGGCAGGTCAAACCGTCTTGCTAATAAGCCACATCCCGTCCAGTCGATTGAGACCGAGCTTGCACGGCATGAGGAGCGTGGTGCCCACGATGCTCATGCGTCGCCGGAAGACGAGTCGCCCGACTCGCCAACCGACCACATCAACTTGCAGCTAGACAACAAGATATACCCAGACCTCAGTGCTCTCTTCGCGTCTGTTGAAGAGGCTCTCAAGTCACACGAGCGCGTCGCAGAGGCACAGGAAAGGGAAGAACTGGATGACAGTACAGAGACGGAAAATGATTATGGAGAAGAGCGGCAGAGTAACGGTCAATTCGTCGAGATCTCGACAAGTGAATCTGCACATTACGCGTCCGTAGGTTCTGGGCTCGAGACAGGATGGTCGACATTTGACCAGGAAGACAGTCCTTGTCCGAGGACGCATATAGTCAACAAGAACAGGGCAGTCACATCTAATTTCCGTCAAGCGAGTGCAGAAGCGGTGTTGTCCTGGTCGCCCAAACCGCTTGGAAGTACAGAGTCGCCCAGGCCATCGAACTGTTCCTGCCCATCTCCAGCTTTGTACATCTCTCCAGATATGCAACAAAGCACCCTGACAAGTGTTTACTATTCACCATCTCCTGGGACATTTGGACAAGCGTCCCCTGCCCATCTGACGCCAGTTGACTTCCCTGCACTTCCTCCTCCTGTGTTTCATTCTACGCCGAAGACGTCGACATCTCGGTCTCGATCGCTACCCAGACGGAGCCCTAGGAAAACACGCCGCTCTCGATTTGCGAGCGTTGGAGTTCCTCGACTACCCACAAAAGTCGGCAGAATGAAGCGGGCAAAGTCTGATCTACCGAGGACGTCAAATAGACGCGCAAGTGCCTCTGGTTTTGATCTACCCGAACGCGTGCAAAGCGCGTTTATACGTGCATCAACCAAAGTGTCCAGAGGTCCCAGTCGACGTAAGAGTGCTGAATGGACTGCACGCGCAGCGTCGGCAGGTGTTGTAGCTGATCCGGCGCAGACAACCGAGTTTGGCTGGCCCGCTGAGGTATCTCGAGAAATTCTACGACTGTCGTTGGGTGAGCATGCGATGATGCACGCTCATGATCATGAACAAGGCGCACCATGGACGGTAGTAACCACACCGTGGTCTGGTGGTGTACAGCCGGTGAAAGCCGAGAGTCAAGATTTAGTACGAGGCTGCCCACGTGTTTCTCACGACTATAAACCCAATCGAAAGATTATTAGGTCAAGCATCTCAGAGAACCGTCTTTCGTCTGCTCCTTTGTGTACCACAACCCTGCCGCCATCGTCCTCGACGTCGTCTGCGCCGGGCCGCAGCGACAGGCCGCAGACCACCGTCACGCAAGCTGTATCTTCGTCTCACGAGCCCAGCGTGGCGGCTCAAAATAGTTCTTCCCAATCCTCGGGTGACAACGTTCTGGACGCGCAGTCAATGGGTGCAGCCGGGCTGCTGCAACACAAGCGCTCAGAAAGTGAGAACAAGATCGAATGGCAATCAGCCGAGCTCCAGGAGTTTATTTCGCGCAAGGAGAGCGGCGGAAATCTCAAGCTTGATGGAGATATCTCGCGACCTACTACCACACCAATGAAAAAATCGGAGTCTGACTCAACATACCAATCGGCTGGTTCTTCATCGTACCTACACGCGCCTTCGCTGTCGGTGATTGCACCAACGCCCCGCAGCTCACCTGGTGGATCCAGGCATAGCTCTAGAGTCTTGTCAGAAACGGCAGATGGATTGCAGGTCCCGACTCCTCCTCCGCAGTCGGCTAAAAGCAAGGGTAAAAGAAAGGCAGAAGACTCGGAAGATGGGAGTCCTCCAGAGACACGAGCCGCACAGGTAAAGAAGGCAGAGTTAGCTGATGGTACGTCCCTGTATTCACTGCTTCAATAAGAACAAGCGTACTAATGTGTTCCTAGCTGGACCCCGCCGTAACTCGAGTGCTTCGCGTGCACCTTCCTCGTTTCAGTCTTTCCAGTCTCAGAAGAGCAGGAAACGTGTTCGGTTATCGTCACCAATGGCTACTCCCGACCATTCGCGTCCTGGGTCTACAATCCCACAACATCTAAACTCTGTCTCCAGCCGCGGCAGCTCGCGCTCGCCTGCTCATTCGTCACAGCTCCTTGACGGCAAACCGGTTCCTCCTCGACCAACTTCGCGTGCATCGCGTATATCACGCGTATTGTCTACCGCTCCGTCAGGGACATCATCCGTTACATTTCCTAGACGCTCGCTCTCTCAGGCTTCAATACCCATTTCTGCAATCATCACTCCTCGAGCGCCATCAGTTGACCGTCTAAGCTCGTTCCATATGCGAGATCCACGGAAGCCGCCGCCTCCGCGGGAAGTCGGGTGGACCTTACGATTTTCATCGTTTGACGATAGAGGATCGCCGATCGGTGCTTGGGCGTTTTGGTTTGGGTTTTTGTTGCCTGTGCTTTGGTGGGTGGCGAGTTTTTGGAGGATACCAGAGACGCGGATGGTCGGGACCGATGCGGAGAAGGCTGTACTTGTAGATGATCCATTCTACGAAAGAGGTGAGTATTTCATGGGTTTTTAATATATGTTCTGCGTTAACGGCGATATTCACTTTATTATCTCTTAGAGGCTCAATCATGGCGATTGCGATGTCGAATTGCCTCGGTAGTCTTCTTTGTCACCTACGCACCTGTCATTATCCTCCTCGCTGTCTTCGTGCCTCGTTCATAGATCTCTCTCTATTCTCTTCTTTCTTTTTCACTGTATTCTCACGGCCAAAAGGGATTACTCTCAACGAGTTAGTCAGCACCTCGTTTCCTTGTGTTCCTGTTTCCTTGCTCTCCCACTCGTGGTCAAGTTCCATGCTGCTATCGAGCTGTCGTCACTCTTTTTCCCTCCCTCCTGCTAATCACCACTGTCCTTTCCCATCCCGGTATTCCTTGTATGTTTCTTGTTTTCTTTCTCGTTCCTTCCCTTGCACTGGACTTGCTAGCTATCGGTATTATTTATTAAATCCCCTCTAATCAATTCTTTATTCGGTCATTTCTGTTCTCGTCTGTATGTACGCATTCCTCTGACCTAGCATTACCTGCACTCCCATCCCATCACTTCTATATTTTCCTTTATGCAAAACATCTCGTTCTTTCCCATGTTTCCGTTCCCAACTTCCCGGTTGTCTTAAAAGGTTAATCGTTCAAGATGGACTCTAGTTTATTCTTCTCTTGTTGTTCTGTTGTATCCAGCTTGGATTTTAGCTACACGTAGGCATTTATACCTTGTAAGTATTATGTGCCTCAGTGTAGTTTGAAAGAGATGAGAATGAAAATGGAGAAAAATGTTATGATAATCATAAGCTATAGATGACGGTTGGAATATGGATTTCGTAGTTGAGTTGAGCTGGATGTGAATTTCTATCGTAGGATTAAAGAGCTACAAAACATTTCGACTCTGCGTACTGTATGACAGATTACTATACAACCAACCTTAGTCGACAAGCTACAGACACCGCGAAGAACAGAACAGCCAACGTCATTCAGCAATCATCATCATACACCAACCACGAATAAAAATAAAGTACGATCCTACATTTCAACTCCTCGACGATCCTTTCGTCCTTGTACTCGTCTCTGTCGTAATGTCCGCATCCAACTCGTTAAGAGGTATATTAACGACGGAATCAAGGCCACGAGAACCTGATCTGGAAGCTTGGACGTATACGTGTATGGATAAGAAACCTTCTTCGGAAAGCGAGGTATTTGCGTTGCGGAGACGGAGGAGGAGGCGGTTGCAGAGGATGTTGTGTAAGACTGCTTGAGGTCTGTGATACAATATGCATTATGTGTTTTAGAGTTAGTGCTATGAAGTGGCTGGCTGAGAGTATATAGATTTGGAGTTGTTGTGGATGCGTATGGTGCTTTTGTGGGACGTACAGGAGAAGTAAATGACAGAGGATTTCCTGGGGATCAATTGTGGCTCGTGTGAGCGGCTTATTCGAAAAGTAGCTCTGCAGAGAAAGCAACTCACAGATTCTACTGAGAGGAGTACGACGTTGCTTATAGTAACGACTATCGCGCATTAGTCTAAGTGAGAGTTTATTTGATGACAATCACTGCTACTCACGAAGTATGAACGTGCAATAAAACACGCCTATAAAGGTGGGGGACACTCATTCGAATACTCCATGATTCGAAGATATAGTTCTCTTACTGTCTCCATAAGCAACCCTCATGAGAGTTGATGATGCCACTCGATGCCGCATCGTTTTGATCAGCATGAGGATCAGGACAACTGAATAGACGTTAGGTGTCACTGTGCATACTGAATGTCACGAGGGAAATGGTGGCGCTTACAAGTTTCATACACCATAATCAGGCCGTAGCTGATCGCTTCTGACATTCTGTTATCGGTACGGACGACACATCCGTCTACGAGTGTGTCTATCTTAGAGACTAAAAAATTCGAATGTTTCTGTTAGACGTTATTGCCGAAGGAGGAATCATGGAGCAGCGTACCGGAGGCTCCCCGGATGTAATGGACGGTTCCGTAGTACCCTCCTACGATACCGGCCTTTATAACAAAAAAGATCGACTCAAGTCGGTCTGCGAAGCAGAGTCTAACTTACTAGAATAAGAGCCGACAAGCAGAAGAGTATTCGACTTGATCTTTCCCAGATGATATATACCCGCAATGCGAGGACGGCTAATACATATCCCTAGTTAGCAAAGAGCTGAAATTAATCTGGAGGGGCTTTACTTTCGGCGATTATAACCCCTGTTGCGGATAATACTGTGCCATTTTGAGTAGGCATCTCGAGTAATGTAGGGAGTTATAGTTACGTGTTATAGCCGTGAACAGTCTTCTACATAGCTAACAAGCAAGTTGAGTTTGAGATACTCTAGCAGTCCCCGCGGGGGGGAGGGCGGGGGAAGGCTTGGACTGACCGAATCATCTAGAATAATGATATAGGCTATCTCGTGGTCAGGAAAGTGTTCGGTCTGATTGAGATGAGAGGGAGACGTACTATAAGAAGCAATAATAATAGAGGAAAATGGGAGGTAACGGTTGATGAAGAAAAGCGTCTTGACCATCGACATGCGCGAACGCCAGACGAGTCGCACCTCCATGTGGAAGGATCATTAGTATTCAGAGTATCAGATGAAATGCATGCGGAGCTCACTTCGTCACCAAATGTCAGGAGATATTCGTATACCTATGCAGTTCTATTCCGTTGATACATTTCTCTCAAGTTGTGAAGGATAGGGACGCACGTATAAAGCAAATGTTCCAGCTGTTATTATGATTTTGGGTTTGATTAGGATAGACGCCGACAGCTGAAGACAATGCGTACCAATTGCATACTGCGCACAACGGTAGGGTGCTTGTTAGAAAACTGGAACCCTGTGATTTTTATGATTACTCACTCGAGTAATTAAGTGGTCGCCTGTAGAAATGTCCGATGCATCCATGGTGGAATACCCAAGGCTGGAGGGATCTTAACCTTGAAAAGTGTGAAGGTGGTTCATATGACAGGCACAGTCGTGGTCTATAAAGGAAGGGACGTGGGAGACACCGAACCTCGTACCACAGCAGATAACAAATCCATTAATTCGAGAAGACTCAGACAACGTATTTCGTGATTCGTCGCGCAACTCTAACACCATACCGTGGACGCGTCGTTCATTCGACAATAGAGAGGAAGCGTCTCGACCATGTTAACACCGCATGTTCAATGCAAACCACGTCGACGAAACTAGTGAAATTTCCAGACTTGGTAAGGGCTTCTCAGGTTAGACTGCAGGAGCGGGAGACATGGGAAAATGAACGTTGGTGACGAAGAGTGGCGTTTCGTTATCTATATTGTCCTGGAAAGCTGAGAAGACGAATGGGAAGTGGAAGGTGCTTGTCAAGAAAGTTTACGTGCTGAAGTAGAGTTTGTGGGAAAGTCAGGTCGGTAAGCGGTCGTGTCGATGGCTACGAATACTGAACTGCCGCGCGACTCGTCTTCATATAAGATGAAGGTTTTCCAGCTCAGTTCATTGCACACTGCTTGGGCATGAAAGATGAGTTTATAGCTGTAGCGGAATTTCAAGAAACTGTAACAGTGAGACCGTGAGAACTGGAAGACGTTGTGAGATATCCGTAAATTTCGGACGGGTATCCAAGGTTACAACAAAACCACCCGTATCGTGCTTTTGCGCCTAGTCCTTTTTCGTGGCCTTGGTCTTACTTGCGGCGGTGAGCCCGCTCGCAATGTCACGTCCCAGGCTAACAAGGATAAGAGATGGGAAGATCAACCAAATCCTAATACAATGCCTTTTAGAGATTGCGTATTTCTCAGCCGAGTGCATAAACTACTCACCCGTTCGGAATAATCCAGAAAACGAGGAGAGTCTGGAGGTCATTATGGCCAATTGCACAACCTCCGCAGAAATACTCTTGTGCCCAGTAAAGAATCGTCTTGCTCAACGTCATGGTGGCAGCCGCCAGGCCAATGATCGGTGCGGAGGGCCTAGCGAGTATGTGTTGCGCATAAAGGTAATAAAGATTGAGCAGAGTCTCAATAACGTTCATGAATGCTAAGAATAATAGTCTAGTCATCAATTCAGCAGTGACGTAACGTGGCTTACACTGAGCGTTGGCAAATCCGTCCCCCCGGTTGTATGCCTCTACTCCGTAGACGAGGTCAACTTCTTGATAGATTTCATAAGGCTTCCAGATCCAATGCAGGTCTCCACCTTTGAAAGATCTCGGACTTCAAGAGAAGTTGATGAGCCATTTTCCAGGAAAATAAGAAACATATCTTACCGCATGAAACAGTACGCCGCATCCCAAAAGATGACCGGTGCGGTCAGAAGAAACCATACCGAGACCCATAAGTGTGTCCTTGGGGCCATTGTTGAGGCCAAAGAGATGTTTCTCGACGTTCTGTTACTATTACCGCCCTGCGCACGCGGTAGGAAAGTCGTTGCAGTAGGACGAGTTGTCGAAGCACCAAATAGCGACGAGTTCCCATGGTGGAACGATTCCGAAATATTAGATAAAATCGTGGGTAAGAAAGATGAATGCAACGCCGAGGATCCCAGACCGAAGTGAGGATCACGTGAGCGACGCGTTGCAATATTCGACGCGTCGCCAAGCCTTTTGGTATCTTCCTCCACCCTATCCACCCTATCCCTATCCCGCTGCTCCCCGTCCCCGTCCTCTCTATCTCCGTCGCCAGACTCGGAATCGTCAAGTTCATTGTAATGCCTCCTGTTCGCTAAGAGGATTTCGGTTTCAAACCCTGGAACCCATGTGTTCTCTGGAAGAACTGGTGGCGCAGTCTCTCTGTAACTTCCCCATTCCATCCGGTCAGTATTTCCGCGACGCTGCCTCACTATGTACAAATGGGTATGCTCGTCTTGCTCATCTGTGCCTAATCGGATTGCGCGCCCATTTACTATCGCGTCTTCCACGCTATAAAATTGCCATTCGGTATCTTGATATTTGCCTCGGGTATGCGCGAAGAAGCATCTCATGACCAGAGCACCGAGGACGTCCATGTTCACTAGTAGATTATTCGACGTGAAGAGTGGGTAAGAGGTATCTTTGCTATATTCCATACTCACTGCAGTCTGACAACTATATAGGCATGAGGTGCGTACGCAAGCGCCGCACGTACTGTGCGAGGCCTGTTTATACCAGAATAGCTTTGAAGGTTAGCGTGTCACTCATGGAGGCCTGCGAGTTCTACTCGTGTATTTAATTTCTTCGTACTGTAAGCCAGGGCAGGGAGTAGAGTACAACGTGAGAAACGTTCCGGATGATCTACACGGAGAATGGGAGGTTCCGCAAGGCAATCCAAGTTCGGTGCGCAAGAAAATAGTTTCTATTGATGACGAAGGCTTCCGAGCATTACCCTAGCCTAGCCAAACCTCCGGCCCAATCAAGTCACATGGAGCAAGCGGCGTAGCACGCGCACCTTGATTTGTGCAGCAGCTTTCTACACGAAAGCGGTTGTCATTGGGAGATTCACTTGCTCTGGGTGAAGGCGGTTGCAAAGCCGCGGAGCTTAGTCTGTGCCTAAGGAACGAATAATCTAGGGTGCGTCCGCAGACTTTGTGGCTGGAACATCTCCCTTTGGAAGATTCTTAGAAAGGAGGCTTTTCATTGCGGATGCAGGGAGCTACTATCCTTTCTACTTGCGTTTATCAATTGGAAATCTCTTCCTTCTGGCCGCTCCCCGAGGGCTATTCGCGCTTCGTGTGAATGTTCTTCGAACTTTGGGACATCCCAGACTGGTAAAGTCCAATTACAATGGCAATATGAAGCTCCCTCTTTCGATTCCATGGAGTCTTCTCGAAGAGGCGGGGTAATTTTTCAGCCTAATTCATTGCGCATGGTGCTCCAATCTTTTCCGGGAAGCCCGTCCTCCGCACGCTTCTTGTATCACGCAAAAGACGATGCATTCTCACATCTGAGGAGTATAAAAGCTTCGAGCACTATGACCAAATGCTATGTTAGGCCTTGTCCTGGATATCGCAATGTCCATATCCATCGTACAAGCCTGTGGACTCTCACTGTTATCTCTCGTACTGTGGCGCCTTGTCCGTCCCTATGTCGTGAGATCACCTCTATCAGTCGTGCCGGGCCCCCCGATAGCTTCTTGGTGGAAAGGTGCGTTCTGACCATTGGTATAAGCAACCTTGCCGGGTCGACTCATTTGCGCCAATTGTTCCACGATAATGGCACGTTGGTTGCTATAGGAAATTTTTCAGCGGTGTTCAACCGTATAACGGGTTGGGAGTTTCACCGACGATTGCTCAGCCAGTATGGCGGGGTCGCTAGACTTACCATGTTGTTCGGAGTAAGCTGCATATTTTTCATTAATTTTTTTTTTTTTTGAAGTTTCGTGCTGATGGCCGTAGGACGAACAACTGTATGTATCGGATCCACTTGCTTTGCACTACATCATCGTCAAGGATCAATACGTTTACGAGGAGACGGCAATGTTTCTAACGTGAGCCTTGAGCTTTGTTAGGCATCTGTCGAGTAATTGAACCTCGTCTTATCAGATCCAACTACCTCTACTTTGGGAAAAGCCTTCTGTCGAGCCTGGGTACTTTAACTCAAACCCCGAATGGGCACGAGCTAACATTTTACAGGTGGTGATCACAAACGACAACGGAAAATTCTCAATCCCGTATTCTCATTAAAACACATGCGCGGCCTTTTGCCGATCTTTTATCCCATATCGCACCAGGTAAATATCCAGATCGATTTTACACAATCTGATCGCTCGCTAACGCCACTTCGTACTGTGCAAAGCTCCGGGAGATCTTGATAAATGAAGTTCGCAACGGGGGAGAGATCGTCGATGTTATGAAGTGGCTGTCTCGTGCTGCTCTGGAATATGTTGGCCAAGGAGGTCTCGGCTATTCCTTCAATGCATTTGAGGCGAAGAGCAACAATTATAGTGATACGATGAAGCAGCTAGGGTGAGCTTATTCTGTCTGCACGCGTGAATCCGTTTAATTTCGAATAGGCCGATCAATGCGCGCCTCTTCCTGCATCGCCAATTCCTTCCATATATTGTCAAGATCGGTTCGCCGGCTTTCCGCAGGAAGCTTTTGGAGTTGGTACCTTTCGAGCTCGCCAAGACTGCAATGAGAGTTTCGGATGTCGTTATGAAATGTGCGAGCGAGATATTGCAAGAAAAGATACAGGGTAAAGATGAGGAGGAGCTTGTACACACTCCTGTCGGAAAGGGAAATGACATTATGAGTGCCCTCTGTAGGAGCTTGTTTTGCCATCATTTTCGGGATGTCCTTTAACGCTGCGTATTCTAGTGAAGGCCAATGCGGAAGCAGATGAAGAAGATCGCATGCCTGAATCAGAGCTGCTTGGCCACATGGGGTACGTTCCGTCAACCCTGAACAAGCCAGTTCCATTGGCCTGACTACATCAAGTTCTTTAATTTTTGCGGGGCATGATACTACGACTTCCGCACTGTGCCGCGTTTTCCACCAGTTAACGTTACACCCTGAAGCACAGGTGAAACTTCGCGAAGAAGTGACCACTGCGCGCAAGAAATACGGTGATATGGATTATGATACTCTTATGAGTCTTCCGTATTTGGACGCTGTCTGTCGGGAGACGCTGCGATTGTTCCCGCCTGTTCCGCAGCTTAATCGCACGTTCGTATCATCCTACTGAAGTCCTTGCATTGCCTGATCGTTTTGCAGAACTAGGAAGGATGCCGTCCTTCCCCTTTTATGGCCCATCCGATCAGCAGACGGGAAGTCCGAGGTAAAGGAGATTCCGCTTAAAAGAAACACCAACGTGATTATTTCGGTCATTGGAGCGAACACGAATAAACGTATATGGGGTGAGGACGCGGAGGAATGGAAACCTGAGAGGTGGATGCGACCTCTGCCAGAATCAGCGACGGAACACCGCTTGCCGGGGATTTACTCATCTACGTGCGTACACTTCAAACATGATCACGACGTGCTTTGTGCTAATCGCGGCGTTCTTGTAGGATGACGTTCCTCGGTGGAGGGAGGGCATGCATGTAAAGACGTCCCTTTCGTCGCTGACGAATGTGCTGTTTCACTAAATTTGATCCACCTACAGCGGATTCAAGTTCGCCGAGATGGAACTGAGTACGTATCATGTCGTTTATCTTCCCATCCGAGCCCCCCCCCCCCCCGTCTCCCTGCCCTACTTCCCTTACGCAACCCAGTCTTACTGGTGTCTCTACCAATGCTCTACAGAATTAACGCTCAGCCTACTCCTCGAGAAATTGATATTCCGACCTGGACCGGATATCTTCTGGGCGATGAACTTTATTCAGTCTCCCGTGATTAATGATCCGAGGGATATGGTTACGCCGCAGCTGCCTGTTAGGCTTTCGCTTGTTGAGGAACGTGTGCCGGCCAGCGGCGATAAAGATGCAGGGCTCTTAAAGGGGGAGTAGAGGTGTTTGATTTATGAAGTCCTTTCGCATTTTCGTGAACTACCCGTCCTCCCAGCGAATTCTGGGGTGGAAGGACCTCTCCTTTTTCTTTCAAAGCTGTATCATTAAAGTAAGGGAAGACTGCTAGCCGTCTTTCTCAAGTGTATTTTCTTCGTTCGAGTTGTTTAATGACTATCACAATGACAATGACCCAATTAGAAAAGGCTCTTCGAGGCGGGAGCAAAGTTCACTGGTCCGATAGGTATGTATAAGATGCCCTCATCGTGGGTTCGGGTAGTGTTCCCCTTGTTCATCTATTGAGATGACGAATAGTAAAATAAGCGTTACGGTAAAATAATGGCGTTCATTGAAGAACGACCTAAACACGAATCGAGCAAAGGATAGGATATCAGTCCACGCCCACTCTCTTCGTTCATCACCCTCCCCCTCCTTAAGCTACTACGTCTTCTCACCTATCTGGCAGCCCTCCCTGCTTACTGCATATCTAGAACTGATCCATTCCCTCCCCTCTCTACTTACCTATATCGAACCGACCCATTCCCTCCACCCACTCCCCTCCCAAGCCTCCTCAAACCCTCTCCTCGAAAACCGCTCAACAGCAGACGTACGAGCCCTTGTACGGATAGCGATGTCTTCAGCTAGTGAGAGTGTGAGAGCGGTGTGGAGGGATGTGCTGAATGTTTGGGGTGTGGTTGCGTGGTATCCTATTTCAATTTTGGTTTATAGTGATTTTGGTGAGAAGGGGGAGAGGGGTTGGCAGGGAAGGAAGACGTACCGGTTGGTTCACCCTTGTATGGAATGACGATATCTATTAGAGGACCTGCTGAGGCATGCACGACGGGTATTACTCCAGCCGCCTTCACACATACACATCACCACACCGCGTCGCACCAGACAAAACCCCACCAAAACCAAATTATAAGCGTTTCCTTCCTTTCTCCACGAACGAGACTATTCGAAAGAAGGGGGGAACGTACCATAAACTCAACGACGTTGATCCCGAAATGTTCGTCTACCATTGTGCTTATACCAATACTTGCGCGAGAGAGCCATGAGAGGACTTCAGCGTGAGGGGCATTTAATACGAATTGGACGTTTTCCTTTAGCAATCAACGGAGTAATCACACAAAAAGAAGAGGTCATGTTGGTAATTTCGCTCCTTTTCTGTTTCCTGGGGTGCAAACAGGACTGAAATGCGGTGACTTACAGAGATACCTAGTTCCCTCGCAAGAGCTCGTAAACTCTCGACACGGGCTTCGTCATCTGCGTTCCGACATCCGCCAACCATTACGAGTCGGACACCATCTTGGTCGCGGTGTTCCGGATGGGATTTGAACAATTCCGCGAGAGCGTGTAATTGCGCTGCGTGATCTTTTTCTGGTCTATTAATGTATCATTTCAGTGCCTCCAAATAATTCTGATGCTGATAGAAAAATGGAAATGCTGACATACCTGAATTGCGCTACACTCAAAATGACTTTCTCTCTTCTCTCGAGCGGAAAGTCTACTAGCTCTTGCGTCTCGCAGGGTGGGTAGACTATTTTTGCAGGGCGGGGTGGTACATGACTCTTCGTTGTCCCAGAAGTCGCAAAGATCTGGGAGAGAGTCCCTAATACGGAGGAAAGAGCGCTCGAGAACGCGTCCAACGGAGTATCTTGATGCATTAGCAATGAGTCGACATGATTCTTTGTCCATGTTGAGTTCACCATGAGGAAAGATGCGCATCGGAGCGTGCAGGCATAGGTATACATGAATATTCGGTAGTAGCTTCGTCACATCATCACAAGTCAGCTACATAATTAGTTAAGAAAAGGGACGAAGACATACAGAAGCTTCGCAGAACTCAAGACAGCCGAACTAGATATGCTCTGCGCATTTGCGTACCCTCCTCGTCGAGCGCGTACACGCGCGAGCATGTCGGTGCTAATGGTCGGATAGTGCACGTACGCCCCGACAGGAACCCGTCCAGCACTCAAAGCGCGTACGACGGGAAACGTAAACGCGTATCCCATCGTATCTATGATTTGTTTCAACCCCGCAAGAGATATAATGGTCATGTTTAGATTAGCCTTGTCGAAACGCAAGGTATGAGTTAGGCAAGCACACACCGATGTAGAGGTCTGGGATGAGCTGATTTAGAGCCTCCCAAGCGAGGTACATCGAACCGAGGCTCTGGCCAAGGAGTGTTAAGCGTGGCCATGCCGCATCTTCGACAAGATGTCGAGAGCGGAGGAAAACGAAGTGCAGTTTGCTTGCGTCCAAGAATATGTTGAATCTCGACTGTACATACGCATGAGCATTATCAACATGAACATAAACAGCTGTGGAGGAACTTCACTTTAACTTTGTCAATGATTTCGTCTTTCCCTGCAGCACCATCGCCCGAGTACACGACGCTCACGATATTCGGGTCTGTCCGCTGTAAGAGTGCAACAGCCGTCCATAACACGCGTTCTCCACCTCCACCAGCATTGCTACGTAAACACTCTTCGTAGAATCAGTTACATTCTGCTTCCGAGTAACGCAACGCTCCAAGTTGGGTGATCATTACTTACCAGTATGGATGGAAGAACCCTACGAGTTTGCGTTGCGCATGTTCTGATTCTGGTACACCCAGTAAGCTTAAGACGACGCGTCTCCGTCGTTCATTTGCTTTTGACAAGTGTGATGAAAACTTTTGAAGAAAGTATGTTGAAATGAGTGTTAAGGAGAGGACGAGGAAGAGGAGGTAGAGGAGGGACATAGTGAATTGAGATCAAGTAATTTATTATTTATTCCTGTATTTATTTTGAATGACGTGTCAAGTAATGCATACCATACAAAATGCGAATCTAAGTAGCAGAGCAGCGAATTCAATCAGACAATTCTAGTAGTCATCATATCATAAAGTGGTATCTAAATCTCTCCAGCCTCTTCCTCAGCAAGCAACCTCTCAGCCTCAAGAGCGGCCATGCACCCACTTCCAGCGGACGTAATAGCCTGTCTGTACCGTTTATCCTGAACGTCTCCCGCGGCAAATACGCCTTTAACAGACGTCTGCGACGTACCAGGGACAGTCACGATATAACCATCCGCATCTGTCTGTACTTGCCCGTGGACGATGGCGGTAGCTGGCTCGTGTCCAATAGCGTAGAAGAGTCCATTCACCTGCAAGTCGTCCTCTTTACCCGTGACCGTGTTTTTAATACGCAATGCGTTAAGCAGATTCCCGTCGCCCTTGCATTCGATTGCGACAGTGTTCCAGAGAACCGTGATTTTGGGGTGCGAAAGCAAACGCTTCGCCATAATCTTACTCGCGCGGAGCTCGTCGCGACGTACAAGCACATATACATGCGATCCGTACTTCGTCAAATACGTCGCTTCCTCGGCAGCAGAATCACCACCACCGATAACTGCCAGAGGCCTGTTCCTGAAAATTGGTACCGCACCATCGCACACCGCGCAGGCGCTAATACCACTTTGCCAGTACTTGTCCTCGCCTTTGAGGTGTAGGCGCTTAGCACTTGCTCCCGTGGCCATGATGAGCGTGTCGGCCGTTTCAGGCTCCTCGTGCTCGTGCCCCTCGCGCCAGTAACGGAATGGACGCTGCGATAGGTCGACCTTTGTTATGGTTTCAGTGATGACACTCGTACCAAAACGGAGAGACTGCGCGCGGAATTTGTCCATTAGGTCAGGACCCATGATGCCCTCCGGAAACCCAGGAAAGTTCTCAACTACACAGATCGTTAAATGATGATCTGGTGGCACATATGCGTGCTATTTACTGACCTTCCGTGGTAGTTGTAAGTTGACCACCAGCCGCAAAGCCATTGGCCAGGAACCCTTCGAACAGGACTGGGTTGAGGTTGGCCCGCGCGAGGTAGATGGCAGCTGTATGTCCTGCGGGACCAGACCCAATCACCACCTATCATCCCTTCATCATCAACACACATCCATGTCGCGTTGCACACACAAAATGATTGTACATACCACTTTAGAATGCAATTTTGAGCTTCGACCAGTAGTACCGTTAATCGGTGCCATCGTATGCGTGCTCAAGTTCTTATTCCCAAGAACCCTAGTATTCGACGAACCAGCAGAGGATCCTGCAAGAACTACAGAGGAGAGAGGCAACGCTCTTTGCAAGCGTGCAAAAACCTTTGAAGAGAAAATGGCTGGGAAAGGTGAAGAAACGAGAGGATGAGTGGTACGGTGGGTAAGTGAATTTAATACCAATCCATTATTCAACACGTGAAGTCACGGGATTCTTGTAAACCAGATGCCTTAGTCAGCTTGTTGACAATGTGGCGATGTTTATTCCCCTCTCTTTCTAGCTACGATGTCCGAGCATGGGAAAGTGGATAAAGACCAAGCTGGAGGCAGCAAATCGCCCCAGAAATCACTTATGGCGAGAACGAGCTTTCGAAACCTCAAAGGTCAGTTTGCGAGCAAGTCAGCGCCGTGCACACCGCCCAAGAAACTAACGGTCACCGTCGATTTGACGTCGACAAGTGTTAGAAGGAAATAGACTGATTGCCATTCTAGGATAAATTATGACCGATGCAGGATTTGCACCTGATCGACGATACCATACACGATTCCGCTACTGCCCCTTTGGGTCAAGAAGGGCAGACAATCCACCAGTACATTCCTGCAGGAAGTGCCAATGGGCATGGAGACAAGCCTGGGAATGTGCACAAGATATACTGGAGGAAACAATGGGAATAATCGAACGAACAGAACCAATCACAATTCGAACCAACTATGGATACTCCCCACACAGGACACAACACCAAGTACTCTACAACCACTACCTTGCAGCATTCGAGAATGAAGTGGTGGTCTGGTCTGGAAACGAAGAAACGTACTATGCTAATGCAACGGCCACAGCATGGATCTGTCAATCTCCACATGTCGAGGAATGCCACAGGACAGCGGTACAGGTTACATGGCCGCTGACACTCAATGCCCCAGAATATCTCAAGCATATATGGGACATAACGATAGGGCAAATCGCAAGCAGCTGGAGGGGCACGCTGGAGGGAACAATCCTCATAAGCGGATGCTTCTCGAGCACAGGGATCGACGGAGCGATCGCCACCTTCGTGATCGGCAGGGACACTGCACCAGATGAGATCATCATCCCCGATGGATACGACCGGGGAATATTCTACCGGAACCCGGCAACCTACCCTGGACTCAGCAACCGAGATCCACCGATCGAAGGAACGCTATCGGAACATGACAGGCACGTCATTGGATGGATCCAGGAACAGAACAGAAGCGGATCTCCAATGAATACAGAAAGCTCGGTATCGGAATGGAGCTATACCCGAAACCTTCGAGAACTCCGAGAGCACCGGGGACAGGAATAGCAGACGGGTTAGCTCGGAGGTGTACAGCCACAGGATTGGCAGGGGATGGCGTCATCATTAGCACTCGACAAGGACCATGTGGAGAAGAAGGTTCTAGAAGGACGGAACGGAACACGACGGAGTTGCGGGGTTCCGCACAACCACTGGATTGGCTAGTGGCTGTGCCGAAGAAGCGTTGGGGGCTGTGCCGACAATCGGTTGGGGCGGTGCTGCAGATGAACAGATCAGGTGATGGACTTTCTAGAAAGTATATAAGTAGCGAGCACTGCCACCAGAAGTTCCTTAGCGAAATTCTTTTGTATTGCCTACGACTTCTTTGTACTGCCACTTAGTCGCCTTAGGCACCACTCTAATCTATCCTAGGTATCTAGTGCACGGCTGGTCCCTTGACCCCTACTAGTGCCTTATTATTTACCCGACTATCCCTATCTCGCACTTCCCCACGATCAAGATAGCTTCTCAAGATCAGCGGAGTGAGTGGACTTGTTCTGGTGCGTCGATCTGAGGGATCTGCACTTGACCTTTTGCTCGGCCCTTGCCAAGCCAAGTGGACTGTCAAGCGCCGATCCTTGATCTGCTTATAGCGATCCGCACTGGTCCTAACATGTAAGACCAGAAAGCATGAAACCCAGATGAATGGTTTATGCTAAAGGATAATGTGGCTCAAGAAGTAAGTATCGTGAAGCACTGCGAACACTAGGAAGGTGTCAAGCAGATAAAGGGTGTTTGCAGACATGTACCTCCACAGAGTCGAAAAAAATCGACAAGTTTGCATTTGAATCGTGCCCCCTCGATGTACACCCCAGTCTGGTGGCCTGTGCCTACTGGGTTTCTGATCCATGGTAGACACTTTGAGCAAGAAAGATGGATGTCTCCTCCTGAGCTCAGACTCTCCTCCTGACGTCTCACGGCATTCTCCGCGATCAGCGACGTGACTATGTGACGTTTGCTTGCAAGCGACGTGACACCGACACGCCTTTCTGCCGGTCACTCTACTCCTTCACCGTCTCCGACCGAACAACACCCACTTAACCCTCTCTTTTTGCTCAGCAGAACTAGCATCCTTTGAACAAGAAATGTCGGAATACTGCCCCGTATACGCTCCCTTCTTCGGTGCCTTGGTATGTAGTTGGTGTTCTCCTTGAGGGTCTACGCGTCGCCACGAGCGAAGCGAACTCTGTGATGTACTTGATCTAACAGCGTTTTCTTGGATGTTCTTTGCGTGTTATAGGGCTGCACGAGTGCTATTGTCTTCACCTGTGAGTGATTGTGTACTCTCCTAGCCTATAGCTGGTGGGAAGTAACATTTTTTTTTTGCACAGCAATTGGTGCTAGGTGTGTTTCTTCGCTGTGGCGTTCTAGACGATGACGAGGATGCAGCGGGACCAACTGACTTTCTCGTTGAAAGTTATGGGACTGCAAAGTCTGGGGTTGGCATCTCTGCCATGTCGGTGCTCCGACCAGACCTCATGATGAGGAGTGTTATTCCAGTCGTCATGGCTGGTATCATTGCTGTACGTCTTCATTTTGCTCTGCTTCTCCGGTCCCCCAATTAACCCGAACGCCCTATTACAAGATCTATGGTCTCGTCGTATCCGTTCTCATTGCCGGTGACTGTATGTTAAGAAGACAGTTGAGAACATTGAACGTCTGTTGACGTAATTCTACTTCCAGTGGACCCCAAACAACCCCTATTCGTTGGTTTCGTCCAGCTCGGCGCCGGTTTGTCAGTCGGTCTTGCTGGTCTCGCGGCTGGTTTTGCTATTGGTATTGTCGGTGATGCCGGTGTCCGCGGAACGGCTCAACAGCCTCGCCTATTTGTCGGCATGGTATGAACGTTTTGTCTGTTGGGCTGAAGTCTGTATCGCTGACAGTAGTGATGCAGGTGCTTATTCTAATTTTCGCTGAAGTACTCGGTCTTTATGGTGAGTGATGTTGCTTCGTATCCGGAAAGAGATGCTTGACGATTTTGGCATAGGTCTCATCGTCGCACTGATCATGAACAGTACCGCGGCCAAAGCGGCGAATCTGGTGAGTTGCCCAAACATGTCGCATTCACTTCCGGGACCTGACATTGCACCTGTAGTGCTTCTAAAAATGCGCAGAGGCACGATATTACTCGATTACCGCGTAAAATCATGGTGGCATCAAAGCGCTGCAGGACATATATGTTTACCACCCTAGTATAGTTCTTGCATTCTGCGTTCAAGGATGGCCGCGTTCTATCGCATTTTAGTTTTTTTTACGTGCGTTCGCAATGGTATAATATTCAAGGCGATATTTATTTGCGTGGGAGTGTACATATACATCTACGTCGTAATGCTGAACTGTACAGCATGCGGACTGGACTCGGATGATCATGCACAGGACAGGGTTACGGTCATCAGCATGTCACGATTGTACAGACCGTATTTTGCGTTGTGCGCCGAACAGCGTGACATGGCATGATCGTGAAAATTCCGGAGCCACGCATCCTTTTTATATACCATCATGATCCCGTGCTCAAGGGGCCTCTCAGAAGAAAGAGCATCGCTATCGTTATGTACCAGATCGGCAGCTCCGCCGTATTCAAGTTCTGCTGTACCGCTAAAAGTGAGGCTGGGAGCTTCTTGGTCTGGCTGGTAATTATTCCCTCATACTAGTAATGTCTGGTATGGTGATGTCAGCCACTTACTGAGAAGCCCATCTTGCATCGCACTCTTGCTATCGACAATTTTTACTCGGCCATTTATTTCATCTGGAGACTTGCGGACATTCATGGATTCACTTGGCAACTGCGACACTTTACACCCACCATGTCCTGATTCTAGTATTCGGAGCACAGAGTACGAGTCGTCTGCGTCAGCTCTGGAGACTCGAAGCCCTAATGCATATTCGAGTTCTATCCGACATCGGGGATTATCGCCCAGGATACCTCAAAACTCTGACTCTCGTGCCGATCATAAGGATATCACGCCTACTGACGATGCAGTGGACGAAAATTCGGTTGATAGTTCTCGTCGACATCGACCTTCCCCATCTGGAGAGAATGGATCACTGATTGGCAGCGAAACACACCTTGAAGCAGTCCCGCTGACCCCTCGTCCGGAGTTCACACAGGATGGCCATACAGGCATGACGCGCGAGTCTGATCTCTTGGGCGGGAGTAGGGATGGGCCATGCCGAACACCGAGGCTTCCTCCTCTCAAGTTCTCTAGATCTGGTATCTCTGACCTTGGGACTGGTGGTAGACTTAGAGTCAGGAATACCACGCGGGCATCGTATGCCAGTATTTTCGATTTCTTCAAGCGACATGACACAGAGTCTCGTCCTACCAAGCTAAAGACGACATTATCTGATTCTTTGGGAAGGCAAAAGGGGTATTCACACGCTATTTCTATTAGGAGTACGCCAGACGCAACTCGACAAACCTCTTTCGCATTTCTGCGGAGTATCCGGGTGCCTTCTATGGAACGCCTTAAGAGTCATGTACGAGCACCATCTCTGCGTTCGAACAAGAGCACCTCTGGCGTGACAAGTCGGCCACTGCAGAACAGAAACCTTACTGGGACTACACTAGGCTCTTCAAGGACTTGGTCTAGCTCGCAGACTTGTGTTTCTACACTGTCATCCTTGGACTCCGGCCGGACGTATCTCCTTCCAGGTGTGGATACGACAGACAAGTTCACGCATAGATGGCCGGTCCCGTCTAGTCTTCGGAAGCTTGAGAGGCGTGGTTTGTCGAGCGCTGGAGATGACTTTCGGTCGATTATATCCGAGGATCTGGGCACCAACACTGGCACAGGACATTTTGATGTAGGGCTGGGGTTTGAACGTGTTGGACGGTGGACGACGCATAAGTGGTGTTTACTTCTTTCAGTCCTGTCCGTGCTCGGGTATAGCATTACAGCGCTCGCTTACACTATTCTCACTTGGTATCAAAGTCAGTTAGTTACTTTCCTATCCGAACGCCCGCTGACTTGATCCCGACTTATTGAATTTCCAGCTTGGAACCACGCAAACGTCATGATAGTTGCAGATAGTGACGTTCTGATCCTCATGACCCTCTGTTCCATCTTGCTTCTCCTAGCCTCTCTCGTCGGTCTAACGGGAACGATACTAAACTCCCGCCCTTTACTCGCGATATATGCCCTCCTCCTGTGGCCTGCTCTCGTCTCGCTCTTAAGCATCGGATACATATCATACAAACGTTCCACCTTCTCTCTGGATCGGAAACTGAACATGGCATGGTCGAAGTGGTATACTGATGCGGGAAGAGCGGTTATCCAGGACAGTTTAGAGTGTTGCGGGTTTTATGATTCGACCCACGAGGCTGTGTATAGGGAGGGCTTGAAGGGAGGGTGTTATCCTAGGACACCGAGACCGGGATGTAAAGGTTCTCTCTTACGATTCGAAAGAGCGAAATTGGAACAAGTGTGGAAAGCGGCATTTTCAACCGCTCCGATGCATCTAGTTAACATCGTTGCTTGCTTGCTTTGCGCGAATCATGTTACAAGGACGTTCGGGACGGGATTGATGCCAAAGGCATATAGGTTGAACGTGGATGACGTGAAGAAGGATGCGAAGAGCCTGTTAGAGAGGTTTGTTAATGGCGGGGGTGAAGTAGACTGGGAGGGTACAAAGAAGTTACCGCCTTTGATGGCCCGTACGGGGACTGGGGTTGGTTTGAGAAGGAAGGACAGGGTGTATGCAAAGAGACGTGATGTGCTTTATCCTCATACAGAGTACTAGCAATAGCATCTGAGGGATGCAAGTTCTTTCGATAAGACTCTTAGTAAATACATAGACCCTTCTTATGACAAAAGCATACAAGCAGAGGAACTAAGAAGAAAAAACTTATGTACTTCACGTGATACCCTTGAAGTACAATCGCGCCGATCACCAAACATATGTAAATAGATAACATGGGCGGCAAAGCTCGGCATTCGGTGCTGCCTTTCAAACTTCAAGCGCGGTCAGTGTAGTATCACGACGCATGGCGAATCCGCAACAAGCACTCTAAAAGACGAGACGATCGACAGTGCACCCAATGTGTCTGACGGCAACGGACGCTGTCTATTTGGGTTTGTTTTGATGAGTCCTTCCCGTCCAGGACGGGAAAGGTATCTGGGTCTGGGTGATCACAAGAGCATTGTATATAATATAAATATAGCCTGCAGGGTTCGATCTCACTCACACGACCTATCCTATAATCTGCTCTCCGTCGTTCTCGTAGGGGTACGGAGGGAGACCATCCACATCTGCTATACACGGACGGGCTGAGAGTACTGGGAGAACGCAATGTCTAACGACGAGAAGGAACAATCAGTAGATAATACCGATAAACCTACGCTGGTTCAACCGGTTAAGAACAAATGGACTCAGTATAGTCTCGAAACGTATAGAGAAAGGCGACTCCCGCTCTTATCGACACTCAATATCAAGAAGATCGAGGAGTTGGCCAGGGAGAAGATGGAGAAGGCGGGTTTGCTCGGTATGTCCGTCATATTCAATTCTGGGCTTAAAGGCTGAAATTATACTGTACTCGATTGACCAGATGCATATCTGTATGTCTTCGGGAGTGCTGGAACGTGCTCGACGGAGAAATTCAACCGTGAGGCATTCGATGAGTGGAGGATTGTTCCTCGTATGTTACGGGATTGTACATCCCGCAATATTGAGGTAGGAACCAGCTATGAAAGTCACTCTCACTCGTCCCAAACTTATTCTTATATTTGATAGACGACAATACTCGGGCAGAAATATCCCGCACCCCTCTTTCTCGCTCCCATCGGAGTCCAAGGAATCCTTCACGGAGATGCCGAGCTAGCTTCGGCACGAGCAGCGGGAAAGCTCGGTGTACCATATATCATGAGTACAGCGTCCAGCAGATCAATCGAAGAAGTCGCTTTGGCGAACGGGGAAGGAAACCCCCGATGGTACCAGCTCTACTGGCCTATAACGCACGAAGTAACCATCTCCTTGCTCCAACGCGCTAAAGCAGCTGGTTTTACTGCGTTGGTGGTTACTCTCGATACGATGAACCTCGGATGGAGACCTCACGATCTCGACACTGCATACCTACCATTCGCACATGCTGTAGGTTGTGCGGTAGGTCTGTCGGATCCGGTTTTTATGCAGAGGATGGGCAGGGAAGTTTGGCCGATTGAGAAACACACGGAGTTCCCGTATGAACCGGGGAAGTTGGAGAAGGAGGTGGAGGCGGGGAATGAGGAAGTCCGTGTGAGGAAAGTGCTCGGAGGTGCTTGGTTGGCGGAAACGAATTCTGGTAAGTATAGGACTTGGGAGGATCTGAAGCTTTTGAGAGAAGCGTGGGATGGACCTATTTTGTTGAAGGGTATTCAGAGTGTTGAGGTATGTGTTTGGTATTGAAGATTAGAATGCTGTTGCTAACACAGGCTGAAGGACGCAGAGACGGCTATTGACTTGGTAGAAGGCATTATTGTCTCCAACCATGGTGGGCCTATTATCCATTGGCTATAACTGATCTCCACTCATAGCATTATAGGTGGTCGCCAGGTAGACGGAGGCATTGCTTCGCTAGCAGCTCTGGACAAAATTTGTGCTTCGGAGAAAGTGAAAGCGGCCCAAGCAAACAGGAAACTCACCATTCTTTTCGATTCGGGTATTCGAACGGGTAGCGATATTATCAAGGCTCTTTCGCTCGGTGCTCAAGGAGTCCTTTGTAAGCCGTCCCTGACAGTTTCAAGAGAGAGTGCCGATATTAATGCCATTTTTTTACTTGCGTCTAGTGGGTCGCCCGTTCATGTATGGTCTCTGCCTCGCAGGCGAAGATGGCGTCGCAGAGCAGATCAAGTCAATTCTATCGGATTTCGAGATTACATTGGGATTATCTGGGTACAAGAATATAAAAGAGATTCAAGGGAATAGGAGCGCTGTCACTCGTGGGCACGGTCCGTCCACTTTGTAGACAGATATTTTGTCTGAGTATGAGATATATGAATTGTTATAGAATGAATGGGGCAAGTAAGAATAGACGCGTATGAGTATCTCACAGACGTGGCGCCGCGACGGCGGGGTCCACACTTTCACGTCTCCGTCGATCATCTCAGCGCGCCTTTTGTGCTTAACCACTACCACCTTCACCGACAACATCAAACTGACGCTTTCGCCAGCGTCTCATCGGGGAAGGTCGTGATGTATGGCAGTAGCAGCAGGCTGTTACTTCTTCCTGCTGGGCTCATAGCACTGTTATTATCTTCCCCAGTCCTAACCGCCGAATCTCAACCTCAGCCTACGAGTCCAGTTGACCCATTTTATCATATCGCGAAAAGCGTGAAGAGGGAAACGGAGCTACCGGTATGCTGTTTGAGGCCCGTGCAGACGGATGATCCGTTACCTGCGGTTGAGGAGGAGATCTTGCCGTTTGAGGAGTGGAAGAGTAGACAGGAACATTTACGACAGCAACAGCAAGGGAAGAAGGATGGGGATGCGTCGACAAAGGCGAAGACAGACTCGCGATCTAGTTCTTCAGAAACGCAAAGAGAACATAAACATGGAACATCCTCTGTAGCTACAGATGGTCAACCTCCTCCACTCGAACCTCCCGCTTCTGCCCCACCACATTTCCGGGTTCCACTAACTGACCGATTCAACTACGCCTCCCTCGACTGTTCCGCCCGCGTTCATAACGCCCACCGCTCCGCACGTTCCCCTTCCAACCTTCTCTCATCCAAAAAGGACAAATACATGCTCAGCCCTTGCACCACACCGGATGGCGAAGGCAAATTCGTCGTAGTGGAGTTGTGTGACGATATTAGGATTGATACGGTCCAGTTGGCAAATTTTGAGTTTTTTAGTGGGGTGTTTAAGGAGTTTAGTGTCAGCGTTGCGAGGACATCTCCGACGGATCCTGATGGGTGGACGCCGGCTGGGACGTATCGGGCAAAGAATATCCGTGGTATTCAGGTACGCCTTCGCAATGATTTATGTAGCGTCAATACCATACTGACTTGACTTGTGGTATAGTCCTTTCACCCCCCGACATCTCTACGTGACTTCTACCGGTTCATTCGAATCGACTTTCATTCTCATTATGGGAATGAGTACTATTGTCCTGTCTCCCTATTACGTGTCTATGGGCTCACGCATCTCGAGCAATGGAAGTGGGATGTATGGGAGGCAGAGTACGAGGCAAAAAATGAAGCTGCTGTTCGCTCAATATCTTCTACATCTGCTGGTACTCCTCCAGATAGCGCCCAGGCGGTCCGGAATAGCCAGGAGAATGAGGAAGTTCGTTCTGCTGAAGAGCCTCACTCAAAAGGTGATGATCGCGCCTCTGAGGTGTCTGGGGCCGTCGCTTCGTCGTCAAAGGTTGTAGATTCTATATCAACGGGAGCAACTGCTGCAGATACTTCCTCTGAGGCCATCTCTTCTAGTCCGGATTCCGCGGACGGCTCCCATAAGTTACCACCTTACGAGACTACACAGGCTTCTTCTGTTTCTCCGGTTGTTGACAATACTGTTTCTGTTGAAACACTCGCGTCCTCCTCCCTTGGTGCACCCATTCAGGCCCTGCCTTCCACTTCTTCTGCTTCCGATCCTCTGGCACAAAATGGTTCATCCATAGCCCAACAGAATTATACCTCAAGCTCCTCCCTGGCTGAATCCGCCAGGCGGGCTGAGAGAACTACAACTCCCGTGTCTTCAACGCCTATGCCTACAATCGTAGCACATGAGTCAAGAGCTATCCCGGCTGTAGCTTCTACTGGTGAATCTATTTATCGGACGATAATGACACGTCTCAGTGCCCTGGAGGCAAATTCAACGTTATACCTGCGATACATTGAGGAGCAGACCCGGAGTCTGCGAGATGCCTTGACGAGACTTGAAGAAGACATTGGTCGTTTGGAGGGGTTGGTATGTCTTCGCGCTGTCATACGAGGCGTTATCTGACAGCACAATACAGAGCAGAGCTACCACACAGTCATTCCAGAAGATTATCAACGAAATGGACAGACAACGACGGCGTCTCGAACGCGAACATGGCGAATTGCAGACAAGAGTGGATTACCTCACGGACGAGGTGGTCCTGGAGAAGCAACTCGGGATCGCGCAGTTATGCTTGCTTCTTGTAGTATTGGTCTTCATGGCGCTCACACGCGGGTCCCGTGGCGAGCCGTTTATTTCGGAAGTGCCAAGTGGGCGACGGAGGGATGCCTTGCGAGAGTGGGGGCGTCGTCAGTTGAGCACCTTTAGTAGCGGAGAGTGGGCATCATCAAAATTGAGGGCTGAGAGTCCAAGACGTGAGGTAGAGAGTTTCGTTAAGAGTCCGATTCCCATTAGAAAAGCTGGTAAGCTAACCTATGCTATTTCCCGCAACTTCAATTCTCTAATCATGTGATAAGACAAAGTAAAGATCCCAATACAAGAGACTCGAAGCGATGGGGACCAGACACCCCGAGATTCGTCAGGTAGTCTGGCTATGCCGCTATCATCAAAAAAGACAGTGGCAGAAATACGAGTCCCTCATCCTCGTCACTTTGCCTCACATAGACCACGGACGCCAACATCAGCGGGGTTCGCCATCTACCCCCCATCGGTCCGATCTGCAGGACTTCTCAGTGTGTCTAGTTCGAGTCACGGAGCGGGGTCTGGAGGAAGGACGAGACCACGGATGAGGCGAGCTAGTTCGCACGGTACTCCCGTACCCATGCCCATGACGTATTCGCAGTCTGCAAGGGAAGGAGTCTCGCCTCTTCCTGGCAGTACTGGTACACATGGTCCGGTTTCTGTGAAGAAGTGGGCCAAAACTGCACATCTGCACGAGATTAGGAAGAAGAGCCCGAAGCTCGGTGGTGGTAATGATGGCTGTGGGAACGAAAATTTAAGGAGTGGCGTCGGAAGTGGTGGGGGTCGGCGTAAAGATCAAAGAAGCAACCAGGAGAATGTGAACGGGAGACGAGAAGATGAAGAATTAAAACGATTTTCGTCGGACGTTCCTTCGGACTCTGATGATCGCGATCGAGGGAGCGGTCTCTGCGTGCCACTTTCTGTTTCTCGCTTGCAGAATCGAACGCGACGACAAGCACAGACATGTCTGCCCGCTGACAATCCGCAGAGAGGAGATGTTGATGTGGAGTCGGAGAATTGGGTAGACACTGATATGGACGGCTCCGACATTGATGCGGAGTGGTAGATATCGGTGCATAGGATTATAAAAAGGGTGGTTTACATTATGTATGTTGTGTCGTTTCTATCTACCCTTTGCACACCTTCTCCTTCATCAGTCCTTCACCCTTGGAGGTCCCCAGCGTTCCCCCATTTTTTCTACATATCATCATTTCGCAGAATCATCTTGCATATTTCGTATATAGATCGCACCTGCAAAATGTACATACATCACAGCAGACTTCATCTCACAATGCCACTTATTACCTGCCTTTAGACTCAGCATGTATGCAACGAATGAGTAATGAGGAAGAACGAACACGTGACTGTGACGCGTGTTCGAGGTTCGAAAGTCAACCGTGACATTAACACCTCTCACCCTTTCGACGCGTCTTCCTCCTCTCCTCCTACGTCTTTCCTTGTCACGCTTATACTTGAAAGAAGGCATAGACCAGGCAGGCGCAAAGATGGCGACGACAACAGCAGTAGCGAAGACGACGAATGTGGCAACACTGGCGCAGAAGTTCTCCCAGATGGAACTTGCTGCAAGGGAGAAACAGCAACAACAGCTGAAGAATAAGACTTTGCATAAGAATACGTCGAGTGACTTGAAACTTCCATCGAAGTTTGCGCCGAATAGGGATGCGAATGCGACTACAATTGGTGGTGGTGGGATGAGCGCTGCTGTGAAAGCTGCGACGGCCGGGGTAGCGGGAAGCAGTACAACGGGCTCGAGCGCGATAACACTGCCTGGGCATAAGCGCGTTAACTCGACGACGTCGAAGCCTGCGGTACCCGGACTGACACGGTCGAATACCACTTCCACCACAACGTCAACCACGACGAACACAGTAGCATCTAATGGTGCACAACGTAACCGGACAACTTCCAATGCATCGACGAAGACGACTGCAACTGTAGCGATGACAGCGAAAACAGCGAACTCGTCGAGAGCGCCGACACCAGCTGACCCGATGAAGATTGATATTGGGCAATATGATGGAGGATTTGAAATTGAGAACGAGAAGCGTGGCTCGACTGTGACTGGTGAGGCTGCTGAGATACTTGCGTTGGATTCTAGCTTCCACCTGTAAGGTTCCTTGCCTGCCTGACTTCATCTTATACTGATTTCGGCCTCTCATTTGTGTGCAGAGAACGCCCGACGCGCGATTGGAACCTCGCGTCATTCGACATCGGCCGACCGCTCGGCAAGGGCAAGTTCGGGCGTGTCTACATGGTTCGAACCAAGTGCGAACCTCTATACATCCTCGCTCTGAAGTGTCTCTACAAATCCGAAATCGTCGAGTCCAAGGTCGAAAAGCAGATCCGACGAGAAATTGAAATTCAACAGAACCTTCGCCATCCCAACATATTACGACTCTATGGCTATTTCCACGACCAAAAGCGGATTTTTTTGATGCTTGAGTTTGCGGGGAAGGGAGAGCTGTACAAGCAGTTGAATAAGTGTGGATCGTTTTCAGAAAAGAGGAGTTCGAGGTATATTGATCAGATGGCGGATGCGCTTTCGTATCTCCACTCGAAACATGTTATTCATCGGGACATTAAACCGGAAAACCTGCTACTGGGTATCAACGGAGAATTGAAAATTGGCGATTTTGGGTGGAGTGTCCATGCTCCGGGTAATAGGTACGGAATACCATCCCATCACCTTTCACATCTTCCGCGAATCTCTGACTTACGAATTCTAGACGAAAGACATTGTGTGGTACACTCGACTACCTGCCACCCGAAATGGTTCTTGGGAAAGAACATAGCGAGAAAGTGGACTACTGGGCTCTGGGAGTGCTTACGTATGAATTCCTCTGCGGAGCACCGCCGTTTGAAGAGCTTAGTGGTCACTCTGGTTCGTGTACAGCGCCTTTCTTCAGATGCGACTGAGGGAAGTGATACTGATGCAATCTACTGGCAGCTACATATAAGAGGATTGCGAAAGTCGACTTGAAGATTCCGGATAAGGTGTCTGTAGCGGCGAGGGATCTAATCACGAAGGTTAGTAATTCCTTTTCCCCCCCTTCGCACTCTAGTCGAACCGACGTCATCCTTCTTTGTATCTACGGATAATAGCTGCTTCAATTCGACCCAGAGAAACGTCTCCCGTTATCTGAAGTGCTCAAACATCCCTGGATTACGATGTATCGCAAGCGGGACAAGTCGTCTGCGGTCAATCGGTGAATCGCTGACAACGCTCGTTAGGTTACGGAGAGTAGTCCTTGTATATTCATTTGCAGTATTGTACAATTGGATGTGCTTTATGGTCATCAATAAAGTAAAAGGTAGTGTTTGATGGGGCATCCCTCCTATCAATGATATATTTTTCAACAAATTAATAAAGGTCGGATATGGTGTAACGGCTAACATTGCCGCCTCTCACGCGGCAGCTCGGGGTTCGATTCCCCGTATCCGAACGAGCTGCATTTCGTTATTTTGCTTTTTTTCTTCTTTCTTTGAGGCGATAATGAAACCGTGCTTTTCATTTTCATTTTTTTTTTAAAAAAAAAAGATATATTACACGCGTCAGTGACCAGTCGCAAGTGCACGGCAGCTAACTGTACAGGTCAACTATAAGGTACGGGGTCTCTGCTGGAAGGTAGTGTAGGAACAACAATGGGGAAGTGGTAGATGTATGGTATCCCGCCAAGGTGGCTTGGGCACGTACCCGGGAAAGTGGACGCACTATGAACGCAATAAGAAGAAGAAACCGTGCTTTAGGAGGAAAGCAACTGTCGTTTATCACTGCATCCTGCTTGGCAAAGGATTGCACTTGCTTGAAGGGGTCAAAAAGCTCGTCGTTACACTGCCCGACTTCGATCTATAAGAACCTCAAATGAGGTAGACTCCTTGTTTCCAAGCGGACCAGGAGCGCTGGTATTTGAAATTCTAACAATAATACGGCAATAGGAGTAGCGGTATATAGGGTAGGGAGCAAGGCACAAAGAAAAAAGAAAGCATATTAAAGTATAAGAACAGAACATTATCGATTCATGATGACTCGAAAATCCATAGTGAAGCCTTGGGTGCGGAGTTGGTCATACACCTTGCACCCATCAACGCTGAACAGATCGACGGAGAGATGGTTCATGATAGAACCTAAGTGGCAATAATTAGCGATGAATATGGAAAGTGAACGGAGGAACAAAATGTTCGGGGGACTTACTGCTAATAATACGATACAAATGACGATGACGATGATGATCATTAAGCAAGCGGCTCTTCGACCTGCTTTACGTTGGTAGTCGGATGCGGTGTGAAGTTCTTCTGCTGCGCCTGTAGTGTCGACGGCGATAGATGAGATGTTTGATTCGATATTGTCTGTTTGGTTTATTGGTTATATTCGGGACGCATGACCACGCGAGGGTTATTCTAAATCAGTATGGATAAGGAAGTAAGTTGGGGTTAACAGAACGTACCGAGCATCCCTCCCTGTTCATTAACTAGCGTACCCAAGTCCCTGAAGATTTCTGAAAGTTCGTGTATACCCGTCTCGATCTCCCGTATCTCTTCTTCGCGTTCTTGGATTAGGGATTCCTGGTGTGCGAGTTCGTAAGGGGATAATTGTCTATGCACAAGCACGTCTGTACGATTCTATACGGAGTTGTAGAGGATATGATGCGTACTGCTGCAGTAGCTGAACTTGTCGCTGTTCAGGGGATGCCTCTATTTGTCCTTCCGACCTAAGATTAATTCCCGAGGTCAGTCAAGTCAATCTTCAAACTCACATGCAGAACCAGTCAACAGACAGTAGACTACTTACGTCCCGGCTTCACGCCCGTGTTCTTCATCCACAGCAATTCTAACACTCTCCACAACTGTTCGTTGTCGCTCCGCGCTGACTTGTTGTGCTCGTTGGAACGCGACCAAGGAGAGCTGGAAATCATGCGAGGTCTTCTGGAGGGCTGTCTTTTGTTTCGGCTATCAGGTCAGGAATTTGGAATGGCGAGTATAAGCCTCGAGTTGTCCAATTGGGAAGAGTGAGAGTGAGATTCACCAAGGTACTTTGCAGCGCAGCCAACTTCTTCAGGTCCTCCGACCCTCGCTTGGCCATATCTCTCGTCGTCTCAGTTAAGTTATGCCTTTACACGATTACAACCACAATTATCAGCAACCATCCGTTTTATCATCACAAAAATATGACAATTTAGCCAAGCAACTCACAAAGCAGACCTGACACTCCCTGTATCTCTGCTCGTTCCCAGCTGGTCCACAAGCTTCAAAATCCCCTGAACGTTCGCATTGATCTTGAAAACCTGCAACGATAACGAGCTTTGTAGGCTCATGAACGCTGCTTCTTCCCTAGACTGAGGGACGTTGGTGGAGGAGGCAGCGAGGGGAGAGGGAGAGTGAGGGGGTTGGGCGAGACCGGTTTCGATGTCCTGGAAACTCATTCTGTCCGGTGGCGCTTCGTATGGCGTCTATGGCTGGTCTTGGGGAGACAGTGAAGACGAAGATGAATGTTCAAGCGAGATGGAGGTGAGAGCTAAGAAACGCAGAACGTGCAACAACAACAATGGTCGGCAGTGTCGGTAGCAGTACGGGCTTGATGCACTCACGTCACGACAGCGTTTGAGTACTTTTTGCTATATTAGGCAATTCGCTTATTAATCCCCTTCATTGATTCATTTCAATCAAAACATGTATAACATCTCTATGTGTATGTGAAAGATGTGGATGAATGGGAGAATAACCTAAATTATTACCCAAGGCTGTTGATGCGTCGACGAAAAAAGCAACACTCATGTGTCCTCACTTCGGGATAGAAACACCAAACTCTAGTCCATACGAAGCTTTCAACAACTCTGCAGCTCGTCTTCGCAATCCAAACTGGTCGTTATAGGGTATATATTCGTCCGGGAGATCTTTCAATAATAATAGGTATTCTTTAATGTTGATAACCTATAGCAATGATTCAATCAGCAAATTTCCTTCGCACAGGCAGAAGGAAGGAAGACAAGAAGATGTAATAGCATGAAGAAATGAAGAAAGAGGCTCACGAGATTCTGAACAATACGTTTTTCTTCACTACCACCTTGCCCTCCTAATCCATGTACCAACTCCTCAATAGACAACATCGTCTGATCAACGTACACAAGATCTTCAGGTGAGACGGGCTTTTTGCCCGAAACGACCTTCCGAAGCACCCCGGTCCATTCAGTGGTGTTATGCCATCGGATTTGATGTACTGGCCGATTGCCCAGAGCTGGAATCGGGACACTTGACAACGACGACGACGTTGGAATTTGGAAGGAATTTGTGCATGAGTCAGTCTGAAGCGATTTGTTGCTGTTGTTGTTGCTAATCGAGCCATTAATTGTCGTGGCAGTTGAAGAAGTAGCGTTAAAGGCATGGAGATTACGACTTGAGGATAAGACCTTCGAATTCGAGTTCAAAGTCAAATTCAACGATGATTCTGGGGCTGTACCGATCTCCGCCTCTCCTCCAAAAGGCGTAGGCGCAGTCGAGGAGAACGTGAAGCGTCCAGTAGCTATCTCCGCATCGCTCCCACTCGCTTCCTGTGTACTAGGTGCCGTGGCGTGCAACGACGCAGGACTGACCGCAGATCCGGTTTCGAGTCTAACCTCATTCGCAAAACCGGGACGAACGACATTGCGCGAGTTGATAGTTGCAATTGGAACCCCTTCCGGCGTTTGCGTCGGCGATTTATGGACAAACGGAGTCGCGCCAGCTAATTTTTTCTTAGACCCGTCGTCCTTGTTACCATCATCGCCATTAACGCTGGCACTAACGATAATTGGTGCACTACTAACATGCTCCATGCTGTCCAATGCATCGCCTGGATCTGAAGTTGCGATCGAAGTTGCAGGAAAGGTGACTGTAACTTCGTCTGGAGGCGTGACAGGGGCAGGAGGATCCGCCGACGATGCATCCGAGAGGTCGTGCTCCTTTTCCCGTGTAGCTGTAGTGCGTGTGGCATTGGTTACACTCACTTCCGTGCGTTCCTCCTCCGAACTTGTTTCTTCGCTGGATGACTCGATAATGGTGGAGGCCTTAATAGCCTAACAGCAGAGAAAAGAAGAGCAATGCTTAGAACGTAGCTCCATCTCACTTCAAGAATGAATATCCTACCTGGAGCCGATTCTTTATCCTTCCGGTTGCCCCCATTCCTGAAGATGTCTGTCCAATCACACCCGACACTCTCGGAGGCTTCCTTCCATGGCCCCTCCATATATCCCCAACGCCGTACGTGCTTTCCAAAACTCTCACATACCTCTCCGCGCGCGTCTCGCTTCTCACGCCATGTACACCTCTCACCCTCATCACCTTCTCCGGTACTCGACAGAGGTCCTCCCATCCTAGAGGTGCAGTATACTGTCCAGCAGATGGCCGAGCATGATCTTCATCGCTTTGTTGAATACCATGCAAGAGGATAGGCCGTTCGCGAGCAAAGTACAAGGGCGGAGAGGGCGAGGAAGTCTCATCGGTAAGAGAGGGGGGAGGCTGTACATACGCGTGATACACTGAACGACTGGGATCTGCTTCTGGTTCTGAATCCGATTCATCAAGCTGTGCGCGTATTTCTTCGTCTTCATCGGAGTCAGCTTCGACACGTTCTATTCTTCGTTCTTCTGCATTGGAACGGGATCTGAATCCAGACTCTTTCGGTGCGTTCGGAGCGCGCGAAGGTGAAGACCAGCGAGGAGAACGAGGAGCGCCGGAAGTAGTGGTAGTATGAGAAGCGGAATGGACACGTAATTGTACTTTCGAATCAATATCAGCGCCTTCTTTCTTCTGCTTTCGAGCCGCCTGGACCACGTCCTCGACCTGAGTTTTCAATAAAACTCTAGGTGAATAGGACGAAATTGGAAGATCATCGTCATCTGTTTCTGATCCTGTCTGCGATGGGTCCCGAGCTGGCGAGATCGTTAAAAGTCGAGAAGACGAAAATAGAGGAACCGAGTGAGTACCATTCGGAGTCGATCTTCTACGACCTCGTTCATCCACTAACGCCATCGGACTTTCCAATGATGAATCCAAGGCAGGACGATCATCCAATTCCTCGTCCACTTTCGCAACCGCTCCTGGAGCCAACAATAACTCATCCGGCGAACTCTCACGTGTCTGCCTCGATGGCGAACGCTTTCGCTTGCGTCTGCGAGGTGCAGCGGAATCCAGTGCGGAGCGCAATGCCGAAGCCCTCTCCATCCTTTTCGACTTTTCAATCTCCTCCTTCCGTTTATCCCCAGACGGCTTTGCGACCGGATTCGTGGATACCGCGTCGGTTCGGGTACTACCACTGGCGTGCGCACCGTTATGTTCGAACTGTTGACCAAGCGCGGCGGCAAGGGAGGACGGCTTTACACCTGGCACTCCTTTCCTCCTAACTGTTGGTATCTGCACCCCACCAAAGCGTCTTGATTTAGGATCATTCTGCTTTTGGTCGTGATCAGGATCGTCCCGTTCTTTCAAAAGAAAACTGGTATGATTGAGGGTACGGGGGTGATCGCGATCACCACGATCCCGGTGGCGAGATACGTCTTTACGTGTCGGGATGAGGATGTATGGTTGGAGTCTACGCTTCTTCGAGGCGTGAGAATGAGATAAGCGCTCCAACTGCGGCGATGTTCGGGAGCTAGAATAGATGGGGACAATGAAGAAGTGGCATCAAACGGAAGCATCAAAAAATGATGAGAGCATCAAGAGACAACAAGATAAGACAAACCTCCTTGAGACACTGCTGAGACTTCCAGTTGTGATATCCCTGCTCCCTATAACCTTCTGAGAGGCAGATTCGGCACGAGATTGAGAGGCTTTCCGGATAACAGGCAGGTTTTCCTTAACATTCTTCTGTAAGGAGTATGAAGAAGGGTGTGGCTGACGAGCCTTTATCACCTGTACATCCTCTTTATACAGAAGCTGATTCTGAGGCCTTGGAGAGAGCTGCCTTTTGGCAGATGCCGTCCTGCCCTTGTTGACAGTTATAGCCATTAAAGAAAGGTGGTTTAGGATGCTATTGGAGAAAGGCCTGTAGTATGCTCTGCCCATACTGTCAATCAGCTGTTCTTATTAGATTCTCAAAAATGAAGAGATCATACCTAATTTTTTCTAATATGAAGAGCCCAATTTCTGCTTGCTAGAGGGCAGTGTCAACTATAGTAGCCAAAGAAATGTGCAGTTGTTAGATGGATGAGAGAGAAGTAAGAAAGAGGTATCTTTTTCTCATCTCATGGTCTTGGCAGCACCATTCAAACTCCGCAAAGCATACGTAACATAACCAGGTCACGTGTTGCGGTCTGTGCGGTACTGTACCACACCACAAGTCGTAATTGGGAGTCCGAGACCGAGACGAATTTCTTCTCTCTCTTTCCTATCTTCAGTATTTGAGGACAGCACGGTAAATCATACAGATATATAGCTACAGAGCACGATAGCATACCGAATACTGACGACAGACCAAATTTCCCCCTCTGAAAAAAATAAGGAACGAGGACAGGAATTAAACCTCATGGAGGACCTGAATACGGGACTATGTGGCATCCAATAAGCCCTCGTCCACCCCACTTGTGGGGAACGAGAGTCAACGTAAGCTGTTCCGATGCACGGAGGATCTTCAATTGAAGAGGACGCTGTATTGCAGCCTATCTCAGAGTGATTCAGTGATAGGACGAGAGAAATCACGTACGCCCTCATGTGAAGATGCTAATGTTGCAAGGGGTGCGAGTCGCGACGGTGCTGTTGCAGGGACGGACGCGGACAGTCCTGAGAGAGTTAAAGAGCCAAAGGCGAGGATAAGATCTTCGCGCTGCAAGCCCTGTCCGTGACATTCGTGAGTTTGAGTGGATATATGCGGGGTGAATGGTTACTTACAGCATCGGCCGCTGGACTACCAGGTGCAACACCATCCACTCGGGCGAAAGGCGTCAATTGCGCATCATTCCCATCCCGATCGGTAGCATCACCTTCACTCCTGTCCTCTCGAGAAGTAGACGAGGTCGCGTTTGCCTCATGAACCTTCTCAAGGCCAACTTTGACTTGTTCCAGGACAGCATTCAAGTCATTTCTTAGCGCAATGATGCGCACCCGAGCTGTGCGTACAGCAACGATATCCAAATCTGCGCGAGGAAAGCCAGCACGATCGACAAGTGGAGTGGACATGTCGGCATTTTGTGAGCGGAGGGTTGTGAGATGTTCTTGGAGTTCTGCTTCAATTTCTGATTTGCGAGCAATGAATGATTGGACTTGTGAGAGTGCTTCATTGTAAGATAGAGCGGGCGGAGGAGGTAGCGTGTAGCCCATTGCAGGAGGGAGATGGATGACGGAAGAACCACAAACAAATCGGGGATATGAGTACGGGCGGCTGTTCCGGATGACATAAACTGATCGGGATTATATAATCCGGGAGTGGATCACTGTTGTTATGGAGGGAGAAGGCCGAGAACGCCTTTGGATGGATACCCGAAGGGTTGCGATTCGGCGGGGATATTATATAATTTTGTTTATAGCCGTCGACGTCGGATCTCGGGATCGGAGACGGGCAAGACACGAAGCACGCTAACCCCGCATGTAACTCATGTTCTAGCCTTTCCCTTCCGTACACCGGTCCCGCTCAACCGCTCTTTCTTTCCCTCCCTCCCTCACCTATTCCTCCATCCATCTCGATATCTCTTCTCCCTCCACCCATCATCCCCCTCCTCCTCTTCCCCACCTTCATACCAACTTCCCTTCTACATTCAATCTTGTCTATGTCTGATCCATCTCCGGCGCACCCAGCCGGTCCAGGCGCTTCAGCCGCCCACCCTCATGCCCTCCCAACACCAATCCCTCGCGCCTATACAATCATGGCAGCCGGCGCCGCAAAGGGCAAGACGGGCCTCTTGAGACTCTTTCTTGACACAGCAGAGTTGGCGCCGAAATCATCGGCGGCTTCTTCCAGTTCCGCCGGGTTTTCGCGCGCTTCTGCTTCCGTACCCTCGGGATGGGATACGGGGGGTGAAGCGGGTCAGCCTTACCCCGCGCCCACCCCGGAGAACATCGCGCGATTCATTCATGGCGCGGCAGGTCGCACTACTCACATGCGGACGTGCTCCGTCGAGGTTCTTCCTCCGACCGAGGGAGAACGACCCTCGGCCAATGGTGGACGGATCCACGTGCAAGTGGCAAACCAAAGTTCGAGTCAAGACAACCAAAGTGTATTGGTCAATCTGGTTGATACCCCCAGCCTCGACACAAGTGATCCCACAGCGCTGGAGCGTTCCCTTGCGGAGGTACTCGCTTTCATTGAGGGCCGCTTTGCGGAGAGTATTGATGATGTGTGTCCTTTCTTTTCTTGTCTCCGCTTGTTTTTCCGCGTCCGTCCGCTAACAAGACCGCGGTATTTGTGTTTCGTATGTATAGGAGCAGAAAGCCCGAACAGGAGACCACCACGTTCATTTGTATGTTGCCTTCCTTGTCTTGGTCCGATCTCTTCTATTCTAACTTGGGGAAACAACACGTTTTTATCAAACGCGACTCCAGGTGTCTATACCTCCTTGACCCAGATACGATTGTCCCCCTTCCCGTATCCCCTCCTCCGTCACCAATTATCGTGCCCACTGTCTCGCCCTCACCTCCGTCAGCCCCAGCCTCGGCAAATACACCGGCACACCAAACGGCTCTACCCCAATCACAATCGCACCCGGACCATGCACAGCTTTCCCACCTCACTCTTCCCCCTCCGCCTTCCGCCGCGCTTTCGCATCCTCACTCCCATTCGCGCTCGGCATCTTTAACGGCAAGTTCAGTTACGGCTGCAAAGGATCCCCTGCTTCCATCCCCTTCGACCGTGGGTTCTGGAAGTGAAGCTGGAACACGCGGAGGAGCGGAGGCGAATAGGAATAATAATGCTGGCGACGCCCCTAGTATATCAAGCACGCCTCCGGCTCTTTCTGCTACTGCCGGTTCCCACACGCGCTTGGACATGATAGAGAGCGGATCCCTATCCACATCCGTATCAAAGGCCACTCTCGGAGGCATTCTTTCTCCGTCTACCACCCACGCCCATCAGACACAGTACCGAGGCGAGGGAGCACATTCCGTGGCGTTGCCCTTGGCTTCGCTCTCGGTTAGCAACGCGGACGGGGATATGGATGCGAATCCGGGTCTCTCCAATCAAGTGCTGAGCGCTCATTCACCAACTAATTGGGCAAAGGGAACTAGTTTGGGAGCGGAAAACAGAGGGAACGGTAACAACGCGGGCGTTGGCGTAGCATCTAGCGCGTTGACAGCTGAATGCGCTGCTACTACTTCCGCCGGCAGTGGCTCTTCAGCGTCGTCTTCTCATGCCTCTGGATCTCGGCCAATCCCCTCCCCCAATCGTGCTGCTTCACGACCGCGAATCCGAGTCCATCCCCGTCCGCGTCCTCCACTGAATCCACCACACCTACCAGAGCTCGAGGTCGCGGCAATCAAAGCGTTATCAGCGCGCACAAATGTACTTCCAGTGCTTGCACGCGCAGACACAATTGGTGCTGCGCGACTCGCGGCCATTAAAAAGGCTGTCCGAGCCGATTTGGCTGCCGCGGGTATCGGGTTTGGGATTTTCGATGCCGGACCAGGCTTGGGTGAAGATTTGTGCTCAGTCGGTTGCGAGGATGACGACGATGACACAGGGCACGAAGGGGAGAGAGAAGTTAATATGGAAGTTGATTCCACTCCCTTCCCCCCTGTGGGTTCTTCTATTAAATCGAGGAAGACGAAATTGAGAAAGCTCCCCGCAATACGTATCCCCCGTCTGCCGCATGCAATCCTCACCCCGGACATCTTTTCGCATAGTGAGGGCGTTGATCTTGATATTTACCATCTTGACGCGGACGAGGATGCGGAAAGTCTAGTTACAGAGAGCTTTGAGGAGCTAGTGAAGCGGTATACGCCTCTCTCCCCTTTGACCCCAGTGGCGACTTCGAAGAGTCTTGCACCGACTCCTTTGTGCCCAGTTTCAAGGCCATCTTCTGTTCTGGCTTCTGCCTCTGAGAAGATGGAAGTGGACCGTGCTTCTGAACCACGGCAAATGGAGACGAACCGTACCGAAGGTGACGCTGAATCGACACAGGACAAGGCAAAGACACCAAATCATGACTTCATGGATACTCCGGCTAGTAGAGTTGAGGGAGCAGATGCAATAGAGAACGACAATGCCCTGAAGTATTCTGAGGCCGTAAACAAAACCAGAGAGAAATCCATCTCGCCAAAACCTGCACGTTCAAACCCGACGGACTCCTCTGAGACAGAGAACCTGCAATTACCTTCATCTCACGGCTCCTCGAAGGATAATATGTCTTTCGAGCACAGTCAACCTGTTCCTTACCAGCATTCTGAGCAAGTATCTAGTAAGAGGAAAACCGGTTTGATAAAGGGGCGGTATGTGAGACGCTACAAATGGGGCGTCGTGGATGCGCTCGATCCAGTGCATTGCGATTTTGTTGCACTGAGACAGGCCGTCTTTCATCATATGCAAGTACGTTCTTTTCCTCGATTTCGGACTTAATTTCGGGTTTTATCCGAGCTGCTTTGATTTTTCTCTTATCTCATTTAATTCTTCTGCTTTTCGTTTGCTCAATATATGCACTGCTATGGAGATTACTGACATACATCACCGCAAATCATTCGTGATTGCTATTCGTCCAGCCTCTTCGCACTTACACGCGCGAGTATTTGTTCGAGAAATTCCGTGTCGAGATCCACCATCAGCGCCAGCACCTCGCAGCTGCTTCGTCGTCGTCGTTGCATGCCTCATATCCGCCTCATGGCGCCGCCTCTTCAACATCAACCTACTCTCCAGCTTCTACTACATTATACGCTTCTGGCGGGTCTCCCGCGGCACGGTCGTCGGCAGCGTACCCCTTTCCCAACGTGAAGGTTTACCATAATCCGCATACATATTCGTCCACCCCTACGCCAGGCTCATTGTCGGGTATTTCTCCGCGTTCTGCAAACTTGCTCTCTCCTGGAGTCGGTGATACTGTAAAGGGGCGCGATCGTTCGCGTTCGGGAGAGCGAGAACGGGAGGCCCATTGGGAGAGAGACCAAGAGCAGAGGGAGCGAGAGAGGGAGAACGACCGGAAGCTTGGACTTATGCCGTCTGCACCTGAACCTTTGCAGCATCCTGTCCGCCAATATCAGCGTCCCCCTTCTGCATCAGCAGGTGCAACATCGCCTGGACTCGTCGCCGTTGCGCCGCCTCTTGGTGGTTCCACTAGTAGATTACCGCCGAGCACAAGGGAAATGGGTCGGGAATTGATCAGTAGGGAACGTGATATTCTGTTGTCAAGGGAAAGGGACGGGGATAGGGAGAGGGGAAGGCGCGCGGCGCTCCCACCTTTGGCACATGTCGCTGCTCAGCACGCCACTGTCCCCCTTCCTCCATTGTCTTCTGTTTCCGCGGGAGCCCCACCCGCTCCCTCTCCGACAACTGCGAATGGAAGAGAGAGAGACTACGTTGCTCGAGAACGTGAACGCGAGAGAGATTACTATGTCCGCAACGAGAGGGGTTACGAACGAGAGCGGGAAAGGGAAAGAGAAAGGGAACGTGGCCGTCAGAGGGATCTACAGCTCGAGAGGGAGTACCACGCAAGACTTGGACGTGGAGCTGAATATGAACCCGAACGTGGTTTCGAGTATGGAGGATACGATAGATCAGCGGCACTCGCACCCCCGCCTCCTTCCGCGTTACCTTCGAGTCGGACGTACAGAGACCATGGTAGGGAGGAGTATGCCGCTCCATACCTCAGTGATGAAGAACGCGAGCGCGAGGAGATGGAGAAATACCGACGAGATAAAGATCGTGATAGGTTCGACCCACCTGCGCTTCTCAGGGATGTAGACAGGGGACGTGAGAGGCTCAGCGCCAGGAGACCTGTTACTGTTCGCGAACGCGATTACGAGAGTGAGAGGATGCTCGACTTACGTGCATTAGGTCCTGGCACTCGTGATCCGATGGGTCAACCACCGCCGAGCGCTAGTACCAGCACTAATACGAGTGGGCCGCCTTCAGCATCACTCCCAGTTCCACCGTCTGCACACCCGAGTTCTCATGTCTCCCCTTCCTCGGCATACCCGCAGACACCCGCATCCGCATACCCACCTCACCATCTCAACTCCCTCGGAAGAGATGTTGGACATGGTCCAATCCCGGGATCGACCTCAACATCTACTTCTGGCTCGATAACAGGAAGCAGGGGGAGTAGCATGCACCATATGCAGCATAGGCATCATGGAGGTGGTCACGTACTTGGGCCCGTTAATCCTGATAACGAGTTTGATCGCGATATGCTGAGGGAGCGTGAGAGGGAACGCGAAAGGGAGAGGGAACGAGAACTGTTGGAAAGGCGGGAGCAGGATCGCGTACGGGAGCGAGAGAGGGAACGAGAAAGGGAACGGGAGCGGGTAACGGGATACGGATTACGGAGTAGCACCGTCACCGGCGGTGCAACTGAGACGAGGCCTATGGGCGTCGATTATGCCGGACGCCCGGTCGTGATCGAGGACGGTAAGTTCGACATGTTCTCTGCTTTTGAATGTTAGTCGAGAATCCCTCGTGATTTGCATGCTGATTCTGACTTTTCTGTTCCGGTCGCTTCGTTATTCCCCTCCCGTATTGGACGTTCTCGGATAATATAGACGTGCACGCGCGTTTGAGGACGAAGAAAATCACGGTTGCGTGCAATTTCTGTCGTTGTGCGTCTGCTCGGTATTTTATGCTATGTTTCGTTCACAAAATGACGTTGTCCTCCCTTTACAGCCCGGAAGCTCAAGTGTGACGGAGGTCGGCCTTCATGCAGTCAATGCATCAAGCGCTCGCACTCCTGCGACTATAAAGCACACATACGTCGGCGTGGTGCCGCGGCATCCTCACGAAATCCGCAGGCTCAAGGGCAGGGACAAGAAGGTGCCACTCACAGTGAAGGCGAGGACGATGCTGCCGGCGAATTGGATGCGGATTATGACCCGGTTTCTGGTACAGACGACGTTGCGCCTGCTTCCGCAACAGCACCTCCCGGCCCCAACGGAATAGGCATAAGCGCGAGACATCAGACTGCCGTCGACCGAAGACCTGGGAGTGGCAGCTCGAATGGACCCATTACGTCGCGAAGGAATTCCAATGTGGATTTAATGATTGCAGAGACTTTGCAATCTCCCAGAAGCGCCGCTCAGGAGCGTGAGCGTGAAAGAGAAAGAGAGTACAGGGAGAGGGAATATGCGGCGAACCGTACTCTGCATTTTCCACAACGCCCTCACCCGCAACCCAACGAAGGTGCATACGCAGGGCAACTGGCTCCACTACCATTCTCTGGTGTCAATGCTTCGCCTGTCTCTGCGAGTGCACCAGTGACGAGTCCTGGCGGTCAGCGTGCATTGACAACTAATATGCAATTGCTGGCCGCGTCAGCGTCGGCCTCTGCGACCGCATCAGATGCAGGGAGCAATCCTCCTAGTGGGGTAATTGCGCTTGGCGGCATGACTCCTGCGGAGCAGGCTGTCGCTGCATCTGCGACGGGGCGAAAACGTGGTGGTCCAAAACTGTCTCGTATTGCATCGAATTATGGACCAAAGGTTGTTGCGTGTAACTTCTGTCGGGGTACGTTCACATTCCTTGTTTCTTCTGTTATTCCCTCAAATTCATGCAAATTCACAACATACACTTGTAGCACGTAAAACAAAATGCGACGGCCAGCATCCAACATGCCAAAGTTGTGCGCGGCGTTCGTTACCGTGTAGTTATGTAAACGATGGCGCTCCCGGGCGTGGAAGGAAGCCTGGACAGACGTGGAAGAATCAGTCTTCCAATGGCAATGGCAATGGCAACGGCACCACAAAACAAGAACAGAAAGCCAAGGAGGCAGCAGCGAAGAAAGAGGAGTTGGTGAAAATGGTTAAAGCGCAATTGAGATACACTCCTCCCGGAACTGCTGCAGGTGCCTCAGGCCCAAGGTCCGGTGACAGTTCGCCGGACGCAGAGGGTGATCAAGACGGTCAGGATGAGCTTGAGGATGATACCACAACCGCTGGTCGTAGCAATTCAATGACAAAACGTGGTTATATGGATGTGGATGAGTTGAGCGAGGATAGCGGAAATGGGAAGAAACGCTTGCGCGTGGAGATGGACGAGGAGCCGAGGAGGGTTGATGTTTCCGCAAGCGCGTAATGATCCAATGGCGCATTCGCAATGTGCCTTTGAGACGAAGGCCAAAATCAGCATTGCACTTCGATACCAGAAAGCAACGAAAACGAACGAAATGAACGAAAATGAGTTGAAACGAAACGAATTAAAGGCAACATTCTCCCTTCCGATCATCATCCTTGAATTGAAAAAGCATTTGATCCCCCTCTTTGTTGCCCGATGCTTGTTCTCCGAACTTTGCCCTGCAGTATATTATGTATTTTAATCTTGCCGTTTGGCATTCTTTGTAGATGCGTTGTTCTGCCTTTCCTCGTGCATACCTAGAACTGTTTCTACTTTGTTTCGTAGTCTTGGTCTGTCTTGTCGTCTACCCTTTGTGTATCGCCGCCTGTTTTCTAGTCTTTTTTCGTCTATCCTCTCCTCTTGTTCTCCGGGACTCTGTTCTTCGTATCCGACGTCACAGGACCTTTTTCAAACTGGATAGTCTGAACTATTTTGACATCCATCTCGTTGGTAGTCAAGCCACATAATGATACAAAGCGTCCTTCGTACGTACATTCTATGATATAGCCTTACAATTGTGCATTTGGACTTACTCTTGGTCTCGTTTTGTCTTTTATTTTTCTTGCGTAGCATATCAAAGTGAAACTGTTGAACAAGAATCTATTCTTGATCGTTGGAGACTTATGAGTGAATGGATGTACTGAACCGAAGTAACTATCATTGACAAGCCGATCGCTCGCCTTCCAACAGCCAGAAGATCACTCTGCTCTGTGTTTTTGTCAGGTCGAGTCACCAATAATCTGTGCTTCGAGTTCTCAGCCTCGAATTCCCACAAGTCGTCTTCTAGTCTGATTTGAATGGTTATCAGATGCGCAGCCCGTGATGTCCGTTCGCGAGCGTTCGGACTCCGGAAGCAAAGGAATCGGAATCGGTTGATTACAAAATCCGCATCCGCATCCGCGCATTCGAGTTCACGACGATGACATACGGCATTCTATCGTAATTGGTGGGGGCAATGAGAATGCCGAAGGGAAGAAGAGCACTAAGTATAGCAATTAAGAAACGCGGGTGCAGTTCGAGGAGAGGAAGAGTGAGAAAAATGTGATGGGCAGGCGAAAGAACTGAAGAAACGCGGAGATGCGGAAACAGGGAAGGGAAGCCACGGTGGGGCAGAGGAGGAGGGAGGATCCTAAGGGAAGAAGCACAAGCACAAGCACAAGCACCAGGAGAGGACGACCGTGATAGGTTGGGTTAGTCTCTCGCCCTAGAATGAGAAGTACAGAATGAATTAGCTACTAGTGGGCGCGTGGTGATGGAGAAGGAAGGAAATGTCATGAGAGTCGTCAAGGCAGCAGGAAGCAGAAGAATCAGAAGAGGGAACAGAATTACAAAGAGGCTAATTCAGACTATGGAAGTTAGAATTGTCTGCCCGTGCCAAGCACCTTGTTTTGTCCTCTCCTCGTTCCTTCTTAGGCCTGAAGTGTTCAAGACTCGTACCCTGCGCTGAGGAAGAGCAAGTCGGGACTATTGATTATATAGGTATGTGAATACAGTAGCCGTTCCGTGTGATCGTTGATGTTAGAACGCGATTGGACGCTTCGGCCCGAGAACATGTGGGTATTCATTGTCAGAGAAGGACGAAGAACGTACCCTGAGATAAATGGCTCGGAGACAGGAAAACCAGTAACGAGGAGAGGACGAAGTGAGCCGAGATAGCCGCAGAATCAGGAGGAGGGCTAGTGCATACATACCAGTCGTGGTGGGAACAAGGGGTGAATTGTCCAGTTGAGTTGAAGATCTGCGAGGCATGTTAATAGCAAGAGTTATCGGAGCTTCCATCCACTACTGGATAGTATAACTAACAAATGCCCAAAGTCGGACACAGCGCCAGAGCCTTCATGTCCGCACCGTAAGGCTGCAATTAAATGCTTGGATGTTCGAATGAATTGATAAAAAATGCGTCCGAACCTGAGTTGAATGCGACTCCGAATAATCCGGAGGGGCGGAGGTCGGAGGAAGATCGGATCTGCTGATCCGGAGAGGTTCGGAGGGAGTAGGCAAATTCAGGTTCGGCTCGGACTCGGGATACAGGTCTCGGTTTGCCGGAGATCGGTTCGGTTTGAAGCTCCTTTCCGGGGATTGTGCCGCTGTATCCCAATTTGGAACTCGGGCCTTGAGGGTACCAAATGGGATGCAGAACCGGCCGGTAACGGGAAGCAGGAATTTAATCTGAAATCTGGATAAATCGTCAATATCTCGTCATAGCCTGATTCGGAGTTGAAGAACTCCGTCGCCGTCGGACGGAACTCAAGAGAGGGATATTTCGAGTGAAGCGCCAGCAAGGCGAAGGTTGAACGGGCTCTTCAAAACCTCACTCCGCTGCTTCTCAGCGGTGTATGAGGCCTGAAGACGGTCTCTTGAAGGGATGAGGGCTAGCAAGGCGGTTGATTTCAATGTCTGGAAGATTTGTTGTCTGGATCTAACATAAGCTAGGTCTGATGGTGCGGAAACGTATGGAAAGGTATACCCATGGTTTCGGTGTCGTAGTCACAGCTGATTCTTGAATAAATGGCTTGGTACGGAATTATCGCGTTAGCGTAGAGAGCAACTTCAAACATCGGACGGCTCAACAAGTATGTAGCCACCCACCTGTTGACTGATTTGCCAACACGGTCCAAGATGCACTAACTGTGACTAAGGATTCTGCTTTGTACGCCATGGTGGAAGGAATATTAATGACGGTGGCTGGCCGACGGAACGGAATGATCGAAGATCCACGGTCACGCGCTTCGTGTACTCGACGCTCCTCCACCCCAACCATCTTGCATTCTTCTCTTCCCTGCGTTCATATACGGGCTCAAGAGATGCTAGCAAGACGCGTATTATCACGTCGTTGCGCACTCAGCTATAGGTTCAGTCTAGAAGGTTCAAGCTCAAGTACACACTACTTCCAAGCTGCCTACAGAAGACGATACTTCAGTGCAGACGTCCTACCCTCACTCGTTTCCCATGCTTCTCCAGAATTCATTGACAAGAAAGAAGGTATGGATGCACTCGTAGAGGAATTGGAGGCCAAACTCGCGCGTGCGAGGTTGGGAGGTGGTGAGAAGGCTGCGGATAGGATGCGTAGGAAAGGCAAGATGTTGCCTCGAGAGCGGTATGTTGTCTTCCTTCGGTCTACACAAGTGATTCAGTAAACTTCTGGTCGTCTGGTTGAAGTCTTGCGGCACTGTTGGATCCAGGATCACCGTTCCTAGAGCTCTCACCGCTTGCTGCGTATGAAGTGTATGGGAACGACGTCGTTCCAGGCGCAGGGATGATCACAGGAATTGGACGTATTTCGGAAAGAGAATGTATGGTCGTCATCAACGATCCAACGGTTAAAGGCGGTTCATACTACCCATTGACAGTGAGTCATGTCCCAGGTCCGCGGTGTTGTACTTGGATGAAGAGGTAAGTAGGTGAGAAAGCATCTCCGAGCTCAAGAAATTGCCAGGGAGAATCGACTACCGTGTGTATATCTCGGTAAATTCGGATATTGTCATCTTGCCTTTGCGAAACGTTCTTGATTGGTTACGTATCTAGTTGAGTCTGGAGGTGCCGCTTTACCACACCAAGCCAATGTAAGCCCGAATGTGCCGATGTTGTTCTCACTCAGATGCCGAGTTCGCTTCTACAGGTATTCCCGGATAAAGAGCACTTTGGAAGGATCTTCTACAACATGGTAATGCGGGTTATATCTTCTCCGTGTTCTGAGCGATACTTTTGGCTCACGGATATCGTTATCCACTCCAGGCCCAGATGTCGGCTCTTCGAATACCTCAAATATCCGTAGTTCACGGAATATCCGTTGCAGGTGCGGAAGCAGTCCATTTTGTTCATTGGTTTATTTATATCTCTATAATAGGCGGAGCATATGTTCCCGCTATGTCTGACCAGACGATCATTGTTCGGAAGCAAGGTCACATTTTTCTTGCCGGACCTCCGTTAGTACGCGCTGCAACAGGCGAGGAAGTAGACGATGAAACGTTAGGTGGTGGAGATATGCACGCTCGTGAGAGCGGCGTCGTGGATTATCTTGTGAGCAACGATGAAGAAGGAATACAACGTGCCAGAGACTGCATCGCAGATCTGGGTCCAGATTTTGATTCCGTGGATTCAATATCGAGCACTTCTGCAGATCCTCCGCTCTATCCTGCATCGGAATTGCATGGCATCGTGGGTACGGATGTTAGAAGAGCTTTCGATATGCGAGATGTGATTGCTCGTATTGTTGATGGTTCACGGTTCCGGGAATTCAAACGCACGTATGGTGAGACTCTCGTCGCGGGCTTTGCATCAATTCACGGATCACGCGTTGGTATACTCGCAAATAATGGGATTTTGTTTTCGCCATCTGCGCTGAAGGCGACGCATTTTATTGAGCTATGCTCACAGCGCGGAATTCCGCTAGTGTTCTTGGTGAACGTTACCGGTGAGTTACTTCCGCTTCACCCTCTTATGACGATTGACTGGATATGGGATCCTCAGGCTATATGGTTGGTTCTAAGGCTGAAAGAGGGGGTATTGCGAAAGATGGTGCGAAGATGGTACGGGCAGTTGCTTGTGCTGACGTGCCAAAATATACGGTTGTAGTTGGTGGTAGCTTTGGTGCTGGGAATTATGGTTAGTCTCAGCTTAGCGTTTGATTCCGTACTTTTTACTGACAGCAATTTGTTTATATAGGAATGTGCGGGAGAGCAGTGCGTTTACTGTTAGTCAAAATACCTACAAGGAAACTCAAAATGTCTTTCTCACAGTACTCACCGAGGTTCCTGTGGATGTGGCCAAATGCTAAAGTATCCGTCATGGGTTCCCAGCAACTTTCACAAGTGATGACCACCGTATCAAAGTACGCTTGCTTTCGCAGACTGTACTCTGATCCTAATTGGTTTTGCTGTACATTTCTACAGAGACCCAAGTCAACACTCGGCGCTCGCTGCTGAGATTGAATCTCAGTCGACAGCTTACTATTCGACTGCACGATTATGGGATGATGGGATTATTCGACCAGCAGATACTCGAGATGTACTAGGGCTTGCCCTCGGACTTGGTCGACGGAATCGGGGAGCTACCAAGGCTGTTGGATCTGAGAGCACAACGTGGGATGGAGAGGGACGAGGCTTCGGGGTGTTCAGGATGTAAAGGTGTATATTTATACCACTAATAATTGATGTAACATAGGTGAAATGAATGAACTTGTTCCTTAGAGACCAATGTGGTTCCTCTTGCTCTTTATATAGCAAGTGCTACCCACGACTATAAGGCTTTGTCTTTGTACTCACACGGTGATTTGCCCATTATTCCTTCCGATTATATCTGCCATTTTCGTCCACCTTCCACGACGTTGCTGCTGGCGACAGAGCGTCCAAAGTCTTGCCAGTATCAAAAAAACAACGCCTATCTAACTCAAACGGGCAAGCTGGCCATCGTACATTGCTGCTGAACATTCATTTTAACGTCAACACTCACTCTGGCTGTGCCGGCTTTCTTGCCTTTCTTGTTTCTATCTTATTGAGGCTCTGCCACTCTCACCGTTGTCTCCGTCCATTAGCTCCTTGGGTTTTCGACAAGTATGGTACTCGGCTTCGGCTCACGGTCGTCAAAGAAAAAGGGCAGGGGCGATGAAAACCAACATGTCGTTCGCATGTCGCCTTCATTGCCTGAGATGTCCTCCCAGGGCGTTGCTTGGCCCTCCGACCTCGTCGACGTCGCGTCCATTCGTCAAACTCCGCCTCAGACCCCTGCTCCGCCGGGCGCAACGAAAGTATCATTTTCCGCACCAGAGGGAAATGTTGCCATACCGTTCCATCGTCCATTCCGCGGCTCGATTAGTAACAAGTCGGGACATGGAAATGGACGCGAAGATGTACGTTCGGCGGGAACCATAGCGTCTTTGTACATGTCAAGGTCTGGTCATCCGCCTTCTGCGTTTGGAACTAAACCTCAGGAACGCGCTATGACACCGCACTCGACGAAGTCGAGACATAGCCACAGTCAGCGCAAACGTGTAGCACCTACGTTCAACTTGATGGTCGCGGGTGCACAGGGGACTGGAAAGGTAAGTGGCTTGCTGCCTTGTAGTTGCATATAGGCTTACATTATTGATCTTCCACAGAGCTCCCTTCTCCGCCTATTAGTCGACACGGCGGATATCTCACCCAGTGCAACATCTGAACAGCGCGCCTCGATGGACCGCTTCCTGCGAAACAGCGCCAAAAGGACAGATCACATAGACACAGCTTGTGTGGAGATATGCGAGTCGCGCTTTGACCGCATCTTACTGTCTGTGATCGACACCCCAGGACTGGACTTCCAGGAAGGCCACGAATTGAAGCTGGAGAGGCAGGTGTCGGGTATCATAAAATATCTTGATCTTCAGTATGCGGATACCATGGATGAGGTTCGTTTTCTCCCGTCTTCCGGCAGCCTTACGGGTCTAAACAGCAATGCTTCAGGAATCCAAAGTTGTGCGAAAAAGCAAAGGCGACCAACATGTCCATCTGTGCGTAATTACAAATTGTTTTGCTATTCATTTTGGCGCTAAACCCTGATAATCAAAAGATGTATCTATATGATTGATCCGGAATCACTCATGACTCCGGCGGAGCGCAAGGCTGCAGCAGCCACGCCTTTCCCCATCCAAAGTACGTCATCAAGAGATTAGAACCACGCGCATTTAATTTACGAGTCTTATCTTAGTTTCTTCGGTGGAGGATGTTAGCCCATCCGACGAAGATCAGGATAGGTTAACTATGAGTCCCGTCGACTTGCGAATTATACGCAGGCTATCGGAACGCGTCAACGTACTGCCTATTGTTGCTCGTTCCGATCTACTGACGGATGAAAAGCTGCACGCTGCAAAGCAAGCTATTCGGAGGGACTTGGCGAATGCGAAGCTTGGTTTTGGTGTATTCGGGACTCCAAAACTCGAAGAGGAACCAGTAAACGGACACGCGCACGCCAGGACAGCGAGTGTAAACGAGAACTCTGGGGGTCACGGAACGATGAATGGCAATGGGAGTGGATCTCAAACAGACGAGGGATTCGGAGACGAAGAGAGCGAGGAAGAAGAAAGGCGTTCCCGTCCCGTTATTAAGCTGAATCCAAAGCGTAGCTTATCTACACGTTCGACATCGCGCTCGAGGCTTGAGGTAAGCGCAGAGGATAAACGTGTTCCTGTACCGCTTGATGCGACGGATCCGGAAAGTTTGGCGTGCGTTCGTTTCAGCGCGGGATACTTCGCCCGTCGCATAGGACAGATGACGGATGTGATGCCCTTTGCGGTGATCATGCCTGAACAAACAGGTCGCGTTCGCCGTGCCCTTAAAGCACCTCCGCCTCTCCGACCTGTTTCCACCACATATTCGATGGAAAGTAGCGCTTATCCACAAACTCCTGTCACGCAGAATGGTGATGCCGCGGATAGTGCTATCGGAGGATCGGATGATGAGCATGAGAAAGGGAGCGCGACGCCGACTTTGACGTCGCCTGCGACACTTAGGTCTCCGTCTGTCGATCATTTGCCGTATAGCGTTGGTCCACCGAGGGATTTGAAGGGAGTGTTCACGCGGAGGTTTAGGTGGGGCACTGTCGATGTGCTTGAGCCTGAGCATTGTGACTTTGCGGCCCTGAGAACTGCGATCCTTACTACTCACTTCAAGGTGCGTTTCATTTATCTGAGCTTCTCAGGGTGGTAATGTGCTGAATTGTAATGGAATAGGTATTGAAAATGACTACGAAGGAGGTTCTGTATGAGAAGTACAGGACCGAAAAGTTGCTGGCCCGAAGGGCAACGAGAAATATCAGTGACGAGGATCGCAAGCGCTTGCTGGAAGGTGGGCCTTTATCCAATGTGGGCATCCATCAGCTACCTAACTGACGCGTACCAACTTGTAGATCTTGGGCTCTGATTTCATTTCATTCGTGTATAATTGTCCATTGACCCCATCCAACTTGTCGACTGATTGCTTGGTTTAACTTTCCTAACTTGATTGTCTGGATGACTCTCTTCTGATTTCCCTTACGATGTTATGTCTGCTGTGCTGCTGACTGCATTTTTGATTCACTATCACTATTTGTTACTTTCTTGTTTCGTGCTATGGATATACCCACTGGTCCCTCCTCCTTTGCTTACCCTTCATTCCCTTGATATCTTCTCTTCTTCTTTCTCTTGATAGAGAAAAGAGAAGAGACGGGATTGTTATTGACTGGATATCATGCCGATTCGTCGTTCACTCTCTTCCTTCCTCTCATCTAGTTTGATTGTGTTATTTTTTCTTATTCTTGGTAACTAATACATAGCAAGGTCTGGTTTTTGTATGTATGGACGTCTGTTGACGAATTATCAATTTGGAACCATGATTTTGTTGACCGACGATTGCCTGACTGCAGTTCCCCGACAACTACTTTATGAGTAGTTGCGGTCTCTAATTTGCGGCCGCGTCTCTCCACTCTTCACCTGTACATATTTAACCTCTTTGCTTTCTCCCCTCAAACTGTTACGCCTCTCGCTCAGGTGCCTAGTCATCCAAATAGCAACTTCCGTCACGATGCAACAAAACCTCTTCTCAGGCGATCCACTTTCACTCGACCGAATTCGGTCCATGCTCATCCGCCTGGAAGATACCATTATCTTTGGTTTGATTGAACGTGCGCAGTTTGGTCATAATCCGAGTATCTATGAGAGTGTCGGCAGCGGTGGAGGAGTAAAAGAGTTGAAAGAGATTGGGTTTGAGGGGAGTTGGTTGGAGTGGTTCTTGAAGGAAACGGAGACGTTTCATGGTGAGTAGTATCCCATTATGTTGTTATTGGCGGATGATTATTGAGCTTTCGGACGTTCAACAGCTAAGGCTAGGAGATATACAAGGTATATATTCGCCATGGGATTAAACAGAGGAAGACGACTGAAATGTGCATGCCACCCGATAGTCCAGACGAATACCCATTCACCCCACCATCCGAACTTCCTCCACCTCTCCTCCCACCAATCAAATACCCGAAGCTCCTACACCCAAACACAGTCAATGCAAACGCCTCAATTAAATCACTTTACATCCGTTCTATCGTCCCTCGTATAACTCAAACAGCCACGCGCCAACTAAGTGCTGCCCGTCGGGCACAGGGAATCACAGGGGATGCAGAGAGGGAAGACGACGTAAATTACGGAACTGCTGCTACGATTGACGTAGAGATATTACAGGCTTTGTCAAAGAGAGTGCACTATGGGAAGTTCGTCTCTGAGTCGAAATTCCGCGCGGACCCAAAGACGTTTGTGGAACTTATTCGGGAGGGGAGGAAGGAAGGAGCGAGTCAGGAGGAAATTGAAAGAGTGAGGGAGAAGTTGGGGGAGTTGATTACGAAGCCGGAGGTGGAAAGGAGGTTGTTGCAACGTGTAAGGAATAAGGCCAGGTTGTATGGTCAGGAGGTCGATGCAGATGGCAATCCTGTCGTTGCATCACCTACGGCGACAAACATGACGAATGGGACGGCGACGGAGACGAAGCTTGGGAAGATTGACGTTGAGGGCGTTGTTGAGTTGTATGAACATTATATTATACCCTTGACGAAGGAGGTGGAAGTGAGTGGTTCTCTTATCCAAATGATTGATGATCTTATTCCTTTCCGTGTCGTAAAGGTGGACTACCTCTTACAGCGCCTCGAGGGGTTATCAGAGGAAGGGATTGAACAACTGTGTAAGAGCAAGAATGGATGATAAGAAGCAATAGAGAGCGAAGAACGAAATGAAGAGTATCCCAACATCCGATCTTAAATTAAAGTTACAGGTGTAGCGGCTTATAGATTTAGCCCTAGAGGACTGATTCAATCTATTTTGTTGTATTTTGTCAGGTTATATGAACCGTCCTAGTTGTTCAGTATTACGAACGTTCGCAGTTATCTTCCAGGCGTCATCAAAATTCATCACGCGATCAACTGGCGGACCGACTGCGACTTATCTGATATCTCGAAGATAACCCCCTGGGACCGATCATACTCGAGGTCGAGGAGACTCGAGGCGTCCCCGATCCCAAAGGCACGGCACAAGAACCTCATCCGTCCATCTTCATCTGCATCTTGATAATTCTCTGATATTCGTATCGCAGAATCATCATGTCTTGGCTGACTTTTAGTGCTCGCCCGGAGGAAACCGTATGGGATTGGTTAGGGATAAAGATGGCCCAGGTCTAGGGCTAACTATCTCTGATTATTACAGTCGAGTGAGCAAAGTGCTCCCAAGTGACTCCACCCCGAAGTTTCTCTTTGGGCTTCTCAGGGTCTTCTTGTGTAGGTCTCGAGGTCTTAGTGTTTCCATCGCGGGTAGTTGCTCCGAACATTCCGCCCGCTCCACCCCAACTCGTTGCGTTCTGAAGAGCTATATAATGGCGAACGATGAAATCGATGGATGACAGGTGAAGGTTTGCCCTCTTGCAGGTTAACCTTTCTGTCCCTTGAGAACTCCTTCCCCTTTCCACCAAGTGTCACTCTTCCCTTCCCCTTAATCTGATTCTCGATCGGACAACATGGCTCCCACGGCTATCGCACCGGAGAAGGTCCAGGACTACGAAAATATCCTCGCTGCAAAGGCTAACATTACTGGCGGTGCTTTGAAGAATGGGAACGTAAACGGAACGGAGGCTAAGGTGAATGAGGATTATGAGGGGAATTACATGTTTGCGCCTATCGAAGAGGCAGAGGTCTCTCGTGCTATGATCAAGAGGTTCGTAACTCATGATCTTTTCTCGCAATGCGATTCGTCGTTGATCAACGTATCTTCATCTTCCTATTTCTCATATATGGAATATTAAAGATACTTCTCTACGATGTACGACCGTGCGATCTCTGATGTTGTTATCGTTGGAGCCGGTAGCGCGGGACTCTCATGCGCATACCACCTCGCCAAGACTCGCCCGGACCTCAAGATAACGATCCTCGAAGCAGGTGTAGCACCTGGTGGTGGAGCGTGGTTGGGTGGACAGTTGATGACTCCTATGGTTGTGAGAAAGCCCGCTGATAGGTTCTTGACGGAGCTGGGTGTACCGTTTGACGATGAGGGAGGGTTTGTAGTTGTCAAGCATGCAGCGCTTTTCACGAGTACGGTCCTTTCGAAAGTGTTGGCGTTCCCGAATGTGAGTTATTCCTTTGCGTTGAGTTTATTGTGATCTGCGTACTCCCACCCCCGATGGATATTTCTGACTTTCGGGCTCCGTTGGACTAACGTTCGGACGTAGGTCGTATTGATGAACGCAACGGCCGTTGAGGATCTTATCATCCGCGAAGATTCCTCTGCCCAAGTTGGACAACGCGTCGGCGGTGTAGTAACAAACTGGACCCTCGTAGCTCTCAACCACGACACCCAGTCTTGCATGGACCCTAACACCATAACTGCACCGGTCATCATCAGCGCAACAGGCCACGACGGACCCATGGGTGCCTTTTCCGCAAAACGTCTCGTATCTACAGGTCTTCTCAAAGAATTGGGCAACATGCGTGGATTGGATATGAACAGGGCGGAGCCGGCTATTGTCAATGGGACGAGAGAGGTTGTACCTGGGTTGATTATGACCGGTATGGAGTTGTCGGAGCATGATGGGTCGAACAGGATGGGGCCGACTTTTGGAGCTATGATGGCTAGTGGGATCAAAGCTGCTCACGAGGCGATCAGGGTTTTGGATGAGAGTAAAGTTGTTAACGGGAAGATCGTTGGAAAGGCCTAGAGGAAGAAGACAGGACTCGAGAATAAAAGAAGTCGATGGTTGTAGATCTATATTACCCTTAAATTCTGTGAAGCAAAAAATATAAGAATGCCTTCTGTATGTATGTATACTTACACGCAATCAATCAAGCACCGAGTTTTCATACATGCCCTTTTCTTCATTGCTGTGATAGGAGAAGGCGAGAAATTCCTCTATTCTTCAAATATCGAGCTTCTTCATACCCAAAGCTACGACTAGACAGCAGTCTAAGCATCCGTAACACACCCACGACTCGCATCCGACACCGTTTTGATATACTTGAACAACGTCCCCTGGTTCGCCTTCAAAGGCGGAGCCTTCCAGTCCCCTTTCCTCCGAACCAACTCCTCTTCATCAACAAGTACATCAAGCGTATTCTTCACAGCATCGATATTAATCGTATCTCCATCACGTATAAGAGCGATTGGTCCGCCGTCTTGAGCTTCGGGAACGACGTGGCCTATGACGAATCCGTGTGATCCTCCGCTGAATCGGCCATCCGTGAGACAGGCTACGTCGTGTCCTAATCCAGCTCCCATGATTAAACTGGTGGGTTTGAGCATTTCAGGCATGCCAGGTCCTCCACGTGGACCTAGATATCGTAGCACCACAACGGTTTTTTCGCCCTTTTTGATTGACCCAGTTTCGATAGCGTGAACGAAATCTTCCTCGTTGTCGAAGGCTCTTGCTTTTCCTGTAAAGTTTAACCCTTCTTTTCCTGTTATTTTTGCTACTGCCCCACCTGGAGCGAGATTCCCGCGTAGGATTCGGATGTGGCCTGTTGGTTTGATTGGGGAGGTGAGAGGATGGATGACGGATTGTGTGGAGAAGTTGAGTTCGCCGTGTTTGTGTGTCCAGCGGTCCAAGTTCTCTCCTAGAGTCTTACCGGTTACGGTTAGAGTGTTGCCGTTGATGAGGTTGTTTTTTAGTAGGTATGCTAGGATAGCTGGATTGGAGCAATGAAGATTGTTAGTGTCAAGGAATGAGAGAATGGTGTAGCCAAGGGAGACGACACCCACATGGAGTACCACCGATTTTATGTATGTCCTCCATCACATACTTTCCACTCGGTTTCAGATCCGCGATGAAGGGTATGCGGTCTGAAACAGCTTGGAAGTCATCTACGGTGAGCTTGACACCAACAGACGCAGCGATTGCAATAAGATGCAAAACAGCATTCGTCGAGCCTCCGAGGATCATTACGAGCACCATAGCATTCTCAAACGCCTCTCTTGTCATAATATCCTTCGGCAAGATATTCTTCTCCAACAAATTCCTCATCGTATTCCCAATGGAATCACATTCAGCCTGTTTCTCGGGATATTCAGCGGGGAAGGAGGAGGATCCGGGTAAAGTCATTCCCAATGCTTCTGCGGAGCTGGCCATGGTATTTGCGGTGTACATACCGCCGCAAGCACCTGGACCTGGGCATGCATACCGGATAGTGTTGAAGCGTTCTTGTTCGGCTTCCGGTGTTTGCCCATCAGCGAGGTATTTCCCGTATGATTGGAATGCGGAGACGATATCCAATTGTGGTTGCCCCGCACATGAACCAGGCCGGATGGTACCACCATACACCATCAAACCTGGCCGGTTTAATCGGCCGACTTTCGATTATCGAGGAAAAATCAGACCTTCACTTGAAATCTTGAAAGAAGGGCTTATTGACTGGACACTCACGCGCCATTAGAACACCGGGCATGTTCTTATCACATCCGGGCACAACAGCCATGCCATCGAGCCAGTGCCCACCTGCGGCGGTTTGCACGGAGTCCGCGATGAGGTCGCGAGATTGGAGCGAATAGCACATCCCGCGTGTGCCCATACTGATTCCGTCACTCACGCCGACCGTTCCGAACTGATAGGCAATGACGCCCGCCTCAACAAGTGACTTTTTAACGCGTTTTCCTATGTCTAGTAGGTGCTTGTTGCAACTACAAATGCAGCGTTCCGGGTTCAGAACATGACGTGAGGAGAAGGCGGAGACACATACGGATTTCCTTCGTACCTGTGTATAACTCAGCAGATGCCTGAATATTGAGAACGTAGGCCATACCAAATGCTTGCAACACCAACCATTGCCTTCTCCAAGTCTTCAGGCGAGTCTACACCATCTGTTGCGTATAACATAGCCTATGTGCACTCTGAGCGTACATAAGAATGCAATAGATATGCGATACAAACCTGCACAACATCCAGGTCAGAAGGCGTATCTCGTAAGACTACAGTAGGATCACATACCTGGCTAGCACCTTGGTCCTTGGGGCGAGTAACAGTCCGGCTATACCGATTCAACACGGGCTTCTCGTTTGATGGACATGGTGTTGTGCTGAATGCTCGACGTGTAGCCCTCTGAGCAGCCCTTTTGGATAGTCTAGTAGAGCTTGATGGAAGATACATTATTCGTAGTGAGCCACGCCTCCGAACAATTGAAGCCCTTTCCACTGCTTTAAAGGTAGAGAGAGTGAATCGAGTCTGCAGCAGCTAATTTAGAACGAAAACTTGATTATATAATTAGCAAATCAGAGCATTTTTAGTGGTCACGTTGATTCCTTTTTTGAAACAAAGTTTGATCGGCGATCAGAGCAAGGTTACGTATTATTATTCTTTCTTTCCCTTGGCCACACCCTTACACGACATCCGTATCCGACATGGAAACTCTCCGCAGAAGAGTGCCGTTCAGACCCGACGAAGACAACGGTGATGGAGAAGATAACCGAATTCTTGATGAGCAAGGTGAGAGCGGAATTCATCCTGTGTGTGGAATGTGCGTATCCATGAAGAACTAGAGCAAGAACAATGGATAGCTGAACTGCGAGAGAAGGCGGAGGGCTTGGATAGGCGGATATACCGTCAGAGCCAGGTCTACACAGTTATTTCATTCATTCTGTACGTATGCACACTAAGATACCATGATTTGTTGCCGTGCTAACTTCATGTCCCCTGTGTAGACATATCGTATTCTTCTTCCGCGTCTCTCTCTTGAACGAAACCCCTATCCTCTTTCCACAACTATTCATCTTCATTCAGATTCTCGTCCACGTCAACTTATTGCTCCTCCTCAGCCCCACGTTCAATACTCCTGTTCATCGGTTAGCGAAAGAGATCCCGCATGTGCCTTTGGCTCTGCCGTGGACACTTGCCACGTCTAGTTTAGCTCCGCTGGTGTCCCTCATTTCGGCTAGGAGCTGGCAGCAGACGGGATGGTGGAGTGTAACGGCGGTTATCACGCTACTCGTCTGGGTTATGCTCAGCTCTGTCCAGGAGAGCAAGACGAATCTGGAGAACTTGGAGAAACTGAAGTATGATGCGAAAGGCGCTTGACGAGACCCCATTTGTGGCGTTGTGGAACGAATACTCGATTACGATGTGGTGTCAGTAGTTAGTATCGGGCGAGTCGCTTGACTGGTGAACGCTCTTCCTTTTTCTTGACACACCGTACATCTGTCCGACCAGTTGATATTGGGATCAGTTTTGTATTACTAGGCTAGTATTCATGCAACAGATTAAGTCGATACCGCCAATGTCAGTGACTCAATTGCGCGGGGTTTCCGATGCGCGTTCTCGTGCGCTTCTCCGCTTTCGTCTCAATTCTTGTACCCATTTAGTGCGCTTGCTTCGGTGATTATATAGTTTCCGTGAGAACGATTCTCCAAAGAACCAGTTTCAGTTTGATTGTTGAAAATCTTCGTATTACAGCAAGCTGAAAGACTACCTTAAGCAATTATAGCGGGACTAAAACAAGTATACGGAAGATAACCTATGAATGCCAAACGAAGTAAGAGAAACAAAGAGAGGGTGAATGCAAGACTAAGTTAGACAATAAGTGAAGTACGAAATGAAACGTGTTGGACGTAAGAGACTGAAATCTGCTGCTGCTAAGACCGAGGGGAAAACGTAACAACAAGTAAAAAATGAAAATAAAATGAAAAATGAAATGATGGTGTTCACACGGCACGCGTGCGTTTCACCACATCAATTTGCTTCCGCACCAGACTATCCCTAACGGCCACTTGAACGCCCCTCCTCTTCGATCTCTCCTTCCTCAAGTTCTCCCCTTTTCTCTTCATCATCTGCTCTAGCACGCTTTGAAGATCGACGCCTTATGGACTGTCTTCCTGCTTCGCCTTCATTTGAGCTAGGTTCACTAGACCTTGACAACACGCTCGCAGTCCGTGCCGTACCTGATACAGGCGCTCGACCACCAACTTCCGATAACAAGTTGCCGTCGCTTTCTGGCATGGATATATCTGCGCCGGCATAGCGATCAGAAACCTCCCTCGCGCCCAATGATGGCGATTGTCCAGGCAAAAACAAGTTGCCACCGAATGGTGGACTTTGGGCGTAAGGAGGAAATCGTTCGGGAGAATAGAAAGGCAGCCCGGAAGGAAATGGTGAGATGTTCTCTCTAGGTAGAGTTGGTGGACGGTTTTCTCCGCGTGGAGTTCGCATCTGTTCAAGCTGCGACGGAAGGTATAATGCACCTGACGGCCGAGCTTGACTGAATGGAGGGGGGAACTGGTGCGTTATGTTCTCAGCATGCAAACCGCTTCCTGACGCCTCCGGTGGCAAACCTCCCACTTCAGTCGTTGTTGCTCGAGCCGGCGGCGCAGTCCCAATATCGTCATCCTTTCCTTTGCTCCTTAATTGCTTCTCCCCCTCAATCCTTTTATTCGACTTCTTCGGACGAGCTTCAATAGCTTTTTTCTTCTTCCCTGGACCACGGCGGCGAACTACAGGAATATACGAACATGTTACGCCCTTTCTCTGACAATTCTTGCAAGTTGGGCGTAGTCCGTCACATTTCATCTTCCGCTCTAGTGAAAGTGTAAAGGGAAGGAACTGGAAGTAAGTTATTGCTTCATTGATCAGTGTGGAAAATGACTTACTTCGGCAGAAATCGCAGGCGACCTCGATTTTTGTCCTTGGAGTTCGGGTTCCTCCTGCAGAGCCTGTTCTTGACGGGCCAGAAGAACCAACTGTGAAGTGTGGTCGATTATCATCGTCCGACATATCGTACAGCTCGTCCATCTCCTTATCCGATGGAACATCCTTGGGGTCATCCGTTGCAGATCCGCTGCTTTTCTCCTTTCCCTTCTTCGCCAGAGTGCGAGGGTATTTCGACGGTCCAGCCGTTGACCCCCGTGCTTGCGTATGTACAGACATTCTTAGCAGCTCCGGATGTATCGGGGGATCTGCACTCCGCTGAGGAGCAGGGGCTATCATGTTTGGAGGAGGGGTAGCTTCTCCTCTGAGAGAGGCAGCCTGAGCCATTCGTTGCTGTCGTCCCCAGAAGATGGGCGACTCAACAGGAGTCCTTGACTCCTCCCTTGGAGTGAAATCAGATATGGATGGCTGCTCAACTCTCCCCTCGCTGCGGTTGCGATACCCGCTTCCCGCGCCACTGTTCGAAGTCCTATTTACACGGTCCAAGCTTGCAGATCGCAAACGCTTTTCTTTTGGAGACGAATCGCTTGACATGGGGAACGGATGAGACCATTGCTGAGAATGACGGGAGTTCGATACCTCTGGCGTGTATGCATACTCTGGGCGCAAGCGGCCAAATTCGCGCGGATTCCTTATTTCGCCAGTCGCGGTGGGTACAGAAGCTGGTCCTGGTGAAGGCAATATCCTCATACGCTGATCGCCCTCAGGAGTGTTCGTTATGATCGGCGCTCGCAAAACGTTGTATGTTGGCGAAGAAGTTCGGAGAGGTTCTGTTGTGACCAATCGACGAGACGACGGTGGTGCACCCGAATCTAACCCGCCGGGCCGCACTCGATGCAAATGAACAGCCTCCGCTACCCCATGACTCTGCTGTGAATATGCACGTTCGTCGCTTGTTGAAGGAAAGGTATAGCTCCTCTGAGGAATAGGAAGAGCGGTTGAGGAAGTCGCGTCGTACCGCCCCTCATGTGGCGGGAGCTGCAATTCTCTCGTATATCGGTCATCTTCTGGATTCGCATGTCGCGAAGGCAGGACTGCAAACGAAGAAGGTGAATTCACAATTGTCAGAAAACTACTCCACAGGAACCACTTAGAGATGTATGACGAACCGCTGGAGGGACCTGCTGAATACCGTGGGAGGGACGTGTAGGGTAAGCTTCGCGGAGACCCGATCTCATCAATTCCGCGTACTCGACCCGGGGGGTAACGTGGGGAACTGGATTGCCTTCCCGGTATATCGATGCTTGCACTTGAAGGGGCGCCTTCTCGAGAAGCTGGTAAGTAGATATCATTCAGTTCATTTAATATCAATGGTGGGGGCCTCGAAACGCGCAAAGAGAAATTACTTACGATTTGTTAGAGCACGGTGAGCGTGGTACCCCGGCGTTGCTGTACAGAATTCCATCAGCCTCTGTCCTCCCGCGAGTGTATATGCGAATGACGTACAACGGGAAATTTCTTTACTACCGGACGGCGATCCCGAACTATGTTGCGTTGACGTAAATGCTGTGGTTGCCGTAAGTCGTCGTAGATCCCCCACGGGCTCGGATACTACTAGGCGACAGGGAGAAGAAAATATGAGTGTATGATAGAAATAGCATCGGAGGTCTACATACTTCGAGGGTGTGCGGCCCAATTGGAAGGCGATACACCCTGGCTTCTCTGCGGCAATGAATGTAAGGCGGAACGGTCGTGTGCATATGAACGAGTGGAAACACTTTTCTCTCCGAGAATTGGTGATGTTGAAGAAGAAGCGGGCTCAGAACCGGAGAATTGCCTGCGAAGTGTCCCTCCGACAATCCTCTCCCCTCTCACCGCCGCAGGTACTGTATAATCCAATTCCTCTTCGTGCTCGTGCTCGCTACCGCTCCATGAAGGATAATCCTGGTCCAACTCCCCCTCCCATCCGCGTCCTGAAGATATTGACGTATGAGGGGTCCCGCCTCCATACGAATATGGAAAACCACGACCACCTACGGAACCTCCGCGCGTTGTCGAAACGGGAAAATGTGTACGGCGACCGTGGCGACGCTCATATTCAACTTCTCGGTATGTCGGAGTGAATCTACCGGAATCGCCACCACCTCGTTCGGCCCTCCTCTCCCCCGCTTGCCCTTCGCCCTGATGTTGACCCCTCCGCCAACTCCTCACCCGTGTCCTCGACAACTCAGATGACACGCTCGCGGTCGACTCTGTACTCGTGTGAGAGGGTGGCGGTCCTCCGTGTGTGCTAGATGAGACAGATAAATCGGATAGATAGGCGCTGTCATGTGCGCTGGGCGGTCGCGCGATTTGTGAGACATTCGTGCCATGGACCGGTGCGAGTTGGTAAGAAGGACGTGTCTCCAAGTCGGATGGATGAATTGCTGTAGATGGCGAAGCACGGACATTTGGGAACGGTTCCTGGCGTTGTTGAAAAGCGTGAGTGTAGCGCTGCCTTTCCTCATACTCTGCGGATGCTGGAGACGCGGATGTTGACCTCATCAAAGGAGGGAAAGCGGTCAATGTGCGAAGGGACGGAAGAGGGCCCGTTCTGGAGCTAGATTCGCGAACATCTGTGATACCTGGCAAGATTTCAGAGAATGGAGGAAGCTGCCGCCTTTCGTGTGGACGCAGATGAGATGAACCTGACCGCCTTGATCCACTGGTATGGTCATCCTGCCTGTCCCGGGACCTGTTGAGGATTTCGTCGCGCAGTGTGTCGGGCAGCAAGGTGGTGAGGGGTCGGTATGATTCGCCTGATTTGTCTCGGAAAGTGCCCTGGGGAGGATCTGGCTCCCGCCTCCTCATTGCTGCAACGACAGCAGCAGAGAGGGCAGGGTAAGGAGGAAGAGAAACGGGAGAAAAAACGACGGAAGCTACGAGGGGCGATACTCAGCTCTATAATGGATGCAAATTATGGAGATCCGGGAATGGAGAGTGGACCGAAAAAAGGTGGACGTGGCGGTGGGAGGCCAGTGAGCTAGGCCACCAACGAGAGACCGTCAGCTATGAAAAGCAAACGCAGGGCAGCCACAAGAGAAAAAAAATGAGGGAAAGGAGATCGAGGTGGCGAGGATCGGATGAATGGATGGACGGTCTCCGTGACAGAGTGAGACGTTCAGGTGCACTGTTGTGTTCAAAAAAGTCCATCTGTAAGGTTTGCTTCCGTCGAGCCCGCATTGGCTGGGGTGCGTTCAGTTTGAGCCTCCTCGTGTTCACCGCGTTACCACTAAATCGATTAGGATACGGACTACGGAATTTCTCGTCTCGAAGAACTTTCAGCTAGCAGATGATGCACAACGGTCCTCCATGGAGGCGTCGGTTATCTGGCCTGGTATCGGAATGCACATGGAACGGGAGTGTCCCAAAATCAGTGATAGTGTTCAGCGCAGCCCTTTTCCGCCACCAGTTGCTCGGGTCAGAACTGCCTTG